>JBCNJP010000007.1:36012699-36098767 GCA_039602395.1 Deinandra increscens subsp. villosa | reverse complement strand
AAATCTTATGGTCTTCTTTATTTCATGAATCGTCTCTGGATTTCTGACCGAGAAGATCTTCGAGCGTTTATCATGAACGAGGCTCACACGTCTCTTTATTCCATTCAACCTGGTGCAGATAAAATATACATGGATCTTCTCAAGCTCTATTGATGCACCGACATGAAGAAAGACATCACGCTCTTCATGGCTAAATGTCTTACTTACTCAAAAATTAAGGTCGAGTACCAGCGACCCTCTGGTTTGTTTGAACAACCAGAAATACTTATTTGGAAGTAGGAGAACATTGCAATGGACTTCATCATGAAGCTCCAGCGTTCTTCTAAAGGTAACGATACCATATGGGTCATTGTTGATCATTTGACCCAATTCGCTCATTTTCTCACCATCTGTGAAGAACATCGAGTCGGTAGGTTGGCTCAAACCTACGTCGACGAGATTGTTTGCCGTCACGGTATCCCTTTGAGTATCATTTCTGATCACGATGGTCAATTCATCTCCCATTTTTTGTAATCTCTGCAATCTGCCTTGGGAACTCGTTTGGGTCTTAGCACTGCCTATCATTCTCAAACTGATGGTCAGTTTGAGCGCATCGTACAAACTCTCAAGGATATGCTCCACTCTTGTGTTCTTGAGTTTGGTGGTAATTGGGATGCTCATTTACCGTCGATTGAATTTCTCTTATAACAACAGTTTTCATTCGAGCATTGGTATGGCGCCTTTTGAAGCTCTTTATGGTGGAAAATGTCGGTCGCCTATATGTTGGAACAAGGTCGGTGAAGCACATGTCAACGGTCCCTGTTAGAGCATAAACATGTGTGTCATACGATGTATCTAGTGAATTTTTATAGTTGTTTGAGTAATTGAGTTGAGTCAACGAGTGATTGTATTGTGACATAGTCTCACCAGTGAACTAGCAATGAACCAGGCTACGAACTAGCAATAAACGGGTGGTTCTCTGATAGTGCATGTTCGTTGGTTAGTGAGCTAGTATAAATATGTTGATGTGTTGTTGAAACACAGAGTTCACAGTGAGAGTTCTTTGTGAACGTTTGGTGGGAGGAAGTCTTTTACGAGCTAAACTATTTCTGATTCTGTACTTGTATGTGATTGTGTATCAATATAATACAACTCTTATTTATATTTTGTGTTCATGTGATTTAATTTCTTGATCTTGATTCCTAGCAAGTGGACGATCCGTTCTGCGTCCTTACACGTGGTATCAGAGAATTTGGTCTGATCTACTTGCCTTTGTTGTCAATTTTGGTCAAAAACTTGATTTTTCACAAGATTTTTCATGAGATTTACTCTTATTTGCTATCATTGTTGAGTTTATTATATTTTAAACCATTCCAGATGTCCCAAATTTCTTAGTTTCACATTCTAAGGGTTCTGTTCGTTCGTATTGTGTCATTTCCATAAAATTGAGTGAAAATGAGTCCAGTTTCGTTGACCTGTTGACTAACGAACAGCGAGTTCACTGAGTATTTTTTAGTCCGTTGGGTAATCATTCTTTAGTTCATTCTGTGTTTTTCAGTTCGTTTGTTGATCTTCATTCAGTTCGTTGAGTGCATTTTCTATTCGTTGATCTTTGTTCGTTCTATTGATTCATTTGGTTGGTTCGTTGGGATTCATTATGTTTTTCGTTCGTTCCTTGAGAGTTTCTTGGTTCGTTGACACTTTTCATTCATAGTTCATTGACATTCTGGTTCCTTCACGAGATTGTTAAATTCTTGGTTCGTTCAAGGAATTCTGGTTTGTTCACTTGGTTTTGAACTCTGGTTCGTTCGTTGATACTTGAGTTCGTTGGAATTAGAACATTCTTGGTTCATTGGATCAGAATCTTGATAATCTCAAAATGAATGATTTTCAAGCATTTGCTGCTATGCAAGCCATGCTAAACTACAATAAAAATGGAACAAGTCAGAAAGTTCCTAAATTGTTAAAGTTGGAAGATTATCACAATTGGCAAAAACGATTTGAAGCGTATGTTGGTGCTAATGATTTTGATTTATGGATTCCAATTGAGGAATGTTTTACCTATCCAACTGATGCTAATGGGGAACCTAACATGCGAAGGAATCTTACATCTGATGAAAAGAGAAGTTAGGAAAGAGAACAAAAAACTTATGGGGTTCTCGCTACGACTTTACCAAAAGTGTTATTACATCCGTTCAAAACATGTACTAGATCTAAATATTTGTGGGTGATGCGTGCGAGATATATATCGTTTCCCTGCAAGAATGACCTTTAAATTTATAACGTAGCTCATCTTCTCTATGCATGCATATAGGAAAGCGGGCCTATCGTATGGTAGTATTAAAGAATGACTCAGGGCCACCTAAGGAAGCAATGGTGTAATCAAAACTAACCTAGTAAACATCATTAAGACTCTGTCACAATTCTTAATGACTAGTGGTAAATATAAGTGTAGAATGAAAATGATAATGCAAATCAGATATGAGAAAATAGATATCATCCAAGGCTGATCACTATCTAGCATTACCTAGACCTAACATTGACTTTTCGCAACTTAACTGTCTGACGGATACAGAATCGCTAAAGACTAAATCTGCAATTAAGACCACAGCCACAACAAAGTATCCACGAATTAATGACTTAGCTATAAGACATCAAACACATGACCTAAGACCTAGGATCATAGACCAATCCTATTATAAATAATCATGATAGATTAACAACTTATGACCAAACCACATACCATCACATATGCAATATACCTAGTCACTTCACTAATTGTTTTGATCCAAGACATGGAAGCTAAGGTTGACTAACTATAAAGACATAATTCAAGTGAAATCGACTATTTAATCTGCATTATCACCAATTCCTATCTAGGCTTGCTAAAATTCCTAAACACATATTAAAATCACTAGATAAAAACTAACAAAAAAACATCAATTTGACAAGCAGAATACGTTTACCCTACCAATCAAACCAAATATCATCAGGAATAGATCAAACACAATAAACAATAACACACTTCTGATATGCAGTAGGAATCATAATGTTATACTAAAATCATTGTGTCATGTGATAAACCAAAGTCAAATCATAGGTAATAACTGAAACAGATGACATTGTTACTAAACTAACTATTACAGCAGAAACAAAGTAAAATGACAATGTAAATGCAAACCGAGGAGGAATAATGGTAGAATCTTCTATCAGAGCACCGTCTTGAATGGATTAGCACCTTGTAACACATTCTCTGGCTTTAATACTTGGCTTGGAAACCGAAATCATGTCTGGAAATGGGTTTGGAGTTGTATATTGACGTTAGAGCTTCAAACGAATGAGAATGAGATGTATTTATAGTCATCACTAGGGTTTCAAAAATGAGTTTTGCGTGCGTAGCGGGTCGTTAGCGCCGCCAGAAATCTACGATTTACGGTTTCTAGTAAGCATCATGTAACGGCTCGTATCTGGTAACGAGGCGTGACATGCAGAACATGTCAAACTTTGGATCTTTGTCATTTTTCACCCTAAAACGTTCTAAAATCTGCAGTTATCACTTTAGCCCCCTCTATTTACCTGTTTAAGACATTTCATAGGAAGCAAGGGTAAAACTAACCAAATAATGCATGAACTATCAACAAATGAGGGTGTTTAACTAATAAATTGATGTGTAATGTGGAACACATCAGTGGGACGCTTTAGAATTTAGATGTGAAGGCAATGAGCAATATGAAAAGAGTAAAAAGAAGGTTCTCAATAAAGATTTTGACAATTTCAAACATTATCCTGATGAGAACATTACTACTTTAGTATCAAGATTTGCTCATCTGTTTAGTGAAATGGAAGTTGTGGATATCAAGAAAAAGGAAGATGAATTGAAAGAAAATATGCTAGAAGCATTACCAGAAATGTGGGAAAATTATATTTTGTTACTCACCCATGATAAAGAGTTCTCAATAATTTGTCGTTTCATGAGTTGACGGGAAAGTTACAAGCTTGAGATCTGGAGAATATTAAATACAACAAAACACCCACGCAAGTGCAGAATCCAGAATTGTATTATGGTTAAAAATGTTGCAAGTGTGAGTGCAAAATCCAAATCAAGCTTTAGTCCAACACGAGCAACACCTTTCTTAGCTGGTAACAATTCTGGAATTACTGATTTTTCACAAAGTTATCTAGATAGTTGTAATGTCACTATCCCAATTCAAGGAAATTAGAGTGCTCTTTTTGTTAAATAAACTGAGGGTTACATGGCATTGATTTCAGCTTTGATATCATTATATTATGGTGTTATCACTAGAAGTGTGAATAATGTAGAGTTGGTCGAGGAATATTATGATCATATAGATCCGGATAATTTGGAAGAAATGGATCTTAATTGGCAAGTTGGAATGTTTACGAGAAGGAATAAGTAGCTTTTAAAGAAAACAGGGAGAAGAGATCTGAATTCTGGTGGAAAAATAGGTTTGGATAAGTCAAAGGTTAAGTGTTTTAACTATTCAAATTTTAGACATTTTTCTAGATACTGTACACAGCAAAAAGGTGGCAGTGCTCAAAGATCTAAGACTTCAGGAACTAATTATAATCAGAAAGCATTTGTTACTCAAGTCGATGAAGGTTATGACTGAGGAAAAGCGTTTTCTAATCAACCAGCTTTTATTGCCAAGTATGAACAAATTGATGACTGTGTCATTGATGCTGCATCTAAAACAAGCAGTTGTGAGAGTTTTGATAAAGGTAGTTATGCTTTCGTAGCAGATATTCAAAAGGAAGATTTTTCAAGGTGTGAAATTTGTGTTGAGACGGTTAAAGCTAACAGTGATTTAATAAAGGAAAAGAGTCTATTAGTAGACGAGTGCAAGTTAGTAAAAGAAATTTGTAAGTTAACAAAAAGAACTTGTAAGAAAAAACTCAGGAGTTGATGTTTCAAAAAATCTAAGTCTTGTGACGAATGTGAAGTTTAGAAGGAAAAATGTGTTATTCTTCAAAAGACTTGTGTTGAACTTGCTTAGAAAGAGCTTATTCATCAAGAAGACAACATAAAATTGCTTGATGTTAAGACTAGATTGAATGATAAAAATAATGTTTTGAAGGAGGATGTTGAGATTTATAAGTAGAAATGGGAAAAGGTTACAGAGGAGGTACTTGCAGAGTGTGATCGGATGCGAATTCAAAAACATGAGTATAAAATAGTCTCAAACAAGTTCATAGCTTCACAAAATGATAGATGAAAGCTCAATAAAAAATTTATATGCTCAATCAAAAAAATTCTTAGCTAAACATAGAAATTTTTTATTTGAAAAGACAACTCGAAAAGTGCAACAATTCAAATACTTTTACATATTATTTGTATAAGATGGAAAATATTCAAGCAAGTTGTAAAGTTCTTGATCTCCATCACGTTCCGGCGCCTATGATCATGACTAAGGCTATGTTTGGCGCACTAGCTGATAAGCTAGCTGCTAGCTGATAAACTATAAGCTAGCTGATAAAAAAATAACGTTTGGTAAAAACTAGCTGATAAACTAGCTAAAAAATGTAAAAGACATAAAAGTACATGTATAAAAATAAACTAAAATTTAAAAACAAAAAATATAAATAAGTTAGGGAAGGGTAAAACTGGAAATATTAGAAAAACTAGTTGAAACGCTACTCCAACTAGCTTTTCAAAAGCTATCTTTTTGACATTAACAAACAAGGCTTTTTAAATCAAAAATTAGCTTTTTCAAAAAGCCGTGTTTGGTAATGTCAAAAAGCTACAAACACGACCTAAATCCACATTTGAAGTAAAACCTTGTGATGAACAGTTTGATTATTCAAAATTTGTTGACTCTTAATTTGAAACGAAATGAGAGTCAACAATCAAAGAAACCAAAGAAATAGAAAGGTTTGGGTTTTGAAAACAAGAATGATGAGGTCAGTGAAACAAAGAAAGGTTCAAAGAAATCAAATAAATATGTTGTTAAGAATTCAGAACAGGGTGGTTCTAACAAAGAAAAAGTTACATCTTTTGATACAAACATTGGCGAGCGTTTGTATCCTCTCAAAGGGTCTCATAAGATATATTCTGATAAGTTGTTTCCACTTGATTGTGTTTAATCATATCTAATCGCTCAAGTGTTTGTTTGTGAGTATGATCAGAAGTTTGTTTCAAAGCCTTATGAAGTGAACAGGGGTAAAAAGCATCAGAAGAAAGTCTCAACATGCTCTTCTAGAGTTAGTTACAAGTTGACTGGGTTTTCTTCATATGGTACAAATGATACTCCTCGAAGTCCTGCTTCAAATTGATTTTATTCAAACAATTCAAAAGATGGTGATTTTTATGATGATTTTGGATATACTCCTACTTTTTATGATTTTCAGGGATCAAAGAAGCAAAGGATAAAAAAATTGTGAGTAAGACCATTTATGACAATGGTTCGACGAATCAGTTTGGAAATATTATTTTCATTATGATCACTGATGGGTGCTATCAATGTCGTAAACGAGGTCATCTTTAAATGAATTATCCTGAAAATGTTGGTAAGAAACCATCTGATGGTAAGAGTGCCAAAATGATAGATCCAAATGGCAGAGTTTTTTATGAGCCAAAACCCATACCGTCTAAATCCAAAAGAAAAGATTTTTCTAAAAAGATGAAAGCTGATAAAGATGTGGGTGGTAAATCAAATCAACATGATAACGGCTCACTGAAAATTATAACACCACAGATGCAATGGAGACCTAAAATGGTTTCTAAGGCAAGTTAAGCTTTTGTTGAAGACACCGGTCAACCTCAAACTGTAGGTTTAGGTCATTTTGAAAACTAATCTTTATGTCCGGTGTGTACAGGATACTTCAAGAAGACCTATTAGTGATTGCGAAGTTTATGATAGTGGAGTTTCTGCTTAAGTTAGCGCTTCAAAGAATTGATGTTTCTCAAATATTTGAGGAAAATGAACTTTCAAATTCTTCAATTGGAAGGTATCCGTGTTGATTGATCATTTATATTTTCTTTTCTGTTAATACATAGTCCTGATCGTCATGTGAAGTATCGAATACAAGACAGATCACACAATATAGATGAGGTTCGAACTTCCAGCGAACCTGGAGTTCGGACAGATCCGAACGTGTGGCCGAACTTGAGGTTTGGCCAATCGTATTTCAGCTTGTATAAGTAGATCATCTTGTATAGAATTGTAAAGCTTTTCGAGTCATATCTTCTCTGTGTACTTTGTGGTCATCTCTGTGGTTAATACAAGTCATTTTTATTTACTCTCTGTGTTTTACACGTTTACATTGATTTCATTACGACTAAGTAGAAGATCCACACGCTCAAGCAATTTCAAGTGGTATTAGAGCAATTGGTTTGCTCTACTAGTCGGAAATCAGTGTTTCTTGGATTTTTGAGTTCAATTTCACGTTTTTGCAAAAATGTCAATCATTTTTTAGTTCGTTTGATTGTTTCGAGTGTGTTTTTCTTTCAAAATTCATTCCTGAGTTGTTTCTATCAAGTTTGCTTGAATTCTCGTCGAAAATTCCAGTTAAAAACGTTGAAAATCGAGAAAATAACGTCGAGTGAAACCTGTCTTGTCTGAGGTTCGGACAAGCTCGACATAACCACTCCGAACTCGAGGTTCGGACAACGTTCGGTCTTTATCGTGGTTCGGTGAGAGTTCGGTGAGGGATCGGTCAACGTTCTGACAGAGTTCGGTGTTGTAAGGAGTTGTTTGGTTTTGCTCGTCCGAAGGTTAGGTTCGGATAGAGTTCGGCGTAGCCAAGTTCGGACTAAGTTTGGAGATAGTTCGGAGGAGGTTCAGTCGAGGTTCAGAGTGAACAGTAAACAACTTTTCGAAAATGTTCGATTTTCAAGCGTTCGCAGCTATTCAAAACTCGGTTCAAGCTACGATGCAAACGATGATGAACTATGATAATGAAACTGGAATAAGTCAGAAAGTTCCCAAATTGCTAAAATTGGAAGATTATCATAGTTGGGTTAAACGGTTTGAAGCGTTTGTCGATACAAATGACATTGATATGTGGTTATCTTTCACTGAGCAATATGTTTACCCTAAAGATGAAACTGGTGAACCTATTCTTCAAAGAAAAATGTCATCTGAACAAAAGAAAGCTTATCAAGCTGAGAAAAAGGCGTATGGTACTTTAACGATGGCTTAGCCTAAAGAGTTACTTCATTAATTTGTTGGTAACTACACATCAAAAAGTCTATGGGATGCTTTGGAAAAACTATGTGAAGGCAATGACCAATACAAGAAAAGTCGACAAAAGGTTTTGAAGAAAGAGTTTGATAGTTTTAAGCATTATCAAAATGAAACGATTCCCAATTTAATTGCAAGATTCGCTCATCTGATGCGTGAAATGCGTTTAGTGAATCTTACTAAAGAAGAGGCTGATATGAAAGAAAATATCTTGGAAGCTTTTCCTGAAAAATGGGAGAATTATGTGATGATGATTACTCACGATAAGGATTTTTCAGGATTGTCTTTCAATGATTTGGTTCAAAGAATTCAGGCTAAAGATATGGAGTTAATGGTGAACAAATCACTTCCTACACAAATTCATAATCCTGCGGTATATCATGGTGAAAATGATTCTACAATGAATGTTGGGAAGTCTAATATTCTTAGTTCTGCTCCTCCTACAGCATTTCTGGCAGGTAAATCTGAAATTCCAAGTTATTCCTCTGCTAGTTGTATTGTGTCAATTCCAAGTTCTTCGACTCAAAATGCATTGTCTGTTCAAACTGTCGATGATTATAATGCATTGATGTCTGCATTAGTATCTTCATACTTTGGGGTTATCACTGGTTCTGTGAGTAATGCTGAGTTAGCAAATGAAGATTACGATCAGATTGATTATGATCATTTGGAGGAAATGGATTTAAATTGGCAATATGCTATGTTGGTTCGTAGAACAAAGAAATTTTTCAATAGAACTGGTAAGAAGAGACTGAATCAGGAAGGGAAGATTGGTTTAGACAAGTCTAAGGTGAAATGTTATAAGTGTTCAGTTTATGGTCACTTTGCTCGAGAATGTCCAAGTTCTGCGGAAGGTAAATTGAAGGTTGGTCAGCATGCACATTTAGTTTTTCATCCATCCAATAAAGCTGAAAAGGTTGAGCAAAAATATGCTACTCTTACTCATGATTGGACTGATACATTTGTGCATTCAAATGAATTTGCTTGGAATGCAGATTCAGCAGCTAAAAAGAAACATACTCCAATCTCAATTGCTTTAACTACTCAACATGCTGATGATGACAGCTTTTTAACTGAGTCTGATTCTTCTTCAAGTGTATCTTTGGTTCAAGAAGAATTACCTAAAGTTTCTACAAGTTCAAAGGTTAACGAGTTTGAATGTCTTAAATGTAAAAGATTGCTTCAGCAGGTTGCAGGTTTTGAACAAAGATGTCAACTATCAACTGAAGAAATTGTGGTGCTCAAGAAAGAGGTGGAAGATTTTCAAAATAAGTATTATGAATTAGTTCATGTTCATGAAGATGGTTTGAAGGAAAAGGCTCAATTGGCTGAAGAGTGTGCGAAGGCTAAAGCTGAAGCTTTAGACACAACTCAAGATTTTGAGAATTTGTTTGAGAAAAGTTATCCAGTTTAGCAAAAATATGAGGAAGCTACTGCTCTTATTGCTACAACTGCTGTTACGGTTGCAAAGCTTCAAAATAAGATCTCTATGCTTCAAGATGAGAATATTCTGTACCGGGACAAGAATGAAGTATTAGCTAAGGATGTTGAGATCTATAAGCAGAAGAGAGAAAGTGTTCTTCAAGAATTGTTTGCAGAATGTGAGATCAGGAAGTTACAAACTTATGAATATGATGATCTCAATGCAAAGTTTATCAAGTCACAAAAGGAGGTGTTTGAGGCTCAACAACAGATCAATGATTTGAAATTGGAAATTTTAGAGTTAAAAAGACAAGTGAAGAATTGCAATTTGTCTCCGACATTGCTAAATTTCTTATACAAACAGGATCAGAGTTTAGAAAGTTCTAAAAAAGAGGATGTTCATTCGGTTCCTCAACTAGTGGATTTAATTGAAGTTACGTCTGCTCCGCTTGATCCTAAGGCTGAAGGGCATGATTACTCAAAATTTGCCACTACACCCAAGAACAAGTCTAAATCTAAGAAGAAGGAAAAATCTTTGGGTGAAGCTCCAAAATGTGTTTCAAAGTCTGTTTTGCTGGAAAATGAAAACGTGTTTGATAAGGTTGTTTCAAGTTCTTCATCCGCAACTGAAGAAGAAAAGGAGTTGATTGAAAAGAACAAGCTGAAAAATATCAAAGATAAATTCACTAGTGACGCTAAGTCAAGAGTTGCTTCGGGTTCTTCGTCCAATTCTTCAAAGACTCTAGGATTCAAACATAAAGGTTTGGGTTACGAAGTGAAAACAGTATTGGTTCAAGCAAAGAAATCAGTACAGGTTGAGAAGGCTTCTAAGGCAAAAGTTGCCAAGAACTCACCATCTCAGAAGGAATTTTCTTATTATTCTGGAAGATCTTCATCTTCAAGGAGTCCATCTCCTAGGTATGATTCTTCTGATGGTTTCTTTGATAACTCTCATTCTGAACATTCATCTGATTCTCAAAAATCAAAACATTTTTCAAACAGTTTTAGAGAAAGACTTTGTTATGTGTGTCGTCAACCAGGACATCTAGCTGCTGATTGTCCGACGACTGCATATATTCACAAAACTGCCAAGTATGTGGATAACAAAGGTCAAATTTTTGATGAACCATGGTCCCCAAAGATTAAAACATCTCGTAAATCGTCTTGGTCTAAATCGAGTACGTCGGTTGAATCTGATTCTGGTTCTGATAAAAAATTAAACAGTTTACAAATGTGGAAACCAAAAGTTGTTTCCAAGACCAACAAGGACTTTGTGGAAGACACCGGGCGACCCGACGCTGTTAATTGGGGTCGATCCCAAAGCGACTAATGTTTTATTTGGTGTCAAGCAGGTGTTTCAGGAAGACCTTTCAGTGATTGCATAATTACTGATTGTGAAATATCTGTTCTAATTAAATTAAATTTCAAAATCAATTTTGTTTTCAAAATGCTAAACTGAGAGTATTTGTGTTGGTTGATCAATCTTTCTTGGTTTTTCACTCCGTCTCATTCTGAGGGGGGGTTTGTTTTTGCAAAAATACAAAAATAGTGTGTTATTTTTCAAGTAGTAAAAATGAAACTCTATAAATAGAGTTGTTATTTTTAAGGGGAGAAATTTGAAAAAGACGAAAACATTAAAAATGCAAAAAGCCAAAAACATTGAAAAATGAGAAATTGTATTTGACATGTTTGGGAAATGATGGTACATTGGCTGACATTGTCTGACTCATGGATAAAGTAAGTGAAAAAGCCATAAGACCATTTGATCGATGTGCTAGGTAGGCTCGGCAAATCAGTAAGTATAGAAATGTGATATATACTAAATTTGATGTGTGACCTAGTGGACAACATCTTGATACATATCTCATGTTATATCAAGATAAAGATATGTGAAAAGAAAAATGAAAAGTACTGTGTATACATGTGTTCATTTTGCAAAGATTTAAACTTGTTTGATTTTCTTTATTTTGTCAAACGATCGGACTTTCTTTGCGTGTCGAAAGACCGACCTGATCGTTGTTCGTTTGACGTTCTGCTTTATTTTCTTTGGTGTTTCGTATAACTCATCGGACTTTCTTTGCGTGTACGGGAGTACCGACCTGATTGTTGTTGAGTTATACAACTTCAAGTTGTTTTATTTTCTTATTTTGTTAAATCCGAGGCCTTATCTGCATATCGAAAGATCGACCTTAAGGTAGACGATTTAACGTTCTTATTTATTTTTGCATGGAACACAGTTGACTATATCATGATTACAATCATTACGTGATTAAAATCACAAATGAAATCAGAAAATGTGATAGGCAAAAACATATCTGAGTGTGTCTGATAGTGTGGGATACACTGGTCAATGCAAATCTAATCAATACCTTAACATATCCAGATGTTATGAGTATGATTGTGCCAGAGTTTAAATATGGACAAATTATATCTCCAATCGGCATGGCTTATGTGCTTCAATAATTGAAATTGAAATGTAGTTCAGCATGTCATGATCAATATGATCCCAAGTTGTGATCTTTCTCACAAAAGATAAAAATAGTGTCTGATTCTGTATTGCATTTACATTTCTTATCAGAAAATACCAAAAAGATTTTAGGTGTGTTTTAATATAAAGTTTCTAAAAGCCAAAATGATTTTGTTTCTGATTTGTTTTCGATTGATCAACATGATATACAAAATCAATGTTTCAAAATCAAAATATCTTGGAGTCTCGAAGAGACATTTTGCACCAAGATTATTTATGTTGGCAGGTTTCTAAGTGGGAAGAGAACATCACAACTTCAAGTCTTCTGAAGATTGTTTACAAAGAGATTACACACGGTGCAAATCAAGTATTCAAGATTGAACTCATCATCAAGATCTAGGAAGAGTTTGATTGAATATACAAGATACAAGTTTAAATAGAGGAGATGATACTGCACATGCCGAGGGGGAGTTTGTTGATACATACTCCTGATCGTCATGTGAAGTATCGAATACAAGACAGATCACACAATATAGCTGAGGTCCGAACTTCCAGCGAACCTGGAGTTCGGACAGCTCCGAACGTGTGGCCGAACTTGAGGTTCGGCCAATCGTATTTCAGCTTGTATAAATAGATCATCTTGTATAGAATTGTAAAGCTTTTTGAGTCATATCTTCTCTGTGTACTTTGTGGTCATCTATGTGGTTAATACAAGTCATTTGTATTTACTCTGTGTGTTTTACACGTTTACATTGATTTCATTACGACTAAGTAGAAGATCCACACGCTCAAGCAATTTCATTTTCATTATATTTCTTTTTTATTTTTAAGGGGGGGGGGGTGAAAAAGTCAAAACTAGAGTGTTCCTCATTTTATGGGGAGAATATGAAAAATATATAAGAAATCAAAAATGAAAAATCAAAAAAATCAAAAATCAAAAATGGAAATTGATCCTACCATTGGAAAATGATGGTACTGTAAGGGAATAATTTGTGGCTTGTGTATTAAATTATATATTGGTGGACTATTTTGAAGGCCTATGCATTAGAATAGGTGAAAAATAGTTGGGTTATTATTGTATTGGGTCATCGAGCCATTTTAGATGTGTTATTAGAAAGTGTTTAGAGGGAGTTTAGTGGGCCTAGGTGTTCAAATACGGGAATTAGAGGATAATTAGGGTTTTTAGGATGGCTTGTTCTCCAAGTTGGAGAATCTCTATATAAAGGAAACCCTCCCCATATTTTTAGGTTGTTGTTAGGAGGTGGCTTGAACCGTAGACTAAGGGTTTACGGATTCCTTTTGGTGTTTTTGCAACCGGTTCTAATCAAAGTCAAGTATTCGTTCTTCTAATCGGTTCGTGTTTTGTGCTTTTGTGGTTATTTGTTCTAATAGTTATTTAGTTATATTGTTTATTGTTCTTGAATCACCATTAACACCAGATTCCGCACGGTGTTCGTGGATTAGATATCGCGTGAGGGTTGAATCGATCCTTACAATTGGTATCAGAGCCAAGAAACTCTTTCGAGGCTCTCGCGATATCGATTCAAGGTTTTTTTGTGACTAACGATTTTTGTGGTTTTTCAGTTCTTTAGTTTGAGAAAGGAAGAAACAAGTGAGTTTTTGTAGGTTCGAACCAAACAGGAGGTCCAGAAACGAAGTACAAAACTTTTCGATGGAAACTGTGGCTTAGTCCCGTGTTTTCGATCGAAACATATAGCTTTTCGACCCATCCGTTGGCTTTCCGATCGGCTTTTCGATCTGACCATCGCCAGCTTTTCGATCGACCTGCAGCATTTCGATCGAGAAGTACTTTTCAGTTCGTCAATTGTTTTGCTAGCCGAGACTCTGCCTGATCGGAAAGTATACTTTCCGATCGGAAAGTATACTTTCCGATCAGCTTGCACTTTCCGAGTTACCCTTTTTTATTACTGAAGGCTTTTCGATCGAATTATGTTGCTAGTCCCAGGTTTACGATTCAATCAAAAGTATACTTTTCGGCTCGTCATCGCTCTCTGCTTAAGCCAACACTCTACTCAATCGAAAAGTCACCTTTTCGATCAAGCATACCCTTTTTGATCCGTGTCTTTCGATCGGATTCCCTATTTCTGGTCCGTATACCTTGTTTGATCCTCTCTTACCACACTCGTTGAAATGGCATACGACTTGTCTAGTGCAACGCTTGAGATGGATGCCAAGATTGGCACCAAAACTAGACCTCCCCGTTTGATGTCCGGTAAGGACTTTATGAGCTGGAAGTACCGCTTCGAGAACTACGTGAACTACAATGATGCCAAGATCATGCGATCAATCGAAGTGGCTGACTTTGTTTCAAAAACTACTCCTGGAACTGGGAGAAAGTTGAACGAGACAGTAAGGCACTAGCTGCCTTGACTCTGGCCTTGTCTCCTGAAGTGGTCGAAGCCTTTAAAGAATATAAATCAGCTAAAACACTCTGGGATGCCCTTATTGCTGCTTATGAGGGTAATGCTGATATGAAGGAGTCTAGACGTGAAAATATAAGGGAGCAGTTTAATGAGTTGAGTTATGTACCCGGTGAAAATTTAGAGACACAATTTCAGAGGTTCATAAAGATAGTGACTGCAATGAAAGATGCAGAGGTAACTTATACTCACGTAGAAGTAAACAAGAAATTGGTGAACTCACTGCCACCTAACTGAGATAGCACCATTGAGTTGATAGAGAAGACAGTGGATATGAATACTTCACCATTGAATTCTCTAATGTCAACTATAAGGTCTTATGGAGAAAAAGAGAGAGCAAGGAAGCTTGGCATTGGAGCTGCTGTGAACCAAGTTAACCAAGCTTTTATTTCTCAATCCAGTTCAAGTATCCCTCACTCCGTTGATGTAACTCCCATTCAGCCACCTTTTGTATCACAAGCTCCAGGAGCCAGTTCATCCAGCACACCTACCTTGATCACCTTAGGCATTAATAACCTAACCAAAGATTCAAGTTTTGCTCTTGGTGTAGGTATTATGAGCTGCTATCAGGCTTTAATGGCAGGTACCTTGCTTCCAACTGATCTGATGCCTGATGATGTGAATCAAGTTAACCCTGAAGATCTGGAGCACATGGATATCTCCTACCAAATGGGGATGTCAGCTTTGCGTGCCAAGCAGTTCATGGCAAAGATAGGGAAGAAAGAATGGAATGGTGGTAAAGGGGTCAAGCTTTCCTTCAATAAAGCAAACCTTAGGTGCTTCAACTGAAATGAATGTGGTCACTATGCTCGAGAGTGCACGAAGCCTACGGTGGAGTGGAACAACAAAACTGCAAAGGAGAATAAGGAAGGAAAGAAGAAGAAAATTGTCAACAATGAAAGGGCACTGGTGGTTCAGCATACCCTGGGTATGAGTGGATGTTGCAGATTGAAGATTTGAGTCTGAACCACACTAATGTGGCACTGCTTGCTGAAGAGGCAGAGAAGGAAGCTGCAGAATTTGATTATCATGCATTCATGGCCAATATCCTACCAGGTTCTAAAGTAAGCTCTAGCAACAATGAGGTATGTTCCAACCCCAAATGCATTTCATTAATTAAAGAATGTAAAGAATGGGAACATAAGTTCACTAATGAGAGCTTAAACCATGAGTCAACTGCTAGAGATGCTAGGGAATTTAAAGATATGGCTAGAATATACAGAGAGAAATTATAGGCAGTTAAAATAGATGTTAATAGCCTTCAGAATCAGCTGGGTGATAAGACAGTCTATCTTAGGGTTGCTAATACTAAGGTAGAAGAGCGAACTAAAGAATTGGATGAACTAAAAGCTAAATTAAGCAAAACTCAATCCACATTAGAGCGTCATGAAAATTTAGAGAAACAAATGATGAAAGCCAACTCTATGTTTTATAATTCAGATGTTAGGATGAGGCATGTAAAAGATAATTTTGTTTTAGGATTTGGTACAGATCAAAACGATGAGAAATCTACACACACTGTACCAATGCCCTTGATGCATGAAATCATACCTGAACCTAAGATTTCAGAAACTACATTAGAAGTTAAGGCTGAAATTAAAAGGAAACTTGCATCATGTCCCATTAAAATTACTCCTCCTGTTTCTAACTCTACTGACAAATCTATCTGTTGTGTAGAAAAAGTTAGCAAAGAGGCAGGGGTAAATGCTGAAAAGGAGTGTCCTAAATATCAATACATTTCACCTTTTAAAAATTTTGATTGGGATAAACTTGAATTTCCTATGGTTAAGTTAGTTTCAGAACTTTCTGAGTTGGATGTGTTTGACAAAAATTCAGTGTGTGGTGTGTTTAATTCTGGCAAGTGTGATGCTAAACCTTTGAAATCTGTTAAACTCTTATAAAAGAGGTAAGGGACCACAGGTTGCTGTTCCTAAACCTACAAATGAATGTGTGTTTGGTGTGAAAATTTTTGAGTATGAGAATGATCATGGTGTGAAAAATGTGCAGAAGGAACGGGACGCTAAACCTCATGATTTTTTCCCATACCCTGAAGTTATTTCTGCATATGACCAGTATAAACCGATACAGCGGGAGTTCATTCTGACCACTAAGCTTAAAGGCAGAACCCATTGGATTCATAAAAATTATTCAAAACCCTCTTGGCAATCCACTAGGCGAAACCACTCCTAAACTCCCGCGTATCCCAAAAAACAATCTTGCCATGTGTATGGAAATCCTGGACACTTGGCAACAAATTGCTTACACAGACCATATGAGCCCTATTATCCTAAAAGGTTTTTGCAGAATCATGTCCCACAGGCTCAAACAAATGGTGGCTCAAAACAAAAGCCTGCACCTTCAAACCCAAAGGTGCAGAAGTCTGTACCTTCGCAGCCAAAGGTGCAGAAATCAAATCACAAAGTTAAGAAACCTCAAAAACAAAAACAAAGTGTTTCTAAAACTGATAATGTTTTCAAAGCTAAATGTAAACCTGTCAATTTTCCTAAAACAAAAGTGAGGTTTGAAGAGGATATGTGGAAAGAGCCAACAGCTCTGATACCACCTAAAAAAGCATAAACCTATTGATTCTATGGTAGATAATAACGAGAAGGAAGTTTTGTCATATATCATGTTGAATGATTACATGAACCGAAGGAGTATACAAATGATTAAGCTCCGGGGGAGGTTGGACAGAACCTCCCCTCTCAACACATTGATCTGGAAAGACACTGGACAGAAACTTACAAAGAAATACAAAGACGAAACTATTTATACTTCTTCATTCTGTCCGAACTGGGCACCTCCGAACCCTATCCGAACTCCCTCTGAACTTGGAGTTCGTCTCAAGTTCGGACAACTCCGAACCTGGAGTTCGGCTGGGTTTCGGACCCTAGTTCATGTCTCCGACAAATTAATCTGTTTGACAATTCGAACAGTATCGGCCACACAAGGTTCATGCATCAACAAAAACTTTGAAAGTTAACTTTGGCAAACTTTGTTTAGTTAGTAGACGTTTAATTATGTGTCAGTGTCTCTTCATTAAAAAATTTAAAAAATATATAATAAAAAAAATTGTTGCTATTAGAAATCAAAAAGCAAGGGGAAGAATAGAAAAGATGGAAAATTTGACCCCTAAAAAATTCTCAAAATTGTGTTTTTTAATTTTTAATTGTTTGTGTGTTTGAGAAGGAAGGAAGTGAAATAAATTTTTGTTTTGGAGATGGCTGACACACGTAAGGCAGATGTGAAAGACATGATCTATGGTGATATAATGGTAGGCTCAGCTCTTTAATCTGAAAAGGTATGCGTTACACACTTAAAGATAACGTATGGAAGTTTGTTGGGTAACAACACTTAGGTTAATTGCATTACTTTTTGACTGCATGTTCAAGTTCCCGATACACACGCTTGCCACCTAAAGTATGACATTGAGCTCAAAAAGTTGGTGTCCCCTCTGTTTTGCTAAGCAAAGACCTAGAGATGCTTCGCATGTATGTAAGGCTCTCCTCTGCTTTGCGAGAGCAATGACCTGGAGTTGTTCATAAATACGTGCTTCTAGATCACCAATGAAAAAATATATAAAAATAATAATAAATACACCCCAAAAGATGCCAAAGAACACAAGAAAAGAGACCCTCAAGTGTCCAAAACCCTCAGCCTAGTCACTAATGCGTACTACATGTCATAGTCAAGTTACAATCTGCTTGAAACACCTCTGGGAAATTAGTTGACAATGTATATTATCCCAAAATTCTATGTGATCTATTTTTTCTCTTCTCAACCTATTCTCGAGCTCAGTTCCAGACTTTTGGTTCAAGTTGTAAAAATATGTGATAGGGAATTTATGTGCTTGATAGTGGGTAATAACATGTACCTAGGACTTGTTGAAACCCACTTGCTATTCTTAATTAATGCAACTTAAAAGATAATAAAGTGACAAACAGCTTGACTAAGAAAAAGGTTTTAGTTTAAAGTGGATCAGTATATTAGCAATCACCTGGACGTGTTCGAGTAATAGAAGCTGAAAAGGGTTCCTTGGTCAGATTCACACGGTTTGATCCCATAGAAACCTTCTCATGTGTGAATTGTTAGATATTTGTTTAATTTAAATTTGTTCTAGTGTGAGTGTTTAAGTTTCTTTGTTGAGTGTATAAATTGGCCAGGTTGATTTGAGAAGTTTAAATAAGTTTTTATGGGTTTTATGCAAGAAAGTATGACCCCCCCCCCCCCCCAGAATCTCAGGGGAAGATAATGTGAAGAGTCATCGGGTTCAGGGGAAGTATTTATAGGAAACTCGTAACCTATGTTAGGGTTTTTGGTTAAATAATGCTAACCCGAAAACCAGTCATCATTGTCTGGTTAGTTTCTGTTCCATGTTGTACTTGAAATGTTAAGTTAGTAAAAGACAACTCATGGACAAGAAAGTCAAGGACTTAGTTGACCAAAGCACTGATGCTGCTATTGATCAAGTTAAAGAACCCGCCGGAAAAGGACTTAC
The DNA here is from genome assembly GCA_039602395.1 of Deinandra increscens subsp. villosa. Classification (NCBI taxonomy): domain Eukaryota; kingdom Viridiplantae; phylum Streptophyta; class Magnoliopsida; order Asterales; family Asteraceae; genus Deinandra; species Deinandra increscens. The sequence continues at coordinate 36,079,759 of JBCNJP010000007.1, read as the reverse complement.
CCTTTGCTTAGGGGAAGTTTGTTGGTTTTTCAAGTGAATCTTCTGAAGACTCAAAAGATATCATTCATAAGTTTAGGGAAAGCTAAATGAAGAAAAGATGAAGAGCAGTCAGAACAAGAAATTTTTCAAATCAAGAATTTCAAGAATGCCAAGACAGGGGTTGTTAAAATGTTTACCCTCTGAAGACACCAGCAAGTCAAGAAAGTTACTGATGATTCAGCAAGGACTCAACATTTTTCAAAAGGAGAAAGTATTTGAGAATCCTCCACTCATTACTTGGTCATCATGTGCAGTTTAAACGGATGTTGATTAAGAGAACACTCCCAAAAGTCGTTCGTTGTTGCCCAATGAAGATTGTTAAAGAAAAGAATTTTCACCAACCCATGCTCAAGCCAAGGAGAAGATTGCAAGTCTGCAGATTGAAATTAGAAGACGTTTAAAAAGTAGATGACATTTAATATCACAAGTCAAGGGGAAGATTGTAAAGGAATAATTTGTGGCTTGTGTATAAATTATTTATTGGCGGAATATTTTGAAGGCCTATGCATTAGAATATGTGAAAAAGAGTTGGGATATTATTGTATTGGGTCATTGGGTCATTTTATATGTGTTTGGACTCAATTAGAAAGTGTTTAGAGGGAGTTTAGTGGGCCTAGGTGTTCAAATACGGGAATTAGATGGTAATTAGGGATTTTAGGATGGCTTGTTCTCCAAGTTTGAGAATCTCTATAAAAAGGAAACCCTCTCCACATTTTTAGGTTGTTGTTAGGAGGTGGCTTGAACCGTAGACTAGGGGTTTACGGATTCCTTTTGGTGTTTTTGCAACCGGTTCTAATTAAAGTCAAGTATTCATTCTTTTAACCGGTTCGTGTTTTGTGCTTTTGTGGTAATTTGTTCTAATCGTTATTTAGTTATATTAATTATTGTTCTTGAATCACCATTAACACCGGATTCCGCACTGTAGGATCGTTATAAGTCAAAGTTAAACCTAAACAAAGCCCTTTACTTGCAAATATAACCCTGCGGAATTAAGTTATATTTCACTTAACTTAGGCAAAGTCGAATTCTTGTATAATGTAAATGCTCGATTTGCAGAATAGTAATAACAGCAAAGTATCAAATACTCGGCACTATTTGCATTAACTCAAAGCTACACTATTACAAGTGATAACCACACTGTGTAAACTAAGAGGTAACAAGCTATATATAGTGCAGATGAGATCAATCACAGCCATTGATCTCATGCGATCTAATCTAGATCGTACATTACAAAGTCAAATCTAAGCTACCAAAAGAATAAAATTCGACATTTGAAATGACTTGCGTGTTGACAGCAACAATCTACTTTTGGAGAGCGGCTTGGGCAGATGTAGAAGCATACGAGAAGCTTTTGCAGGATGGGACCGCTGAAAAGACATCTCAGGAAAAGTCAGGTTGAACTCATTATCTGATGGATAATCGAGTTCACCCGGAATATTCACTAAGTGACAAAACTGCTTCTTTCCGCTTGAACTTGTTGTTCCGCTTGAAGTGGGAGTTCCGCTTCATCTTCAACCGGAATTGACAAAACTGAAGTTCAGCCGGAATTCTTCAAAATTGAAGTTCCTTACACGCACGGTGTTCGTGGATTAGATATCGCGTGAGGGTTGAATCGATCCTTACATGTACATTGGCTAGCGTTTCTTACTCATGGATAGATAAGATAAAAAAAGACATAAGACCATTGCTTAATGTGCTAGTTAGGCTCGGCAAATTAGAAAGTATGCATATGTGATATAAACTAAATGTTCTGCCTGACCTTGTGGATAACATCTAGATGCTTATTTCATGACATATAAGAGTTGTGATAAAGAAAAATGAGAAGTCACTGTGTATACATTTGTTCATTTTGAAAGATTTAAACTTGTTTAATTTTCTTTATTTTCTTAAATAACCGGGCTATCTTTTCATATACGTAAGTATCGACCTGATAGTTATTCATTTGAGGTTCTGTTTTATTTTCTTGGTGTTTCGTTCAAACTTGACTTTCTTTGCGTATCGAAAGATTAACCTGACTGTTAAAGTTTGAACAACTTCAACTTGTTTTGCTTTCTTATTTTGTTAAATCCGTGGCCTTATTTGCATACCAAAGGATTGATCTTAAGGTAGATAGTTTAATGTTATGTTTTCTTTTTGCATGGAACATAGTTGATATTATCATAATACAGTGCACTATGTGTTAAGCACAAGTGTAATCACATGAAATTATCTGAGAAATGTCTGAATACGTCTGATAGTGATGTGTTGTTTAGTGTATATGAAAAATGGGGTCCTACACTATCAAATTTTAAATTTATAGAACTGGTTATTCACCACAGGACTATACCAACACACTAAGGCAAGTATACCTATCGTGCGTAGCACAGTATTGGTCTACACCGGGTTGTCGAACCTTAGGGACACGAACTTGTTGAAAACAGTCGATTATAATTCAGCTGGTTTTTTGTTTTGTTTTGAAAAATTGATTTTAATTTAGAAAACTGGAAGTGACAGTAATTAAAATGTTGTTTGGAGAAACAGAGTTTGGTAAAGGATCACTTAGGCATGGCTCCTCCAACTTAGGTTTGACAAGTGTATCGGTAATGCGTTCTAACTTATCTCTGGGATGAACTAGGGTCCTAAGACAAGGCTTACCTAGTTCCTATGGATAGGTTCACGTTTAGGGTTATAGACACACCCTACACGGTTACTACTGGTCCATGGTGAAGTACTGATAAGGTTGCGGTTTAGGAAGTGCCCTAGGCTGGGTCCCGAGTTATCGGTGGCTCAACTCACAACTGGTCGAAGGGTTAGGATAGGTCTGGCCCTAACGGTCCTAGAGTTGTGAAGCGGTTACAATCAGGTTGATAGGTTGACCTAGTAGGTCCTAGACATGACAAAGCAGGAACAGACCCGAGTTATCGGTGAATGCTTGACCACTTGACAATGGCAAGGGTATCTACTAGCTAAGGATGAGGTGATTTCTCACTCAAACCCTATGGTGGACTCCTAATCGAATTCTAGGGTTTCCCTGATGATCGTGACTATTTCTAGTTTACGCGTACGCCGCAGGTTCTGTTATTCGGCTATACAATAGTCTCCTAACGATAGATGGCTTTGCAAGCTAGGGTTAGGGTTCCACAAGACCAGAGATTACTAGACACAATATAGAATTTCTATTCATCAACCAACTCAAAGCAATAATAACGTTTACTTCATAAATGCAAAATATAAGCAAAACCGATACAAAATTAAAGTCAAACCATGGTTGGATTCGCCTCGCCTAAGCGATACGATGAGTTTAGCCAACCATGTTAATGCTTAAACAAGAATAAATCAGATCTAAACAAGAATTCATGGCTAAAAATAAATACAATACCAAAAAGTAGCTCGAAATGGTGAAAAACGACAATCCAAGACGCGTCGAATGCTTCGAATCTTCAAAGGCTTCAACAGGGTCTTTCTCTAGCTTCTTCTCTGCTCTCCAAGGTGTCCCAAATGGTGGAAAAGAGACCTGTATTTATAGGGGCCGAATTCCAAAAATTTCCACAAAAGGCCTGGCCATTGTTCTCGGTTACACGGCCTGGACTTGGCTTTCATGGCTTGGGCAAGGTCCTTCACGACCGTGAAGGGTCTTTCACAGCATGCAAGTCAGGCCGTGAAGCAGTTTCACCGATGACTGGTCTGCGGCTCAGCATCACAGCTTGGTCAGGATCTTCACAGCTTGGTCTAGGCCGTGAAAGGGTGTCTCACGGCCTGCAAGCCGTGAACATTTTCAGCAACTTTTTATTTTAACTTCTGCATTTGACCGGTTGACCCGAACTTTGACTTTTCTTCATTTTCACCTCGTTTTCCGTGCCAAACTTGTTTTAACCTGAAAACCCACAATAATCATCAGAAACAATTATAATTTAATATTTTCAAGGTTATTTTGACGTTTTTCAGCCCGAAATCAACTATATTTTCATATCCAAAACCATACACATCAGATAGTATGGGGTCCACAGGTCTGAACAAATTAATAATACCTTAACATATCCAGATGCTATAGTTATCGTTTTTCCTGAGTTTAAAAGTTGGACAAATTATATCGGCAATCAACTTGGCATCTGTGTTACAATTAGTTGAAATTAGAATGCAGTTTAGAGTGTTATGACCAATATGATCTCATGTTGTGATCTTTCTCAAAACAAAAAATAGAGTTTAATTCAATATTGTTATGTTTCATTTCAGAAACTCCAAAAAGATTTTACGTGTGTTTTGATATAAACTTTGTAAAATCTAAAAAGATTTTCTTTCTTGTTTGTTTTTGATCTGATCGACACGTGATACATCATAATCTCAAACATGTTTTTCAAAATATCTTGGTTCTTCGAAGGATACATTTTCCCAAGATTAATGTTATTCTTGGAAAAGAAAAACTGATCTTCTCTCTTATGAAGATGCAGGTTAATGTCCTAGTGATTACTTAAGATGTGACTCACAAGCATGGTGAAAGGGGGAGTTTTTTAAAAGTTGTTAAAAGGATCTTGAAGAATTGTTTGTCGATTCAAGTTCTAATCCTTCCATGCAAACTCTATAACAACTAACAACATGAAAGTCGGAGATCAGATACAGCACACGTCAAGGGGGAGTCTGTTAAAGCATAAACATGTGTGCCGTGTGATGTATCTAGTAAAGTTGTATAGTTTTTAGAGTAAATGAGTTGAGTCAATGAGTGATTGTATTATGACTTAGTCTCACCAGCGAACTGGCAACGAACCAGGCTACGGACTAGCAACGAACGGGTGGTTCGTTGATAGTGCAGGTTCGTTGGTCAGTGAGTTAGTATAAATATGTTGATGTGTTGTTGAAACATAGAGTTCACAGTTAGAGTTTTGTGTGAATGTTTGGTGAGAGGAAGTCTTTGAGAACTAAACTGTTTCTAAGTTTGTACTTGTATGTGATTGTGTATCGATACAATACAACTCTTATTTACATTTTGTGTTCATGTGATTTCATGTCCTGATCTTTATTCCTAGCAAGTAGATGATCCATTCCGCGTCCTTGCAGTCCTGAACTGATTCATGAAACGACTAATAAAATCTCTCTGATCCGTGATCACTTGCTTTCTGCTAGGAGTCATCGGAAAAGCTATGTTGATAGGCGACAAAAACCCCTTGAATTCAACGTCGATGGCCTTATCCTCCTAAAGGTATCTCCTTGGAAAGATGTCGTTCATTTTGGGAAGAAAGGGAAACTAGCACCTCGTTTTGTCGAACCATTCAAAATTCTCGAAAGGGTCGGAAATATGGTTTAGCGTCTCAATCTTCCTCTAGCTTGCTAACTTCCACCCTACATTCCATGTATCAAACCTTCGTAAGTATCTGGCTGATAAGAATCTCCATGTTCCACTAGAGGATGTTCAGATCGACGAGTCTATGCACTTTATCGAGAAGTCTGTTGAAATCATGGATTGTGTAATCAAACAACTCAAGCACAGTCGGATTACGACCATTAACATTCGTTGGGAGTCTAAGCATGGACCGCAGTTTACTTGGGAGCGTGAAGATCAGATGAAGGCCAAGTATCCGCATCTTTCGTTCAGTCTTCTCGAGTTTAATTTCGGTACAAAATTCCTAAAAGTAACGTAGATTGTAACGTTTCCGGTTAACTTGTTATCTGTTTTCTATCCATTTATTTATTCATTACCCGTGATCGATAATCAATGAAGAACTATGTTTGATTATGATGTTTTATTCTTAATTTTGTGTGATTGAATCTTTCATCATGTTCGATGATCGAATTAATGCTCAATTTATCTCTATTTTGGATTTTATTGTGAACGTTTCGTTATTTACGTTTAACCTACTAACTTGATCAATCTAAGCATGTATGAGGCATGTGTGTAATACTAGCTACACACATAAGTAAATACAAGTGAAGACGTGTGAAAGTTCAAGGTTTAGAATGCAAACGATGGAAGTTCAGTAAATCCCGTGATTTCGATTTTCATCGGGAGGTCACGTTTTTTAGTATCATATCTAAAGCTTATCATGTTTACGAGTATAATAATCACAAATCATGTCACGAGTCATCACACACTAAGTAGAGTCACGAAAGGTTGGTAATTTTTCCAAAAGTGTTACGTACGACAAAACTGAACAAAAACGCATTATGTAACCTTATGTGTTCATTGTTCTGAGTTATGTGACGTAGTTATATTCATTTAAAAGGATTAAATGTGGTTAACATGATGGCAATATGTATTGGTTGATTTAGGTGAAATTGGGACTCGGATACATCAAAAAACGAAGAACCGAGCACGTGAATAGAGGAACCGGACAAGGGAGCTAACCAGAGCTCCTAGGTGGTACACCTAGCTCCTTGGTCCTCCCTTGGGCGGTAAGCCTACTAACTAAAATGACAGAACCCTAATTTTCTTGCTATAAGTTCATCATTAGCCTCCATGCTCCTCATTCCACTACCCTAAATCACCAAAAACGGCTGGGAACCACTAATCTTCATCTTGTTCATCCAACCTTAGTATTTGGAGCTAAATTTTTGGAGTATTGAAGCCTTGTTCATCACCCTTCTTTATCCTCTTTCGATTACTGTGAGTTCTCCTTCTTGTCCCAAGACCTTACATGAACAAGATCTGAACTTTATGATGACTTTAGGTTAGTTTTATGTCATGCATGATAGATCTATGGATTATGTGATCAATATTGGATTTTTATATGGAATTAGGGTTAGATCTTCACCATTCATGTTACTAACCACTAGATCTATTGATTTCATAACCAAGATTGGACCTTTATGTTGTATTAGGGCTGGATCTTCACCATGCATGTTGCTAAATGATTGATCTATGGATTTCTTGATCAAGTTTGTAACTTTATGTGGTATTATGGCTAGATCTATGTCGTGCATGCTTGCTAATGTTAGATCTAGAAATCTCCATGATCAATTAGGGTTCTCATGTCCAAAACTTTAGTCTTGATAATAGATCTTCGTAAATCTTGATAATAGATGTAGTTTTGTGCCAAAAATCTTCATGATAATGCTATCTTGACACTAGATCTAGGGTTAGATTATGAAAATTTTCCACTTTATGTTAGATCTAGGGTCGATCATGTTAAAGTTTGCATGCTTGTATAATTTTTGATGTCAAAAATAAATTTGTGATGATATATTGCATGACGACGAGTTAAATTAGGATTAACTTGGTAATAATAAATTTTTACAAAAATATATATTTGATATATGATGAAACCATGTGGAGATCTTGCATGTATAATGTTATTCATGACTAATATATGTTTAGGCATGTTAGAATTATCATGTTGATTATTTTGTACTCTATTTGACTCAATGAAAAATATGTATCTATATAGGACGTCATGAAAATAGATAAGTGTGCCCTTTTCCTTGACGCACAAACAATGACACCCGATAATTTATGACGCACAAAAAAAAGCGTCATAAAAAAACTGTCGTATTTTACAAAATTTTATGAATAGATGACGCGCATTTTTGCGTGTCATAAATATTGTGTTATTTGGAAAAAAATAAAAATGCGGAGGACGTAATTTTTGTGCGCTTCAAGTGTATAAAAAATATTGTCGCGTTTTAATTTTTTCCCGCCCAAAATAAAATATCTTGTATATACACCCCGCTATCTACACTTAAGGTTTTTTTAAAGTTTTTCCCCAAAACTCGTCCCTCTCACAAGAGAAGATGGCGACCTCGCTGATGCTTTTCTCTAAACTCGTCCCGCCAACCGCCGACATCCGTGCTCGATTATTAGGGCTCGATTTCACTTGTTCACTCGATTATTAGGGCGACCGTGCTTAGTTCACTCGTTCACTCGCAATTAGGGCTCGATTTCATGTATGAGTTCGTTCACTCGTTCACTCGCAATTAGGGCTCGATTTCAGGTATGAGTTTGTTCACTCGTTCACTCGATTTCACTCGTTCACTCGATTATTAGGGTGACTGTGGTCAGTTCACTCGTTCACTCGCAATTAGGGCTCGACTTCAGGTATGAGTTCGTTCACTTGATTATTCTATTCATGGTTTGTTCTTAATTCTTCTATCCATAAACCACTCTTCACTCTTGAAGCAAGTAAGTATGCCTCGGCTATTTTAGTTTTCTTTTTAAAAGCTAGCAAAACTTTCATTCCCCCAACAAAAATTTACAAAACTCTGCTATTTTAGTTGATTTCCATTGTCGTTTTTGTATTCACTGTTTTGCCCCATTTAGATTCACATCTTTACTTGAAAATTATATATGTATCTAGCATAAGATAGATCCTGAATAAGACTTAAAACAGTAAACATAAATTCACAACCACAATAACAGTATGAACTTAGTTGTTGTATACAACAATTCAAAAGTGATTTAGCCAATGAATTATAAAAAGAATTAAAGAACCTAAGGTGATGATGTCCTGTTTCAGAAAATCACCTTGATTTATGGGTTAGAAGAAGGTGGGTGGGTCACCTCTGTGGTTTGATGGTTTGGTGTTTGGTTGATGAATGATTTGGCTTTTCAAATGTGAGTCTTTTGTGATCTGTTTCAGTTATTTGTATGAGTGGTGATGAAGGATTGTCGTTTATATAACAAATGGTATTTTACATGACTCTGCCTTAATTTGTGCATGACTCTGCCTTAATTTTTTTTTATATTTATACATAGGTATAACATAAATGATGCTTGTTTGTACATAGATACAACATCTCTTACAAGTTGGTGTGATTGACTACTTGATCAGGCAGTAACAAGAGGGCTAAAGGATCCTTCACTCGGGTGATTCAAAGTCATTTTGCTGTTTCTAGAAACCTTGGAGATGTGGCAACAAAGGTACATAGGCAAGTTAAATTTTGAAACTTTGATGCTTGAGGAATTCTATATTTTCATATACATTTATAGAAGTTCTGGAATGTAGTATAATATATTTGCATATACAGTTACAGAAGTTCTAAGTTGCATTATACTTTTTGTTTTATAAGTCCTTAAAACTGAATTAATCATGAATCTGTTCATAGAATTGTGTATGATTCATATGATAAAACACCAATTGGGATGACTGAAACTCAAGACAACAAAGTAAATTTTAAATCTTCATATGTTGTGTAATTTTAAAATATATTATAATACTATGTATTACCTATTAACTATTTCATTTTGTATATCTTTAAATTGGTATCCCATCTAAGAATATATGCAACTGTATGCTTGTTTCCATTTATACAGGTTGAAACAATTTCCATAACATATCTATTACTCTTGATTTACTATGTATAGAGACCAAAATATTAATAAAAACTTATCATTGGCTTCTTATAATGATCATTAGTTTGAACATGTGATCACAAATGTTATTGCATCACTAAGCCCAACTAAAACTAATAGGCAATATACAGAAAAAATAATTTGATTTCAGATCTATTGTTAACATTTGTTTAGCCGTGTTTGTTTTGATTTTAGATGTGGTGTTATCATTTGTATGATACCTTTGATTCTTTTGATTTCAGATCTGTTGTTAACAGTAGTTGTAGATAGTTTGCTTCAGTTATATATATGTAGCCCGTATATAAGATACTGTAATTTTCCTTCTCTAATTTCTTTTTGTTTTAGCATGCTGCCTCTGATGGTTAATTTTCTTAGAATAGGTCTCAAGTGACGAGCTCATATATTTTTTGGCCTAAATGTTGTGTTTTTTATTGGTTCATGAGTTTGTCCCAAATTATGATTACTGAGTTTGGCAATTTTTTGGCAAGCCATATTCTCTGAAGTAGGGCAAATTGCTGCCCAGGTCATGATTTCTTCTTCCATTAGGATTAAAATGATCTCTTCTCATGAGAACCATATCAATTTCTACACCTCTCTTGAGTCTCGACACCAAATAATGAAAAAATAGGCTAGTTACCTCCTAATCGCTATAGAAGTATTATGATATTTATAGTAACTGACCTATGGTTTTCTTTCTATATGTATTTCAGGCTAGAAGAACTTCGAGTTTTTGATATAAAATTTCTATATGGTTGTCCAAATCCTACAACTGTTGTTCTTTATCAGGTTGGGTTGATTTTGTTCCAAATTTGTAACAGCTGACTATTATTTGAAGGGAATCAAAAATAATTTTTGATACTTATAAACAACTTATTGCTTAATTTCAGAATACTAAAGATGCTCGGCATGTAAAAACTTATGAGGTTTCTTTAAAGGATATAGACTTTGTTGAAGGTCCATAGTCCAAGAATAATCTTGATAATGGGGTTGATTTACTTATCTTGGTCAACCGTCTTTCTGTGGTGTACTATTCATCGGGGAAGAGGCAATTATATACTGTATTATCAGGTACTGTTATTTTGTTTTTTTTTCCTCTTGCTTCCTTTTATAATTCTTTATGTGGTGTACTAATCAGATGCCCTCAAATCATGATGCGAATTAGGATGAAACTGGAACTGCAGCTATGAAACCTGTTGAGTTCGATGTTGTTCTTGAAGCAGGTATGGGTTTCCATACAACATATATGATAGAGGTGATAAATCATGCCGGGAGGGCTGGGTTATGGGTTATTACTGGTTGGGTTAAAACATTTATTTTCTAAGTGTTAGCCTTCTTTGAAACCTCCTTATACTTCATATTTTAGTTTGTAAACAATATTATTATAGTAATAATGTAGATACTTAAATAAAAAGATGAAAGAGGTTGTATGCACTAGAAACAGACTTTAGGCAACTTTCAACCCACTTTGACCCATTTCGCTTTAGTTTCTCTTTTTAATATTTCCATTTGAACTACAACATAAGTAGGAATAAAATTGACACCTGTAATATTTGAGTTCAGTTGTTTAATTTATGTCTACACTTTTGTATTAAAATCGTTTTGTTGTTTTGATTTAGATCTTTTTTAAAGATCTTCGTTAAATCATGATGAGATCTTCATCTAGGACACAAAAGATAAAATATTTCAATTCAACGGGGAAAACACAAATAACCAAGAAAGGTGCAAAGCTTTGGAGGTTGTTTAGTTTTTAAAGGAAAAGCATCATGAGGGGAAGTGCAATGTTGCAATTGTTGGTAGGGCTTATTTCAGTCAATTTCATTTATATTTTTAAAACACATATTTTTAATTAAGAAGATACATAATATACATGGATTCTGATGGTTAATTTACCAAATATCTTGTCAAAAACACAATCTTAATTAAACTTAACAAGATGGTGACCCGCCCGCACTTCGCGGCGGGCCACCATTTTCCGAAACGCCGTGGCCAAAGTCGAAAACTCTAAAAGTGATTTAAAAGTTTACCACCTGTGCTTAAACTTGAAAAAAATACCACATGTACATGCCACGGTGGCCTAACACCCATTTTTCAGAACGTTGTGACCAAAGTCAAAAACTCTAAAAGTGGTCTAAAAGTTGACCACCTGCACTTAAGTCTTAAAAAAATACCACATGTACATAACACATGGCCTAACACGTGACCACGATTATTGATTGAACATGACACGTGTCATGTTATTAGTGATGAAACATGACACATGTCATATTCTTATTAGTCAACATATGAATAGTGTTTATGAGTGTGGATCACCCATTTCTTTTTGTAATATATATAAATTTTTTGTGGCAGATTTAAGATTACAGAGCTGACTGGGATGTTGAAGTGAATCAGCCTGTGTTCATTTGAAGTTGTTTTGGAGAGAGCGTACGGTGGCTTTCCTGATTCAGAAGGTGCAACAGCGAGAGCATTAACAAATCTTTCTCCGAGGTATCCAATAGGCTGAACACCTGCAGATTTAGCTTCACGTAGTCAGGGTCAGGTTACATTTCAACTAACGATTTGGACGCTACAAACAGGCCAAGAAGATTGCTATTTTGTAGCAGTTAATGCAGGTAACGTGTCTTGATTTGAGTTGAATTTCCTGATTAAGATTGTATTCTTGGAATGTTGGCAAATTCTGAATCTGGAAACCATCTTCCAATTATGTGCAAAACATAAACTTACAATCTCATTTCTGGTTGATGCAAATATGCAATGCTAGATGCCACATATGCAAAAATTTCTTATGTTAAAAGAACTATAAACTAAGTGTTGCTGCTAGACCTTGTTCTACACAAGTAAAACACTATTTCCCATTGACCGTTCTGAACTATGTGTTTCGGTGTTTAATCTTTTCAACCATCAACAGGCTTTGTACCGTGTCAAGGTTTTGAGCAAGATTCCAGTGGGATCACTGAAGAAAAAGTTTGCCTAAAGACAGTCTAGCTCAGCATTTGTTTCAGGTGACTAGCCGTTTCTTTTGACTTGTTATATTTTATAAACTAGAAACTCTTTATTATATTTAGCACCACCACTATCAAAACACTTTCTTGTGTAATTCAGATGGTGTTTCTAGATTTATGGAAACTTTTTCCATTTAGTGTGTAGCATATATTTGTATTATATTTACATTGTTGCATGTTTTTATATAAGGGTAAACTGCTGAAAAACTTGTGAAAACCTTTTGACCCGTCATTTTGAAAACTATAGAGGTTGTATTATGCACGGATTCAGTGTTAGAAGGATGTAATAGACCTATTTTTTAAAGGTAAAATCACTCATCCGATGATAATAAAATATTTTAGAGTATTGCATTAATAGGCTTTCTTATTGAATGAAATGGTTCAGGTTGCAACAATGAAGAAGGGAGAGCCAGGCTGTTGTTGCTTCTGCTGTAAACTATACTAAGAACTAGTTATATTTTAGTTTTATTGTTGAGTTTTTATAAATGAGATCACACACATCGGATTATTATTATAGGTTTATTGTTAGAATACCAAATCCATTTGTAAACTCATGTTAACTTTGTAATTTTGTTATATATATATATATATATATATATATATATATATATATATATATATATATATATGAAATGCATTATTTTATATAAGGGTGTTTTATTTTTTATTATAAAGTTAATTGCTATTAAATGTGGAAATTAGTGATTCTATTAAAAATATTTTTTTAATTTTTTTTACATTCTTGACGTGCAAAAAAGTGTGTCGTCTCTCTTTATGACGGGGGCTTCCTTGACGTCCATTTTATGATGCCCAATGCGCGTCATTAAATGCGCGTCATTTTTCACGCGTCAAGAACTTCTTGGCACACATTATGCGCGTCAAGAAGCTTCTTGACCCCGGCTTCCTTGACGCGCATTTGCGTGTCAAGAAGACCCTTTCTTGACACGCATTGCACGTCAAGAAAGGCCTTTTTTGTAGTAGTGTTAACTTTAGGATTGACCCTCGTTACAAACCGTGGACGTACGTATCACCATAACCAATCACCAATGATTCATTGAGTCGATCGTGTATGTCGTGTCACTTTGAGTCGCGAACTTTAACTATTTATATACTTATTTATTTTTTTGTTTCTACCTCTATCTCATTCGGTATCAAGGTGATCTCCGGGTTTGACTTATCTCGCTATCACTTATTGTTCACGCATCTCGACTCCCTTATCATGTGAGTATTCGTAGCCCCTTTTCTTTTAACGTTTTAGGGTGCAACATGTACTGTATCAAAATCATGTTCTTGTTCATTATTACAAAATCTACATGTGAACTCTATGTTGTTCTGTGTGCTCTTGTATGTGAACTTGTGTGGATTATCGTGTTGGTTTATACTTTGTTTCTTTTTCATTATGTGCGGATTATGCTCATGTTCATAGACGTATCTAATAAACTCATTGAGCCAAGATTATAATAATAGATCTATTGGTGTGGCAACCCACCAAGACTGCCTGGTTTTGGGCGTCGGGTGATTGAAAGCCTAAACGTCGATGACTTGAGTATGTCGCTGGACTCACTGAATCGCATGCTTTAGTTCATTACTTGTTATCATACTTGGTACACTTGACTCACAGAATCGCATGCTTTAAATCCATGATTATATATTAACCTTATGTTTACTCACCAACTATTCATAGTTGTATATGTTGTAGGTAATGCAGCTTGATCAACTTTGCTTCTCACCATAGGATTGCATGGGCTCTAGTTGACCTAAACAAATTAAAGACTTGTTATGGTTTGATTATGTTATCTCGGTTGGACTACTATGTTAAATTGATGTATGAACTATGTTTTTCTTGATTATTATGAAATAGGTAACAAAGAATATCACAACATTAATTAGTGTTGTGTGCATCTAGACAATCATCGCAACTCGATATATTCCACCGTCGGTTGTGGTGTGACATTCTTGACAATAAATTAACGGGTGGGCTCAAGCTCATATTTGGCAACAAAACCCACAAGTACTTGCGTAAGGAGTACGTGGTATTCATATTTTCATGATTAAGAAAGGGGAATCGAAGACAACCCAGTCATTCGGGAGTTTCCCCGAAGACACATCGGGTCTTCCTCCCGTTCACCAAATTGACTTCCGCACTGACCCTATGCATAGTGTACTCCCGCTACAAGTCACCTTATCATTTCATGACCCTCAGAAACCCATAAGCCACTAACCCCTGCTTAGAGTCAGTTACCTTCACACTTTAACCCTAAAAAAACTCCTGCGAGTCTAACTTTCACTTGGAGTTTTATCCCCTACGTGGTGACTATGTTCCTAAACCTGTTCTTCTCATGTGATATGGATGTTTCGGCTCACGATCATGACAAATTTTTTTTAAAAAAAAACTACGGTTGTGATTAATTTTCTCTTGGTTCATCAAGCACATATTCACTTTGGAACTCCTAACTCCATGATCGCCTTCATTGGCGATATACAAATTTTTCTAAACCCACTCTCACCTTAGTCATGAAACGCATATTACTCGAACAATAAACTCTAGGGAAATTTTGTTGCTGTTTAATTCATTGATTGGACTCAATAGTCATTCCGTGAATTCGATTTTTGTTATTTAAACTCAAGGTTTGGTGATTCAATAGTCGATTCATGAATTCAATTTAAATTCATGGACTTGACTTTTGGTGATTCAATAGTTGGTTCATGAATTCAACTCGTGTTATTTGAACTCATGGACTCGACTCTTGTTAATACAATGGTCGATTTATGAGTGCGACTTTTATTACTCGATTCACATATTCGATTTTTCTTCATGAATTCGATATTTGTTAAATCAATAATCATTTCATGAATATGACTTATGACCGTTATGTGATTGTGACTTTGTAAGGAATATTTCGCTTAGGAGATTTCCGGCTGAAATTCCGTTTTGTTAAGTTCCGGCTGAAGTAGAAGTTGAAGCGGAATTCTCAACTTCAAGCGGAACTGGGAGTTCAAGCGAAAGAAGCAACTTTATCTGGTAGTGAATATTCCGGGTGAACTCGATTATCCACCAGATAATGAGTTCAACCGGACTTTTCCTGAGATGTCTTTTCAGCAAGTCCAATCCTGCAAAAGCTTCTCGTTTGCTTCTAAATCTACCCAAGCCGCTTTCCAAAAGTAGTATGATGCCGATCACACGCAAGTTATTCCAATTGTCGAAGTTTATGCTTTTGGTAGTTTGTATTTGACTTTGTATTAAACGGTTTAGATTAGATCGTTTGAGATCAATGGCTGTCATTGATCTCATTTGCACTATATATAGCATAGTTAACTCTTAGTTTTACACACGGTTCTCGATCACCTTGTAATAGTGTAACTTTGAGTTAATGCAAATAGTGCCGAGTATTTCTTACTTCATTGTTACTATACTTATGCAAATCAAACACTACCTAATACAAGAGAACTAAATCTGCTAGAGTAAAGTGAAGTATAACTTAAATTCCGCAGGGTTATATTTACAAGTAGAGGGTTATTGTTTTAGTTTAATCATAACTATTAACGATCCTCCAAGTGGTATCAGAGCTCTGCCTCCTACTTTGAAGACTTTCAGTGCTTCAAAGTCGATACTCTACTTGCCTACTTTACAAGCTTTGTTATTATTTTCTTTCTAAAAGTTTTCAAAATGAGTGATCTAAGTTTAGGATCTTCAAACGACAGTGCCAACAAACCACCAATGTTCACTCCTCATGACTTTGGTACCTAGAAACTCAGGATGGAAGGGTTTGTTAGGATTTTAGACCGTCGTATTTGGAAATCTTTTACCGAAGGAACTTACTCACCCATGGTTGCATCTGCTGATGATGCAGAAGTCAAAATACCTAAACCTTTAGAAAAATATGTTGATTCTGACTATGCTGCTCTCGAATTTGACTATAAGGCATATTGGACTCTACAGGCTGCACTTCCTAATTCCATTTTAAGTGGGTTTAAAGGATACAAAACTGCATTTGACCTGTGGAATGCCTTAATTAAAATGTATGAAGGAACCAGTGAAGTAAGAGAAAACAAGAAAGATGTCTTAAAACAGAAATATGAGAACTTTACTTTCAAAAGTGGTGAATTAATGACAAACCAGTACTTAAGATTTGTTTCCCTACTTGATGAACTGCAAAAGGTAGATGTAAAACTAGACCAAGTAGATGTATACAGAAAATTTCTACGTTCCTTGCCTTTTGATTGGACAGTTTACACTGTTAGCATCAGGGAATGTAAAAATTTGAAAAAGATGAGACTTAGTGAACTTCATGGCATACTCAGTGCTTATGAAATGGAACTAAACCTTAAACAAAACTCATCTTCTGAGTCAACTCAGCTGTTTTCAACTGCACTAGTAACTACCGATTTTCATAATCAAAGATCTTCAAACTCGTCATCATACCAGTCACCTATTGTCAGTTTCCCTGAGACACCAAGGTGTCAAGAGAGTTTTTCAAACACGTTTGACAACTCTCACAATGCTCATGTAGCAACTGACTCATACCAAGGTTTCATTCATGAAGATCTTGAATGTATAGGTGCTGATGATTTGGAAGAAATGGATATCTTGACTCAACTTGCTATGGTGTCTGTCAGGGCTCAAAGGTTTTACAAACGAACTGGTAGAACCTACAAGGGAGCAAAAGGTGCTCACATAGGCCTAGACAAGAGCAAGGTGATATTCTACAACTGTCACCAACTTAGTCATTTTGCAAGAGAATGCCCACAGCCAAGAAGGGAAGGACAGAACCAGGGTCATGTCCAAATGAAAAATCATGGTGGAAACAATTCTAATAGCAACAATTCTGGTCACAACTCAGGTCATCAACCCACCCCACCAAAACCAGCCGGAAGTCAAAACCACCAAAATGTAGTTGCTGATGTTGCTAATCAAACCTCATGTGTTGAATGGGAAGATTTTAATTGTTGAGTTTGAGCCAATAAATCATGCTTTGATGGCCAAACAAGACTCCACTTCAGATCTGGTAAATTCTATTCCTGAAAAGGTTTTAGAAAACCAATGCAGCCCTGCTTGCATTGAACAAGTGGCAAAATACAGAAATCACAACACTGATTTGATTGATGAAGTTTCAAACCTAAATGAGTTAAAGGAATGTTTTAAGAAAACTGAATCATCTTACATTTCAAAAATTGAAAATTTAACCAAAGAGTATGAACAGTTAAAACAAACCAACTCAGTTCTTGAAACACAGCTTGATGATTTGCTGTCTAAACTTAAGAAATCAAGAAATGAAACCAAAGATGCTAAGGCTGAGGTTAATGCTCTTAAAATCAAGTTAAAAGATGCTTTGTTCACTTGTGATAAATTCCAAACTGCAAATAGAAAGGCTGAGAAGTTATGGATGGGTGGAATGTATGGTAAAACTGGTATTGGGTACAACAATGTTGAACCACCAATTGAATACTCACCAGCAATCAAACCAATTATAGATTTAAAAACAGACTGTAAAGTTAGTCTTACAGTTGATGACACCTCATCACAGTCAAGTTTTGAAAAAACTGTTGAGTCAAAGAAAACTAAAGTCACTGATGCAAGCACTTCTGCATCAGCTGACCAATCAAACATTTTGAAACCTTCAATTGTTGTGCCACCACCAACTATTAATGAACCCAAAGATTCAAAAGTTGGAGGAAAGCAACTTGAGCAACCAAAGGGAAGTCAAACTCAAAGGTTTGGTCAACTCACTTTCAACCAAGTGACCAAACATGAGTCTCCCAGGAAATTTGAAACCAAGATTGTTGAATGTATGTGCTGTGGTGAACAAGGTCACCTAGCTGCTGTGTGTCAGTTCAACCCACTAAGTAAAGTCAAACCATTTTTGAAACCAAAACCTGTTTTGAAACCAAAGGCTGATTTTCAAAAGAAACTCACAGGAAGAATTTCACTTGTGAAAAGCCACACAATGAAGCATTTTTTATCTGAATCCAATAGGGTTTTAATTGGTAACGAAAGAAATGGAAGTTTTTCTGTTCTAAAGCAAAATCATTTTCCGGCTGAAGTTCAAGCGGAACACTCTTCCGCTCGAACTCAAGTTCAACCAGAAAACAAAATCTAACCCAGATCAGCCACTTCTCCTAAGCAGAGACCACATGTACATTTTGCTGATGGGTTTGAGCATTTTGAAGCTCAAGGGAGAAAAAATCCCTCTAGAGGAAAGACCACCTCTAGAGAAAAAAATTCAAGAAGCAAAAAGCCCTACCAATCTGAAATTGAATTTGCTACTAGTTCAAGTGGAAGTCACACTGTTCCACTTCAGGGGGAGAGTACAAACCAAAACAAATACTTTCCTCAAAGATTTTCAAAATCACCTGAAATAACTAAGTTGGTCAATCAAGGTAATGAAAAGTCTAAGAAAATAACCAACAAGCAAAGAAAATTCAAGGAATATAGGGAAAGAAAAATTGCTGAAAGGAAAAACACCAAAGGTGAAAGATATAGTTAAACAAGTACTCAGTATGAAAACTTAAGTTTTGACAATGATGATCTGCTCACTAAAGCTCCAGTAGTAATTACTTTAGTACTCAAGGAGTACAAGTATAATGATGCTTATGGCAGACCCAAGACCACTCAGGCTTGGGTCCCCTATAAAAACTGATCAATTCTGATATGTGCAGGTGCAGAATAAAGGCCAAAATAGCCTATGGGTAGTTGACAGTGGATGCACTTGCCATATGACAGGGAATAAGCATATTCTAGAAAATACAAAAAGAATAAATGGAGGACCAGTTGCCTTTGGAAGCACTAAAGTCCATATCTCAGCACAAGGAGATGTGAGCAATGGACTGGTAAAATTTGATAAGGTTAATTTTGTTGATACATTAAATTTCAATTTACTTAGTGTCTCACGAATGGGTGACAAGAATTTAAGTTTAATGTTTAATGAGAAAGAGGCTATAATTCTCAAACCTGGTGTCAAAATTCCTGATGAATTAATTATGCTTAAGGCACCCAGGAGAGATGGATTATACATTTTGGATATGTCAGTTGCTGCACCTTCATGTGGCACTACTTGTTTCATATCCAAAGCCTCTGTTGATGAATCTAATATGTGGCACAGGAGGTTATGACATGTAAATTACAAGAACATGAACAAATTTGTAAATTTTGGCTTGGTTAAGGGTCTTCCTAACAAGCATTTTGCATGTTCTGAGAACTGTGTACCTTGTCTCAAGGGCAAGCAACACAGAAACTCCTTTAAGCCAAAAGTTGAGTCTTCATTTTCAAAACCTCTAGAATTGTTGCACATGGATCTTTTTGGTCCAACTAGAGTAATGAGTTTGGGGAAAGGGTCATACTGTTTTGTAATAATTGATGATTTTTCTAGATACACTTGGGTTTTCTTTCTTAAAACAAAAGATGAAACTGCTGAATTGTTGAAACACTTGTGATCAATTTAGAAAATCAATCCAACCTTAAAGTTAAAACAATTAGGTGTGACAATGGCACAGAATTTAAAAATCATGTTTTGAATTCATTTTGTGAGGAAAAGGGAATTGTGAGACAATTCAGTGCTCATAGAACTCCACAGCAAAACTGTGTTGCTGAAAGGAGAAATAGGACATTGATTGAAGCTGCTAGATCTATGTTAGCAGACTCCAAGCTCCCTGTGATATTTTGGGCAGAAGCAGTAAACACTGCATGTTATATCCAAAATAGGATTTTAATTATCAAAGGCAAGAATAAAACACCTTATGAGCTTTGGAGAAAAAGAAAACCAAACATTTATTTCTTTAAGCCATTTGGGTGCCCTGTTACAATCTTAATAACTAATGAGCTATTGCCTAAATTTGCAGAAAAGGCAGATGATGGTTACTTTGTTGGATATTCTGGTGTGTCAAAAGCATACAAAGTATACAACAAGAGAACCAAAATTGTTGAGGAAACTATAAATGTGTCTTCATTGAAAAATCTTCCAACAGTTTTGAGTCTCAGCCCAGTTGGTTATTTGATATTGATGCACTAACCACTGCTTTTAACATAAATTTTGATAAGCTAGTGAGTTCTTTAGTGCAGGAACAGAATTTTTACAGGTCTGCTGATGAGCATTAGAAGAGCAACCAAACTGCAATCAAGAAGGCAATTTTCTTCTCTTCAGTGAGCATCAAACCTCTCTTGCCGGATAATGGAAGGAAATCATCTGAAATAGTTCAAATTGAAGAAGAAATAGTTCCGGTTGAAGTCCAAGCGGAACCAGTTTCTCCGGTTCAAGTTCAACCGGAAAACCAAATTTTAGAAACTGAAGAGAATACTGAATCAGGGTCAAATGAGGCTGAAAACTCAAATGATAGCATATCAAATGAGCTTAATTTAGAGCATCTGACCTACAATTCATATACAAATTCTCAAGAATCAGTTGAAGTTTCAAATCCTATGTCACAACTTGGAAATGTTGAGCTTGATGACATACTCTCTCGGCTGAACATACCCTCAAATGGAAGAAGCCATGAGTTCCCCATGCACATAGATAGAAGAATCAACAAGGATCATCCTATGAAGAATGTTATTGAAGATGTGAAAGCACCTGTGTTGACAAGAAGTAAATCTGCTGATGCTAACATTTGTGTTTGCATGCTGCATTTTTGTCTTAAGAAGTACCCAAGAAAGTAGCTGAAGCTTTGGAAGATAGCAGTTGGGTAGAGGCAATGCAAGAAGAATTATTTCAAATTAACAAGCTGAAAGTTTGGGAATTGGTAGATCTGCCTGATGGAGCAGAACCAATTGGCACAAAGTGGGTATTCAGAAACAAGAAAGATGACAGGGGTATAGTTATCAAAAACAAAGCAAGAATGGTTGTGCAAGGCTATGCACAAGAAGAAGGCATAGATTATGATGAAGTGTTTGCACCTGTAGCTAGATTGGAAGCAATTAGAATTTTTCTAGCTTATGCTGCCTTCAAAGACTTCCAAGTATTTCAGATGGATGTCAAAAGTGTCTTCCTGTATGGCCTACTGGAACAAGAAGTTTTCGTCAAACAACCTCCTGGTTTTGTGGACCCTCATCATCCAAACAGGGTATGCAAGTTGATCAAAGCCCTGCATGTCCTCAAACAAGCTCCTAGAACCTGGTATGAAACTCTTTCTAACTATCTTCTAGAGAATGGCTACAGGAGAGGTGCAATTGACAAAACTCTCTTTGTTAAATGTTTTGGTAAGGATATGATGATGGTTCAAATTTATGTAGATGATATTATTTTTGGTTCATCTAACACTACTTTGTGCAAAGAGTTTGAAACTTTGATGCAGTCTAAATTTGAAATGAGCTCCATGGGAGAACTAACCTTCTTCTTGGGCTTACAAGTGAAGCAAACTGCAGCTGGGATTTTTCTGAATCAGTCAAAGTACATCCAAGATATGCTGAAGAGATTTGACATGCTGACATGCTCCAGTGCTAAAACTCCTACATCTACTTCCCACAAGTTAACAAGTGACTTAAGTGGCAAGTCAGTAGATGCACACATGTATAGAGCCATGATAGGATCACTGATGTATCTTACAACAAGTAGACCTGCCATCATGTTCAGTGTTTGCTTATGCGTAAGATATCAGTCCTCACCAAAGGAATCACATATGGTAGCAGTCAAAAGAATTTTCAGGTATTTGAAGTGTCAACCCAAGTTAGGCTTGTGGTATCCTAAGAATTCTGATTTCTCCTTCAAGGCATTTACAGACAGTGACTATGGAGGATGTGACATTGACAAGAAATCAACATCAGGAGGATGTTAATTCTTGGGTGAAAGGCTTGTATCTTGGCAATATAAGAAATAAACTTGTGTTTCTACATCAACAGCTGAAGCCGAATACATTGCTGTAGTCAAGTCCTATGGATCCAAAATCAAATGCTTGATTATGGATCACCTTCATGGAAACTCCCATCTTTGCAGACAACAACAGTGCCATATCCATCACCAACAATCCAGTCAAGCACTCCAAAACAAAGCACATTGATATCAGGTATCACTTTATTAGAGATTGTGCATAAAAGAATTTAATTAAGTTTTTCAAAGTTCATACTGATCACCAATTGGCTGACCTGTTTACCAAAGCTTTTGATGAGGCAATATTCTTTTACCTCATCACAGCAATTGGCATGATGAACTTTGACTAAAAAACACTTTTCACAATTTTTTTTTAATAAAAGAGAGGCATGTGCTTAAGAGCCCGTCTCTTGATACCAAAAGAAAAGAAAAATGAAAATTTCTTGTGTCAATTAGAAGACATTTCAGTTCATAGTCAGTAATTGCTGCTAAACTATGAACAATTTAGCACAAATTGTCAAAAATCATGTGTTTTGGTTTTCCGGTTCAAGTTAGGTTCAACCTGAAAAAATAAAACTTTTGAAATTCTCCGGGTGAACTTCAACCGGAAAATGCTTTGTAAACTTTGTGGAAAAGTCTTTGAAAACAATTCTTCCAAGAAGAAAAATCTTCCGCTTGAAGTTCAAACGGAAGAAATTTGGTTTTCATAATATAGGAGAACATGGGTTCCACCTGAACTTCCGGGTCAACAAGTCAAAAGTTACTTTTCATTAAATACCCGGAAGGCATAACTTTTTATGTGGATACACATTTAATTACCCATTGAGTTTTTAACCTTTAAATGTCCGAGGTTTTAGTAAAATTCTTTTGGATAATGACATGCTTTACCAAGTTGTACCGTATAACCCATAAAGCACCAGTCACATCAGTTACTGAATCGACGGTTTAAAACCTCTCTCCTCCACGTCATCAACGAAAAGGGTAAAAGCCCTAATTTACCGTCACTTTCCCCATTTCTCTCAAATCCCACTCATAATTTACTCCCAAAATTTCTCCCAAACCCTCTCCATAACTTCCAAATAACCGTCAACTTCTCTCAAATCTGCAATCAACAATGGCTCCTAAGGGGAGTTCTAGTGGCAAGAAGCTTGCCAGTGACTCAAGGTTCCAAGTGGAACATAACCTGGTGTCTTATCTCGAAGAACTAAGCAAGACCAACATATACAATGGTATGATAAACTTCCTCAAGAACTGTCATCTTCACTATGCTCTGACAGTTGAAGCGCTAATCTTTGAAGAAATCATGGAGGAGTTCTGGTCAAACGCTAGGGTTGCCGAGACTAATGGCGGTAGTGAAAAGATTGTGTCCAGAGTTCAGGGTAAATTGGTGGAAATCGATGAAGCCAAGATTCGAAAGGTGTTAAAACTGAGGGACGAAGATGGGTATGTGTTTGTTGACTCATCGGTATATTTGAAGTTGTTTAGGGATATTGGCTATGGCGGTTCAATGGGAAGCAAAACTATAAGGAAGGGGCAATTGCCATACAAGTGGAGATTCTTGGCCCACACTCTTCTAGTTTGCCTGACTCCCAAGAAAGGCGGGTTTGATGAACTCGCTGCTGAACAGGCCTCAGCATTTTATGCTGTGGTCAAAGGTCAAAATTTCAATTTCTCCAAAATAATTTTTAAGGGTCTCAAAACAAACCTTTCACCAGACTATGTCTATTTGTACCCTAGATTTTTAACTTGTATTCTCAGGGAGGAATACCCCCAAATTATCTTGGGTGGTAAAATTTTGGAACCAAAACACCTTAATGAGAAAACCTTTTCAAACCTAGCTTTAAACAAGTCTGTTTTTCATGGAAGGAACACTGACCATCCCCTGCCAATTCCAAGGCAGTTTCCTGATGAACCTGCTCAAGCTGAGGTTCAAACGGAAACTGTGACAGCAACTGAGCACCGTGCTCAAGATGACAGGGCTATCAACCCAATAGCTCCTGATCCCATATCTGTCCCAGCTTCCTCTACTCTACAAATTTACAAATCCAAAAAGAGGAAAACTCCCACTAAAACTACTACCACTGCCACTTCCTCCTCCATATCCTGGCCTGCCATATTCAAGAGACAGAGACATGTCGTGACTAGGTCTCCTCCACCTAGTCCCACCAACCAACCTGAAGCTTTAAACCCCGTTCAAGGCAAAAAGTCTAAACGGAAACTGGTAAAATTGGGATTAGCTCTTAGGGATGAACCTTTATTTGAGGGGGAGTCATTAGAAGCAGATGTACACTCCCCATCTGAACAGTTTTCACCCCTACAACCCCTATCACCTAGGAGTGACAGTGCACCCACTCTTGGTCCAAATGAGGGTGTTATTAACTCACCAACCTCATTACATGAGAACATACTGATGGACCAAGAAACTGGAGCACTGAACCCCCACTCCTCACCGGAGGTGAATCTCAAGAGTTTTGAAGAGATTCATGCAGAAAGGGCTGCTGCTGCCTAAGGATCCCCACTGAATCTTGGTGCTAGCAGTAACATCTAGGGGTGTTCATTGGTTTGGTTTACGGTTTATTCGGTTTATTCGATTCGGTTTATTCAGTTTGAAGTTTTTATTATGATAACCATAACCAAACCAAACCGTATTGAAAATCTCACAAACCGAATCGAATAAACCATATTCAATACGATCTGGTTTCGGTTGAGAACCGAATTAATCGTATTCAAACCGTTTAAGCTGTATTCACCAAATAACATATTTTGCGTACTTTTTTGCTAACAAAAAACAAAGAGCAAACATTTTTAACATATCCCTAGAGTTTAAAACCATAATCCGATATACAACCAAAATACTTCTAACCAAAATACCTAGAACCAAAGTACCCACAACCAAATACCTACAACTAAACTACCCACAACCAAATACCTACAACTCGTATGAATAAATCGAGCGATCGAGCTCATACCTATGCTTCAAACAAAAACAGTAGGTCGAGGTAGCAGGTAGGCGCTTGTTTTTTGTAGAGTGGAAGAGGAGAAGACGATGACTACTCTTTACCAACTAGGGTGGGAACGTGGAGTAGAGACGTAGAGTGAGTGGTAGAGTTATCGATAGACTTGTTTTACCCTAAAAGAAACCGTGGATATATGGGTCGTATTTAGTTGAATTGTGGATAAGTGGACTTAACTTAAATGGTGTAATGGTTTATAAATATATTTAATATATATATATATATATCTTATTTGGTTTTAAACGGATAACCGAATAAACCGAATAAACCAAATAAAAACAAAATTCAAAACCATAACCGAACCATAAACCGAATTCACAATTCGAATTGGTTTATTTGGATATGGATACGATTTGGTTTATCGGTTTATTCGGATTTCGGTTATTTCTGCACACCCCTAGTAACATCAATAAGACCCAATCTGCGGCAATCTTCTCTGAATCAGCACCCATGGGTCCTTCATTGGAACCAAGGGTTGCTGAGCGAGTTGAAGAGAATTCCAGGTGCCAAGAAGCCATGGGTACCACGGTTGATCAATCGTGGATTGATAACTTAGTTTTGTCCAAGGATACTGGTAAAATGCCAGTTGAGGACAGCTATACACTACC
Source organism: Deinandra increscens subsp. villosa (assembly GCA_039602395.1). Taxonomy (NCBI): domain Eukaryota; kingdom Viridiplantae; phylum Streptophyta; class Magnoliopsida; order Asterales; family Asteraceae; genus Deinandra; species Deinandra increscens. The sequence continues at coordinate 36,054,043 of JBCNJP010000007.1, read as the reverse complement.
AGAATTGACGACATTGTACCTAAGTCTCCAAGCACAGGTTGATCAACTAAATTCAACTGTTACTACATTGGTCAAGGCTGCTCCCACTGAAGCTGAGGCAGGTCCTTCAAACCCAAACAGAGAAGTTAATGAAGCTGCTGCTATCGAATTGGGGGAGAAGATGACTTCAACACCTGTAATAATCGAAATTCAAGAAACTGAAAGAATATCGGCTGAAGTTCGAGCCACTGCCTGCAGGAAACTTGGCATTAACCCCTTCATAGTGGAAGAAAGTTGGGTCAACATGAAGAGCAGTCAACTGATTGCTATATCTCTATTTGAAGACCCCAAACTCATTGAGCTTGTACAATCTTCAATGTTGATTGCTAGTGCTCTCCCTGAGCACATCAATATGATCACAAGTTTACTGAAGAATGTTATCTTTCCGGCTGAAAGAGCCAGTGATCAAAGGGAGAGGAATACTGCCTCCACCAGCAAGGCAGTAAATGATATTGAAGAGAGCACTGCAACTGTTGCAGTTGCTTCTTTGACTGAAGGAGGTGATGAGAATCTGATTGGTGAAGATGAAGGAACAAAAGTCTTGGAATTAACAGATAAAGAACCTGAAGTCAACCAACCTCAGGTGGTGACTGAAGGTCCCAACTTTGTTCAACTGGAAGTTCAACCGGAAGTCCAAGCGGAAGCTCAACTGGTAGTTCAACCGGAAACTCAAGCTGGAACTCAGGTGGAAATAATTCAAATTGATGAAAATTCTCCTGATCCAATTTATGGCCCTGGTCATTCAATCTTTGGGTCTGAGCACCCATCTGATGTTCAACCGGAAGAACAAGAGGCTGAAGATATAGCTGCAACATTAATAGGTATGGGGAGTACCGAGCCAGTTCAAGCTGAAGAACCTGTTCAAACTAAAACTCTTAGAAGCATTCAGCATGTTGTTCAAAATCCTGAAGCTGAAGTTGTGCAGAAAATGGTGGAAGATGCTAGAAGGGTAGCAGAAGATGAGAGGCTAGCCCAAGAACTTCAAGAGGAACTTGATTTGTATTCACAGGTTGAGGCTGTTGAAAGTTTGTTGGTAGAAGCTAAGACAAGATCTTTTAATTGGAGAATGAAGGACTATAAATTGGAAGAAATGACTAATGCTGAAAGACAAAGGCTGGTCTCAATTGCCTCTCAGATGCCTACCAAACTGATAAGGAATGATGAGAATTACCTGCTGTTGAAGAAGATAAAAAGGGTTCTTGTGGTTAGGAATTTGAAAACAGAAGAAGAGGTAGCTCAATTGAAAGTCAGGGAACTTTGCAACTTGATTGACAAAATCTTTTATGAGCTCAAAGGAGATATTGTTGCAATGAATCCAAAGCTAGTGATGCCTGCACTCTCAGAATTCACTTCAGGTACATCATCTAACTTAAATGTTAAACCTGGGCTTGCTGATGATGCAGTTATCCAACCTCCACCTTCTTTCATTTACAACCCAAACTCCATGCCTACAACAGTTCCATCATTTCCACAGTCATTTGCCATCATACCCTACAAACCACCTTCAATCTTTAAAAAGGTAGCCACCAAACTTGCCAACCCAAAATACAGAACAGACAATTTCACACCTATTGTCCCTCTTAAGAAGAAGCCTCCACCTACCATTGACTTCTCTGATATTTTCCCACCTACTCCACCTTCAAGCCCTACACCAGAAGCCAACCAACCAACCACAATCTTAAACTTCCCTACCTCCACTCACCATCAGAGAACCACCAGCCAACACCAATGCTCCTGTCCCTCCTGCCAAATCTACTAAAGCTCAACATGGCCCCTCTTCATCCTCTGGAAAAGGCAAAGCACCTATTGTGTAAGATCAGCAAGTGATTATGATGAAGAGAGGAAATTGAAAAAGAGGAAGATGTTTGCCAAAAGGAATAAAGATCAAGGCAAAAGAAGGAAAGGGCCACCCCGAAAGAACAAAATCATTGGGTGGACAGTGAATGAAGATAATTTTGATTTTTCCTTCCAATTAGCAAATGGAACAACCCAAGTAGTGAATGCTCACAATGCTACTACACTTCTAACTGGACTACAAATGACTGACATCATTCTAAAACTTAGAGAAATTCTAAGTCCTTCAAGAGCTGAGCACATATTAAGGCTTCTTATTGAACCAATTGTGCTAAATTGTGGAATGCTAAGGCTTCTTATTGATTTGGGATCAATTATGTTCAATTTATGCTATTCCAGGCATGTTTTGGAATTCGTGGCGTCCGAATCATGTTGTTCGATCCATGATGTTCATGTTATTCGAATCATGTATTCGACTCATGTTGCCCGATACCTGACATTTGGCACAACTCGTGTTGCTCGATCCTTTTAGTATTGATTGATTTTAGATCTGGATCTGCTTACTCATACTCAAAGTTGGTATGCTATTGTGGAATTTTCATTTTTCATTGGATTTTCTCACCACCTCATGTTTTAGATTGTGATTTTACTATTTCATACTCTAATCATATATCACTCTTACTAAACCGAGACTCATACATGTTATAACTGACAAGTGCGCGTTATACTAGTTAAGCATGCAATTGGACTTGAGGTAAGAGCTATGGGGTCTTGTGGTGTTAGCAGGAAATGATTTGGATTTTAGACCTTACGTCTAGTTATAGATGACTGGATGTGGGTCGCGACCCATCTAGCTCACCAGAAACTTGACATATCATCTTGTTAAAACCCTTAAAATATCTATTTTTAATTTAACATGTGGTATGAATTCACTGATTTGTGTTAAGGTCTTACAATCAATTTTTAAAGGCGTGCATGTTACACCCGTTTCTCATGTTATACTCCTCCAGTCTCGCTCCTACAGTAGGGGAGACTGTGGTTTTTTTAATTTATGGTCAGTTTGTCTCATGCAATCTCGATTTTAGGTCAAGCTATGATTTTACCTTTCGGTTCTTGTCACTTATCCTGTTTCGGTAATGTATCCACGTCAAGCTATTTGGTGTTTTCGTTTAATATCGCGTTATATAAATCTCTAAGCTCATTTGTTTGTTGTGTGGTATGGGTGGTTCTCCATAGGCAACTAGTAAACTTTTGGGTATCAAAGATGTGGAGGGTTAGCTGGGCCACACCTTATATATAAGCATCGATGGTGCACTAAAGGTGGACTGGAAGTCAGACCAAGGACTGGCCCTAGCTGTTGGTTGTATAACAAATCTATGTCAAACTTTTTATCAGCATTAGCAACTCGGCCTTTGTGGTTAAGTGAAAATCGGTACCGATGTAAATGATTCAGTAATTAAAAGTATATTCTCATCTGCGGTGAAATTAATCTTTTATATCATCACTATACCTCTTGCTCGCTAATAAGTAATGTATTTTCTATTTCTGGTGAAACCCTTTCGGTTATCTTCCTCTACCTCATAATTCTCTACTAATTTTGGGAAGAAATTCACTAAAGTAGGGGAGACTGTAACATCCACCTCCGACCCGTTTGTAAAACCCACCCGGCCCGAACTGTCGCCCGTTCTTGTCAAATTTTGGTTTAATATTTATCACAAGAATTTTGGGTTTTAGAGGTTCCATAATCACTTTTCAGAACTAAAGAATTAAATGGTAAACTTTAGATTAATTAACTTACTTAAGACAAAAATAAAATGATTTTCTGTTTTTACACGTTTTCGGTATTAACAGGGAATCTTGGGAATTTCAGAAATCATATTTTTATGTTCCATAATGTTTTTATAAGTATATTATAGTTGGCCGCAAAATATTAGAAGCTATCGGGTCAAAACGAGGTCAAACAGAGCAAAGGAAAAAAAATATGTGCTACCCCCCCCCCCCCCTCGCAAACCATGAGGGGTGTTCAAGAGATTGTCACGGTCCGCGACGTAGTGCTCGACCAGAAGGTTTTTCCAGCTCGTTTCCAGTTAACTTTTTGGCTTTCGACTTTGTTCTAACTCATTTCTAACCCGATTTTAATAAGGTTTTCGGCCCTATAATACTTGTAACAACCCTAGGAAGGTTATGGAATCCTAATCATCTCCTAATTCGTGAGGATTGGTTCTAATTGAATGTATTCCAATTTTGTTCAAACTTGGCTTATCTCCTATTTGCTCTAATTCAAACCCTAGACGCATCTTCTTGTATAAATACCATCATAACTCGTTCCTAGAACCTTTGTTCATCGTTTACCACCTCTCAACTTTATCCTAGAGGCTCTCGATCACGTTTCAAAAAGTCAACGGCCTACTGTTTGACCATCTGCACAGTTTCTCGGGTAAGTTCCTTCATATAAAGTGTTTGTTTTATCATTGTCTTCAAGTCCCTACTCTTCATTTCTATTCATTGTGGGTTAATAAAAAGTCAACTCGGCGTTCTTCGCATATAATTGGGAAAATCAAATTAAACTAAATTAAACGCTATGTTAATGTTTTCTTATGATCTAAATCTGTTTTACAAATACATCGTGGTGATTTGGGAACAACAAAACCTAATTCTAACAATAAAGTTTGGATCTTTGGTTATAAACTCAATAAATCAAGACTTTTTATGACTAATCTTCAATTAATTATTTTGGTAATGATATTCAATGATCAAATCTGTTCTAGACTTTTGTTTAATCATACATATATGACATGAACCATAATCTTGGTCACATATGCGATTTTATAAGTTTTTTACTATTTTTGTAGTTTATGAAAGTTTAGGGTGGATTTTATAAATATGCCAAACTTGCTATATCTTCATTTTTGCACCTTATAGTTTAACAAAATACATAGTAAACCTTGTAGTTTAGGTTTTGTCATATCTAGAACTTAAGTTTTAGTTTTTACATATAAGACCCTAAACATTAGGATGTTTTATTATAAATAATTTTAAGTCCAGAATAGGTTATTAGAAAGAAAAGATACGTTTTCGTGTTGGTATTTGAAACGTATTGGGCATGTACTAACTGGAAGGGTGAACGCACGGGTAGTCAGGGTCTCTGTCAAGGATGAGTGTTCGCATAAATCTCATAGTTAGACGTGGATGCTTACCTGGGACGCCCTGACGACAATGTTCTAACCTATAGGCCAAAACATGTTTGAAACGTCTAAAGTGACAATATAATTAAATTAAGTATCTTTAAACAATAAATATAACTTTTTCCAGTTCCTTAAGAACATAATCCTTAGTTGTCTTGTGTCTAATATTCACTAATGAGAGATTTATAAGTGCATTTTATTTTATATTAATCATCCCCTAAATACATAGAGTTTTGTATAAAATGTAGTGATTTAATCGGGTTTTGATTATTCATGTGTTGAGACGGAAATGAATTTAAATGTTATAATTAAGTTGTGTCTGAATCATAAGACGTTAAGTGGAGTCGAGTGCCATAACTATATTTATAAATATTAGTCATGTTGGAAGATTATTGTGAGAAGTTTAGTTTGGATAAGAATCATAAGAAGGAATTATAGTCATTAGATCTTAAATTAAATGAAGATCTATGGCCCAAAATTTTCTTGCATAGAATTAGAGAGAAAAAACTAAAGAAAACAATAGATAGAAGGGTATTTTTGACTTTTTATCAAATTCCCTCATTTTTAAGCCTTCATAACTCTTAGATACGACATTATTTTTTTTAAGTTGTGTTTGAATCATAAAACGCGTACAGTTTTGCTATATATAAAATTAATTTACTGTTTCGATTGTATCAAAATATTCAGATCATTGTGTCATTGTGTCAAAATGTTTAGATCATTGTGTCATATTGTCTCAAAAATGTTCAGATCATTGTGTCATATTGTGTCAAAAATGTTTAGATCATTGTGTCATATTGTGTCAAAATGTTCAGATCATTGTTTAATATGGTGCCAAAAACCGAAAAAGTATTTAATTTTATATATAGCAACGCTATATATACTTTGACACGACGACACAATGACACAATAATCTGAATTTTTTAACACAATGATCTGAACATTATGTCAAAAATCGAAAGGGTAATTTTTTTTATATAACAACACTATACGCGTTTTAAAGATAAAAAGATTCTCGCTTTTATAGTGTAATTTTTTTTTATATAATGTCGTATGTGAAAGTTATGAATGTTTAAAAAAATTTGGAAACTAGATAAAAAGTCAATAAAAGTGATTAAGACTAAAATACCCCTCTTTTCTTTTTTATCAAATCTAGATCCAATTATTGAAATTTCTTTTTATCCTTCTTACACAAAACAAATTTCTCATTTAAACTTCTCCTTTTAAATAAATAAAATAGTAGATTAGGAAAAACATGAAATGCATATTCTATGTATTTGTCATAATGCAGGTCAATGAACAAAGAATTAAAGGCGGTGCTTGGTGAGAATATAAAGGTCACGTGGCATGATGAATAAAAGGGAAGGAAGAAATTCAAATGGAGCTCACGTGCTCTGCATACGGTTCTAATTAAATTGTATGGGCTAAAGTGTGAACGCAAAGTCACCAAAAAGGAATTTGAATTTGATTTCTACAAATTACGGGCGATACGCCCAGGGAGGTTCAAGACGATGAGCGTTACTTCGGGCGCCTAATGTCGGCAAAAATACGAATTCTTCTATTCTGTACGTATTTAAACAATGTTTAGGGTTTTTTTGAGACTTAATCATTCCCATTTGTTTTTTGGAAGCTAGAGACGAATTTTAATGTTTTCTTTTTATCTTTTTTATGTTCTTGATCAAGTTATTGTACGGCTAAAGCCACTTTTGATTATCTCGGGTGAATGGTTTGTTATTTTATTACTTATTCATGTTCTTGACTATGAAATGAATTGTTCTAGTTTTCTTGCAACTGTGGAGCATCCGCATGCCAATTTCATTTAATTAACTGGTAGTCTAGTTTGAGTGTGGTAAACCATCATATCTCAGGATGCCTTGCTCCAGGGATTAAGCGGCATGCATAAGTGTTAGGTTATTAGGTTGAATAGGCAATATTGTCTATGTAGTATTCTTGGTTAGGTAATTAAATTAAGGTGATAGGTAGAAAATCCGGATCCTTGGGTAATCAATTTCTCATAATTACTGTTTTCTAATCAAAAGCAATTATTTATTAAAATTGAATTCAACCACAATCAAAACAAGATTAATGACAAGCTTCATAATTTAGGGTAATTTTAGGTTAAAATAATTTGTTAGCATAACTTAGGATAGTGGCACTATTCTAGGTTATTAATTAGGTCCAATTAATTTATTTACTAAATCAAGATTAACCACTTAGCTCCCCTGGATTGACACCCTGCTTATCGTAGCTATAGGTTATTTAGGTATTTGAGCGGTTGGACGACAAGCTGTTATCATTTATTAAGTGGGTTAATCATTTCATTAGGATAATCTTGGATTGCCCACTACTAGAAACAAGGCCTTTCTTGATGCGTGAACGATGACGCACACTACTTTATGACATGCAAAAATGATTGTCATTAAAAGTATGTCATATTGTAAAATATAAGAGTAGCTGACGCGCAATTTTAGCATTATAAAATTTTTGTGATAAAAAAAAATTAAAAAACATGGAGTACAGATCAAAAATATGCGGGTCATCTGCAGTCTGTCGTTTTATTTTTTTTTTCCGCAACTTTTTGCCCAAAATTTTTATTCCTGCTATCGACCTCCATCTGTCCATCTATGCTTCCCAAACCCTAATCCCCATTTTCACTCCTCCATCTATGCTCCTATCACCTTTCAATCCACGAAACTTTAAAACCCTATTCCTCCATATCTCCGACGGCATTACCAACTCTAAAACCCTAAAAATCACAGTAGAGGCCGCTCAACCCTGGCGCCACTCTCCCACTATCATCCACGGTGGAGCAACCCTTCATGCCCGTTTCCTTGCCGCTACCTCCAACACCAAAACAATGCCTTCAGTCACTCTCGATTGTGATGTCTCCGATGGACCAGTCCTCACTCTTATCAACAAGCGTATCTGTAACCTAAGAATAAAACTCAAACGTATTTGTCAGCTCTAGGAATCTCTCTCTCAAGGAATTCCATCATAAAAAACAAGGAACAAGAGGAGCTTCTCAAATCAAAGCCTTCAATCGTCATCACCGTCGACGAGCTCGAGAAGCTTCGTCAGTCTCTCTCCTTCGTTGTCGATGAATAGATCAATCTCGCAATAAAAAACTGTAAGCTCGGAGCATCGGAAAGCAATGATAAGGAGGTTAAAACCGATGGCGTAAGCAAAAGTATTGAAAATGAAGCGGCACAATCGATTGAGAAAGATCTGTTGAAATTCCTGCATTTCGGGAGCATGTTTGATGTGAAATCACGAAGTGATATTGATTCGATTATGTTGACAAGGACTCACGAGAGGAATTTTTGCCTGACGTATGATTATGTGACAGATGATGATGATGTTGTTCTCATGTTACGAGATAGCGATCTGGATTTGATTTCGATGATGAGTTCTCTGGTGACTTCGAGACCCGTGGATTCGAGTTTTTCGCATCAGAATGTGTTACAGAGATGCATTGAACATGCCAAGCTTTGGATTGCGAAGCCTGAACAGCCTATTGATTCAAACTCCACTGTTACCTGTATGATTGAATTTAATTCGACCAATAATCTCGTAATTGTAAATGTTTTTATAGTTTATCTGCTCTTGTTATGTATAGTTGCTGGACTTAGGGAGAAATTAGCGAAGATTATCAGTTCGGATTACTATAAAATAATGCCAGAGATGAAAGGAACTGATGTGGTGGCTACTAAAGCTGCTGGAATGCAGGGTAGTTTCACGTGATAAAATATTCAAGAATCAATGCTGGATTTGGGGGATTTTTCAGAGGTAAACAAGGCTGAAGTTAATTGGAAGTCCTGCTTTTATTCGAATTGATCTGGGAATAAAACAATGCTGGATTTGGGCACTTTTCCAAGGTAAATCAAGTGTGAAAAACAGTTAGTAGAATTTTTTTTATGCCTACAAAATAGTTAAGAGAACTTGCAAAAAAATCATAGGTTCCACCTTGAGAAATAGTTTTCTATTTGAACAAGTCTGGATGTTAGCTTAGAAGTTTTTGATGTTTAGTTTCATATGTTTAGTTGACTTGGAAGATTATGTCTCCCGACCTGACAAGATCAGTGTTGCTGAAGTAAGTTGTTTTCATTCAGTTTACAGTCCATTTGAGCAGTTTAGGTAAGGTGAAATGCACCTATAAAAGGCTGGATATACAACTTTACAGGCTGTTGGCTGAGGAAGTACTGAAATTGCTTCCAAGTACACACAGAATGCCCACATAACTTTGCTCAAATGACAATGGTGTGAAGGTTATGTTCCATCATAAAGCTACAACTTAATCTTACAACTAGAAATGTAGTTGTGAGTTCTTATGTCTGTAGTGAAAGACTTGTCCTCAAATGAATCCATTTAATTAACTTACAAATTTGATTACCTTGATTTATGTTGAACATGTTTTATCTTCAATTGGAAATGTATGAGAATTAGGAAAATTGAAGAAGTTCTAAATTTATGTGTCTGTTTATTTTCTTGTAGAATGGAGCTGGTGCTACTTAAGGATAGAGCCAAGACAGACCTCATTATGGCTCTTCCCCATGAGATATTCTGTCAACTTGACTGAAATACCTCAGCCAAGGGCATATGGGATGCCCTTGAGAAACTCTTTGATGGGGGGGGGGGGGGAATGAAAAGAAACAAAAGAACTAAAGCACTAAACGAATATGAATCTTTCAGGTCACTCCCAAGCGAGTCACTCTTAAACACTTACAATCGTTTTGCCACAATAATTAACAATCTAAGGAAGTTCAATGTTTCTAAATATAATGAGGAAACAAATATTAAATTTATCAAAAGCCTTCCTCATGAATGGAGAAGTCTAACCATGACTCTTCAATCAACTTTGGATTTAGAAAAAAAAGCCTAAATGATCTTTTCTGTATTCTAGACTCTCAAGAGTCTGAAATACTGGACATCTCCAAATCTAAAGTCGATCCACTGGCTCTTTACTCTGAAAAGAGGAAAAGAAACCTGCACCATTCGTTTTTCCCTTACCCAAAACACTCCCATCTATTATGAATTTCTAAGGGAATTCTGGGTCAACGCCAGGTCTGATCCAAACTTACCTGGAAGCCCAATCAGAACTCGGGTGAACCGTCTTACATTTGAAGTCACTGAAGACTCCATCCGCACAGCCCTCATCCTAAATGACAAAATGGGGCCACTCACTGCAACAGAGCCAAGGGCATTGAAACACTCATTGACATTGGGTATGATGGAGAATTTTTGGAAGAACAAGCCAACAGATTCCACCTTCCCCCCATCTGGAAATTCTTCTTCTCACAAATCCAACTTTGCTTCTTCCCCCCCCCCCCCCCTCCGAGTCAATAATCATCATCTTGCTGACCATGACACTCAAATGGTGATGTATGCTCTGATTCAGGGGGTTGGACATTAACTTCTCTCACTATCTTCTACAGAACATAAAAAATAACTACAACATCCCCGTTGAAGAGAGAGTAATTCTGTATCCCCGATTTGTGCCAAGAATGATATGCCAGGCCAAGAAATGGGAGGGAATTCCTTCTGGCTTTCACACCCAACTCCTACCCTCTCAAAGGTATCTTAGCCTTCATCTAACTGGTCTTCCAAATGATATATTAGAGGAAGAAGATGAGGGCCTGAGACCTAACTCTCACAACAACATCCCTCTCCAACTCGAAACCAGAGCACATCCACCTGTGCCCACCAGAATAATTAAAACTTGTACCTGTAGAACTGCATGCACTCACTTAAACTTAATGTTTAAATAGTTCTGTACTAGATGTGTTTTTCTTCTTTTTGTAATAATTGTTGAAATGGAATCTTTTGGGGGTATATCAAGAAAAACTCAAATTGTGTTAATTTAGGATTTCATAGCCAAAAATAAAATTATATCTTTATTTTCTTTAATTTCTTCTGAAAAATCAGTCCTAAGGAACCACTTCGGAATTTTCGAAGTAGTTCTGTACAAAAGCTATAGTGTTAGTCTGAACCAAAAAGGAAAACATTTTGACGCATACACACACACACACACACAAAAGCAGATAAAGAAATGAGGATATAGAAGGAAATGAAAGAAGGATGAAGAAAGAATAATGATCTCTACTGTGAAAGTCACCTCGGGAATTTAGGAATTAAAATTGATCTTACACCAAGATCACTAATATTTGCAAACGTTAATGAGGATGATAAAACCTCCCAATTAAAAGGAACGGTAACTTTTTCAATTACAAAGAAATCAATGATCCCATGGATATCCGTTTCACCACCCAATCGATCCAATCGGTGAAAAAGAGCCGTTGAAACCCTAAAATCTCTCGCCAACTATAAAATCCTCACTCTCTCTCCAAATTATATATTGCTCCTAAACCATCATCTTCATAAAAGCGGAACATTTCCTCGAATAATCAAAATGGCCTCATCTTCTCAAAACTCCCCATTCAAAACCTTCAACATCGAGCCAAACAATATGCGTCCAAACCTAAACCTATCGGCATACTCCGACGATGTATAAATCGTCGTTGAAGCCCTAAGATTTTCACCACTTAGGTGAAAACAAATACTTCTCAACCAATCTCCTCCGGAACAACAAAGAAAACCCCAGCAGAGCAGACTCAAAAGCAATCATCTTCATTAGCTGGATCTTTCATATCTGGGTCTGCTTTTGAAGATGATTACACTGAAAAACAAAACATGCAAAAAGTTATCTGGGAAGAAGTTAGAGAGCTGCAAGAGAAACTACTCAAGAAAGAAGAAGATAGACCCTCAATGAGTCCTCTCTCAAGAAAGGCATTTGACAGGACCACCGTAAAATTAAGTAGAAGAAAACCCAACCTATAGAATGCCTATAATCACTGAGTTCATAAAGATCAAAGCCCAATTAATACCAAGACATCTATGGGTAGATCACTTCAATTGGTACAGAGTTAAGACACATGATGGAAGCATAAAGGAATTCACTGATAAAGATCTGGAGCAGTTAAACCCGATTCAGTTGGTTTCATTCATAAGGTACTTTTCAAATCAACTATCAAAGACTGAAATGGTAAGCACTGCTTTATACCAAGGAATTGAAACTGGAAAAAGAATGTTCAAAAGACAAGTACAAGTGGATGTCGAATTGGCAAAACACGCTGACATCCCTTTACTGTTCTTAACAAAGTCAAACGAAAATATTCCTCCTAAAGTCTCATGGAGAGGATCTGGAACAACATTTCTCAGCCAAATCCTTGGTATATGCTTCAGGGACCACTCTGAAGAAAGAAGATTCTTCAGGCTGAAAGAAAAACAAAAATACACAAATTTGGCCTTAGACTTCTTCTTATCCATCTTAGAGAAATGCAGGACAAACAACAGTAGAACCAAGGAAGTCAACAAAACAGAATTTGAAGACTTAATCAAAGAAAGAACAATCTTTCGAACCCTACTTGAAGAATGCACTAAAGATTACAACTTTGAAATTAACTCACTCACCGGTAGGGCAAGGATCAGAAAAGACTTGTAAAATCTAGTTTATTATTTTTGTAAGATGATCAATGGGAATGATCTATGCACCTTTTACTTTCTCTTTTTATTTATTTTCTTCAAATACTTAGGGGGAGATTGTTAGAACACAATGTAAATGTAAAAGAAAGCAGTCAAGTATTAGAAGAAAAGATAAGATATATCCTCAAAAGAGAAAGGATATGAAAATCTATACGAAATTCAGATTTCTGTATTCATACAGAATTACTCCGGAATTTTCCAAAGTAGTTCTGTACAGACCAAATTCTACAGAAATCCTGATTTCTGTAGAAGGCTTCTAATGGGAAGCATTAATAGTCTTCAAAGAAGAGTCCTGAAGGAGTTCTGGACTATCAGAAGATAAAGATTACGAGAAGAACAATTCTGCCTTTGTGTGAAGAACAAGTAAAGTGAATACCAAACTGGCATTTAACACGAAAGTAGTTGAAGACATATGAAAATAGATAAATTGAATATCTTCAGTTTATCTCTATATACTCTGAAATACTCTAAATTCAACCGTCCTCGACCATCTTATCTACTTACAACTTGCCACTACTTCCTATAAATAGCAAGCAGACTTCACTAAAGAAAGTAAGACAACAAGCATACATTTCAATATCTTCTCAAAGCAATTACAACTTACTCCCATAGAAAAGTTATTTCTATTGATACATTGTTATACTATAAACTCGTGTAAACCATTATTTACATTTGAGATATATAGAAAACCCTTTTTATGAATTGTGTAAGACGTAGTTTATATATATATCTATTATATATATTTTCGGATATGTATATATATATAAATCTTATTTATGTCCTTTAATCATTTATCTTAAATAATCAATTACGTATTTGACCCTATCTGGTATTACTTGATGGACGTAATTACCCTTACTAGATAGACTAGGGTTTCCCCTTGGGTGTATAAATAGAGCCCTTAGGGAGAGATGAAAGGTGAATCACCACCACAAAACTTTCGACCTCTCTCTCATCTCTCTCGGCTCTCTCTCTGTTTCGTGAACCCTCACGAAACCTTACACCATCATTAGCTAAACACCCTAAAAGGGGAACCAAGGCTACTCACAGGATGGACAACCTAACTACTGCTGATCTCAACCGGATGCTTACAGGTAATCTTTATTATTATTATCTGTTTATTATATTAACGATTCAGGATTCGATCAACATGTGGTATCAGAGCTTATGTTGCTCAATCGAATCATTAATCTGAATTCGTTAAGAAACCCTAATCTCGAAATCAATATGGGTTTTTCGATTCTGTCTAAAAATCTCGAAACCCTAATTCGTCTTTAAGCAAATAAATTATAACGTTTCGAATCTAACTTCGGTTTTGAGAAAATCAACAAACCATGATAAAAACCCTAAATGATTTCGAGGGATTATTGTCTTTTCGATCAAGATAAAAAATTCTTGATCGAAAAGCCTACTTTTCGACCAGACGACTTACTTTCCGATCGAAAGATGTGGCTTAGTTCCCTGCTTTTCGATCGGACCATATGGCCTTTCTCGATCGGCTTTTCGATCGGGCCATACGGCTTTTCTACCAGCTTTTCTACCGGCTTTACTACCGGCTTTACTACCGGCTTTCCTACCGGCTTTACTACCGGCTTTACTACCGGCTTTTCTACCGGCTTTACTACCGGCTTTACTACCGACTTTCCTACCGGCTTTTCTACCGGCCTTTTTATTGGCTTTTCGATCGAATCATGTGGCTTAGACCCTGCTCTTCGATCGAAAAGCTTACTTTCCGATCGAAATATGTGGCTTGGATCCCTACTTTTCGATCGGACCATGTGGCCCTTTTCGATCGGGCCATGTGGCTTTTCGACATACTTTTCGATCGGACCATACGGCTTTTCGATCGGCTTTTCGATCGGGCCATATGGTTTTTCGACCGACTTTTCGATCCGATCGAAAAGTCGGCTTTTCGATCGAAAAGCTCACTTTCGATCGAAAAGCTCACTTTCGATCAGATACCCTTTTCGATCGAAAATGACACTTTTCGATCGGGTATATTTTTCCGATCGGACACCCTTTTTCGACCGGGTACCCCTTTTTCGATCGAAAAGCTCACTTTTCGATCAGGGTACACCTTTTCGATCGAAAAATCCCTTTTCCGACCGGATACCCTCAGAAATTTTCTGCTAAATTTGGGGCTTAATATTAAAACTTTGTTTTGTTTAAAACCTTACAAACTTACGTTTTACAAAACCTAACACCAATTTAAATCAGATAACTAATTAACTTGTGTAATTCATAGTTAATAACAGACATCTAATAAGGTTCCAATTCTGGCCAACGCTGATTTGTTACCTACATAATGTCATTTAACTTCTTCTCACAAGTAAACTTATTATCACTGATTTAAAATCAAGTTAGATTAATTTATTAACTCGTATTAGTTATTGACATGTAGTAATTCTGGCCAACGCTGATTTGCTACCTTAATCAATGTCATTATTATTTCTAATACTAGTTAACTTATTTTAAATTAAACTAATTTATTTGCTTAAATTGATAACATCTTTAAAACCTCGATTCTGGCCAACGCTGATTCGTTGTTTTTGCAATGATTATCAACTAAGAATTAAGCATTCGCCTTTCGTATACGAGTGTTTCTCTTCTGGCCAACGCTGATGAGTTGCACATGTATTCAGCGAAACTAACTTGTACATAAAGCTTATGGTGTATCATTTCTGGCCAACGCTGATGTGATACATCATTTTATGCACATACCCTTATCTAGTTCATAATGCTTAGGTGATAGGCAAGTAACCAACGCGAAAGCTGATTCATTTAAGTAGAACCTAACTAGTCTGTTATTTTGGTGATATAACAAACTATATCACATCTTCTTTTGTTTTATATTTGCACATTATTATTAATTATAAGAATGCCTTATTATTGCGCCTTAATTTAAATTTGTGCATTCTTTATTATTATGCCTTAGTTAATGATTGTACATCATCTTCATATATCATTATGCATTATTATTGTGCCTTAGTTTTAAGTACCCCTTAGACTCACTCTTAGATCTTCTTTTGAACTAATTTAACCTTTAATCTCCATAAAATTATCCACTCTAAATATATAATCACTAAACGTTTCGATAAAGATTTTCCTCTCATCAAAATAATTTTGATTATCTCTTAAGACAAAGACTCTTAATTACTCTCTCTCATAAGAGGTTTTACAATGAAAACATTAAAAGCGAGTAAAAGTCTATTCGAATTGTCTATCATGATAATCAAAATCCCTTTAAACAGAGGATATCAGGGGAGATGTTTCAGATTTCCTAATTTAAACATCGCGTGAGTAATAGAAATTCAAAAGGACTTCTTAAATGTATGCAAACACTTTACAAAATGTAAATTAGGTTAATGATTTAGTGAACATATCATAATAAATGAAAAACATGACCCTTACAAGGCTTACACATGTTTCGAGTTAAACTTTTCTAGTGCATTTCTTAGTGAATTCTTTCTTAGCACAATTAAATGCTACTTAAAATTAGTCATCATGAAAATGAGTGCTTTATAGCATTGTGCATAAAGGATAAATAATGCCTTAAACTAGAAAAGCAGATTTGTTCACCTCACTATCACTAACCCTTATACAATAAAATAGCTTAAATAAGGAGGATAGTTCTAATTTCTATTATAAGATACAAGAAAGCTTCCAGTTCTAATTGCTTAATGGAACAACTGGCTAAAAAGGATAATCAATAATGATAATTGTGCCCATTAATTTTCAAACTAACACAGTGAACTAAAACTAGTATTATAAAGATCTATTACAATCAATACACTAGAAATAAACCCTAAAACAACTATAATGAGAGTAAGTGACAAAATAAATGTCATAGTTGTATAAACCATGAAAAACTGTCATTGTATTACACTTTATGATACCTTATCATGATCCAACATCACTTGGAACTTAGTATCATTACTAAAGTAAGACATTGACGGTTATAAGTTTTCACATGGCTATGACAATGTCACATTTACTTTGAATTCTCAAAGTTGTTGGTTCTTCTTATCTAGTTGTCCTTACGTGGATTGAAATCTTTATAACTTATAACTAGATAATAAATGTTCAAAATCTTTGTTATCACATAAGTGAGAACTTAACAAAGAAAATACATGTGTTAAGGGAATAAACAAGGTTCCACTAGAGTTCTAACTTACCAAAACTCAAACATATTGGTGAACCTTATCCTAGAATAAAATATCTGGGCATAAAACATTTATCACTCAAATAATTGATTATTTATTCTTGTATCTAATTAAGGAGAAACGTCTTTCTCACCTAAAACTTTTAAGGATAAAGTTGAAAATCAACTTAACCATAAAATGAAAGTTGTGAGATTAGATCTAAAAGATTAAATACTAAGATTTGGCATACAAATAATGGTAACCCTCTCAATCCATTAGGATTATAATAGTGTGAACCAGTAGCTCATGTATGATACTTCTAAAGATACATAATTAAGTTATGCATCTAAGTATCCTTATGAACATGATAATAAATATGTCATCTAAAGTTATAGATCTACTCCTATATATACCAAGGCTCTTAAAATTAACAACTCATATGCTAAACGAGGTTACTTAAATGTCCCTAAAATTCTTTCTAAAATTCGGACATGAAGACAACCAAGTATTAACCATATGATTAGTTATTAGCCGAAATTAAACCTTACAAATCCTCAAACACTAAGCATGTTGCATACCAAGTTCCTAAGGAATTCTAAGATTAGTGGGAGTAGTCCAAGTCCTTATTTATGACTTGTCCCTTAAGGTCAGTGGGAGCAGTGTAAGTCCTTATCCATGACTTTCCTGAAGTACAAAAGGCGGGGGGAGAGATAAAGTTAAATGTAACTCTGAATTTAACTCTAATTACACCTCTTGTACACCACGCTGCGATAACACTGATCCACTTCCACACACTTAGAAAATAATGTTACTCCTAATATACCTGACTTAAATGCTCAAGAGGAAATCTATGAAACTATTAATGTTTTGCTTTAACTCGTTAGATCCAGCTTAGTAGGTCATCAAGGCATGAAGCTTCCTATTAACTTTGATGATTATGAACCTACCTTAATAAAGCTTACATGGATATTGGAAAGATTACTAATCGTATCTCTGATTTAAGAGCAATTATTAACAATCAATCATCTGATGGAATAAAGCTATAATGAGCTTAACTCCCTAAATCAGAATAACGTTAGAAGTTTAGTTTTCCATAGCTAAACTGAAATCCGAAAGGAGAAATTAAACGTTATAAATTGTGATTGTTTTCTAAAGGCTATTAACAAGTTAAGAATTCATTTTCTAAATGATTCTTTGAGAGATTATCGTTGTCCTTATTACTCACTCATAATTATGAGTGACATTTAACGGACCTATAAAATATCTTTCCTTAATACTCACTTAACATAAAGACATGTTCATAAACTAAACTTAAGGTTCAAGCCTGAAAGTTAAAGAACACTTAGTCTTTAAGATGAGTATATTCAAATAAAGGGTTAATGTAAGGAAAACTCATAAGTGAATTTAAATTTTGATGATGTTACAAATGTAATTATTCTTCATTAAAATAAGTGGATAAATGGACCTACCTTAAGATGAGTGGGAGCAACTAATACAACGCTTGCCCTTATATCCATTATTTTAGGCAAGTAATATATTAGTCTTGTTGCATGAGTCAAAGCGACTCATTCTCGCATAATTTTTGACATTAAAATCTTGAAGATGCTTCTTATGCAATAAGCATCAAAATACATCAAGATTAACCTAACGAGACGTTAATTAAGTCTCATTAGATTACAACATGCAACGTCACTCTCAATCTGTAACTCTAGGAGACTAATAATAAAGGTTCAAGTAATTAAATCTTATGTTCAAGTCTATACCCGTTTAAGATATTGCCTACATTGCTGAAATACTAGAAATGATTAAAATCATTTCCTAAGTTTAGTAGTTCATTATAAAGCATCTAAAATGGCATTTCAATATCTATAAGAAACGAAAGACTATAATTTGAACTATAGAAGAAGTGAGAAACTTAAAGGAGTTGACTATCTCTAAATTTTGACTTTATTGTATTCAAAAGATATTAAAAGTCAACTCAGGGGTATATCCTTATGTCTGTGGACAGATTTATCTAATAGATCATGGAAGAGTCATAAGAAAATGATAACAACAAGTCATTGTTGCTAAATTTATCATTAGACTCCTCAACTCCAGATGAATGACATATTGAAGACTCGTTGTGATAAAAGTCAGCTACCCTAATTTCTTAAAACAGTAACAGTTTTGAGCGGAGCTGCATTAAATTTTTGATACAAGTTTTGTTCATTCAAGAACAAATAGAGGAAACTAAGTTTTTGTATTGAAAACATTCATGATATGCTTAAGGATCCTATAATTTAAGGTCTATCCTCATAAGTCTTTCTAAGAGCTCATAATGAAGACGAGGTTTACTAATGA
This sequence comes from Deinandra increscens subsp. villosa, assembly GCA_039602395.1. Taxonomy (NCBI): domain Eukaryota; kingdom Viridiplantae; phylum Streptophyta; class Magnoliopsida; order Asterales; family Asteraceae; genus Deinandra; species Deinandra increscens. Next base: position 36,035,004 of record JBCNJP010000007.1, on the reverse strand, counting down.
CCAAGCATATCACAATATGAATGACTAATTATAAATTTTCCTCATACGTTTGATTTTGTCTCTAAATATGTTACGCATGCCTAACGGGACATATAGACAGTTTTATTATAAATCAACGGTAAGGGCTTACTTCTGTAATTGATTCTGTATGTTGAATTTTAAATTTGGGGTTGCAGTATGATTAATGGGGGTCTTGAGTTGGATAATCAACTCTATGACTGTATTTTTCTGCTGCAATTCTGGTTTAAAATTGAAATGAGTATTAAATTCTGATCAGACTTACCTAATACCTCATATAAATGATCATTCGGCCAAGTGGGAGAATGTAAGACGTAGTTTATATATATATATATCTATTATATATATTTTCGGATATGTATATATATATATATATATAAATCTTATTTATGTCCTTTAATCATTTATCTTAAATAATCAATTACGTATTTGACCCTATCTGGTATTACTTGATGGACGTAATTACCCTTACTAGATAGACTAGGGTTTCCCCTTGGGTGTATAAATAGAGCCCTTAGGGAGAGATGAAAGGTGAATCACCACCACAAAACTTTCGACCTCTCTCTCATCTCTCTCGGCTCTCTCTCTGTTTCGTGAACCCTCACGAAACCTTACACCATCATTAGCTATACACCCTAAAGGGGAACGAAGGCTACTCACAGGATGGACAACCTAACTACTGCTGATCTCAACCAGATGCTTACAGGTAATCTTTATTATTATTATCTGTTTATTATATTAACGATTCAGGATTCGATCAACAAATTGTTGTCTTCCAATTTGTTTACTTTCCGCAACTTTTTTATCTTGTTTAAATCAAATTGTGCCAACATTGTTAAAGAGCCCCTCACGGGACCCAACACCTTCCTTTAAAACATAACTAGCCCAAGAAAATAACAAACATCACTAATACTACCACTATCCCACCACTTTAACCCACTAATTAATTACGACATCAGCAATTGAAAAACTACGGCTAAACTATCATGTCGTACAAGTAGTAAATTATAGGGATAATTTCATATATACCCTTACAAACTTGTAAAATATCATATATACCCAAGCAAAACTTAGAATATTATAAGTGTCCTTAAAAACTAATTATAATATCATATTTACCCATTTCATTAAAACAATTTAAAAAATAACCATTTTACTCTTATTTTCTTAAATGTTTACACTTTCATATTTACCCATCACTAATACTTTTCTTTAAGACATGATATTCACTCATATTTACCCATCATTCAACTATTAAAACTACATTTTTTAAAAACCACATAATTATCAATTTCTAAGATTCAGTTCATAACACAATTCACTTCTCAATATTCATTTCACAAGCTTTAACTATGTCAAACATACAAGATGTATTGAAATAATTTCACAATCTCGATTCAACACCTTTGGAGGATATACTGGAACATTATGCATGACAGGAGGAACATTTTAATCCTCCACATGTTATCAATCTAGTTCGACCTCCAGCTCATGTTTAACCTCCTCCAAACCCCCCTAGTTCATGACCCATGGGAGGATGATGATCCCTTTTGGAATTGAGCATTTGTGTACTATTTGCCCGAAAATCGATCGAAAGAGTCACTTGAAGACTATTACAAGCTGGAAGATGATATCTAGCTTGAAGAAGAAGAACCGTTGGATGAAGAAAGACTGAAAGAGGAGTACGTGCCTCGTGATTCATGGCACACTGAACCAAGATAACCCATATGGGGCACAAAGGAAGTCGACCACGATACCGGTTCCGATTATTGGGATAAATATGTTTAGTCAGATTTAGTTAGATTTAGTAAAGTTTAATTTCAGGTTTTAGTAAGTTTAATTATGTTTATTTTTATATGATTATGTTTAATTATTTTTTAAATTTTAATTAGATTTAACTTCTTTTTAGATTTTATATTATTTACCGTTGGGACTGAGAAAAAAGGTAATGCGAATCTATCTCACCATCCGTTGCAACGAGCGATCTCCGTTCTTCCTCCCATGTCGCTGCTCGCAAAACGGACGCCATCCACATAGGCTACGGCCTACGGGTGGAGCAAGGGCGCAACATTGGTGGTGATGTTTGACCATTCACAACGCCCATCCGTAGCCTCCATTGGTTGCCTAGGTGGCAATGCCTGTGAGAAAGGCGTCATTAAAGATGAATTGTCCGTTGTTTACTGCCCTTGACCAAGAATACTTTATCTTTATTCCCTCACACGTAATAATATTAAACGAATAAATTTGTAAGAATGGTAAGTCTTTTAATGTTTAGATAATTGTTTATAAAAAATAGATGAAAATTAATATGGCATAATGTGCGTCCGACACTGTTTGTTGTAAGAATAGTGGTATTATAACTATTGTTTTAAGTTTTAAACATGATAAATTTGGTTTTCAAAAGAAATCTTGAAATCTTATCGGACACATGGAATGTTATCATTTGACGAGAGGTATAGAATTAGCCACATTTTATCAACCAAGCCTGGTTTCATCCCCATTCTTCTTTCCTCTACAACCACACGGTTAGCAACGCCTACACTTTCTTCCTTTTCCCTCCACACGTACTAACCCCTCTGCTGTCTATATCCGTTCCACCCACAAATTCTCAAGAGGTAAAGATTTCATCTTTTCTTGTGGGTTTTCAGTTTGTTCTCAGATTTTCAACCCCTTATTAGTTCTGGGAGGGTTGATTGAACTCGAAACACTCTTCTTTAGACGTTGAATTGATCCATTTGTGTAATTCGGCGTTCAAATTGTCATTCTAGACCATTGCAGATAAGGTGTTTGATTAAATGTCTATGTAGAGTTAAATTATGGCTTCTTTTGCTTCTGTAGTGGGTTTGGGAAGTACCTGCACTTGTTCTTCTGGTCAAATAGAAGGCACCGGTTTATCTATTAGGAGAGTTTATTTTCCCAATAGTTCTTGTGGTTTTCATAATCTGCTGGTTGGGAAAAGGTGGAGGTATGTTTCTATTTGTAAATACTCTGTGACTACTGATTTTATAGCTGATCAAGGAACTTCTGTATCACTTAATGCCACCAATAAAAGTAGCAATGAGGATACTGCTGATCTTTTACTTAAGCCATCTAGAAGGCCTGTGTTGAAACCACCTGAATCGAAATCAAAGGTAGGTGAACAAGAAGAGAAAAATAAGGTAATTGAGTCATTAGGAGAGGTGTTAGAGAAAGCTGAGAAATTAGAAACAATCAAGAACATAGAAATACCAAATAAAAGACCATCACCGAACACAAACAATGCCAATCGGGTTAATTCAACACCTACAGGGAAAGCTAAAACTCTCAAAAGTGTGTGGCGAAAAGGGAATCCGATTGCAACGGTGGAAAAAGTTGTGAAAGAAGCTCCAAAGGTCGAAAAGGTTCAGGATGATAAGTCAAAATTGGAGGTAACAGGGAAAGTTGAAAGTCAACCAGCTGCTCCACCAAGACCACCTCAGCCTCGTCAAAGTGTCCAACCACAATTGCAATCAAAACCATCTGCGGCTCCTATTAAGAGAACACCCATATTGAAAGATTTAGGAGCTGCTCCAAAGTCTGCTGTTACCGATGAAAATGATTCCGGTGCAAAAACAAAAGAACGAAGTGGGCCGATTTTGATTGATAAATTTGCGTCCAAGAGGCCGGCTGTTGACCAGTTGGTAGCTCAGACTGTTTTAGCACCACCTAGGCCAGGAAAGATCCCGGCTCCTGGGAAATTTAAGGATGATTTCAGAAAGAGGAGTGGTGCATCGGCCCGCAGGCCCAAAGCTAAAGATGATGACATTCATGATGATGAGACATCAGAACTTAATGTCTCGATCCCTGGTGCAAAAAAGGGAAGAAAATGGAGTAAGGCTAGTAGGAAGGCGGTTAGAATGCGGTTAGCCCGGGAGGCTGAACCGGTTAAGGTTGAACTCATGGAAGTTGGTGAAGAAGGTATGTTACTTGATGAATTAGCCTTTAATTTGGCGATTAGTGAAGGTGAAATTCTCGGCCATCTTTATGCAAAGGGTATTAAGCCTGATGGGGTGCAAAAATTGGATAAAGAAATGGTGAAAATGATTTGTAGGGAGTATGATGTGGAAGTTATTGATGTGGGTCCGACTAAAATAGAGGAAATGGCGAAAAAGAAAGAAATATTAGATGAAGAAGATCTTGATAGTTTACAAGATCGACCCCCTGTTCTCACTATTATGGGTCATGTCGATCATGGGAAAGTAAGCAGCAGTAAATATGAGTTTTTTAAAAAAGTTTGTGCTTTGTGTTTGTTTAAAGACTAATTTTACCTAATATTACTTTTATTATTGTATTTGGCAGACAACACTTTTGGATTATATCCGGAAAAGCAAGGTACAATGCATCATTTTGTTCACACCTACTAATTACACCGCAATACTCATTTATTATGATTTAAATTATTTCTTGATGTAGTTATAAGTTAGTTTCGACAGAATAATGAATAGTGAAGACGGTAGACTTCATAACATGAAATTTAAAATGCACTGTGACTGAACTTGCAATTGGATATTTAAGTTTTAGTATCCATGTTTTACAGGTGGCAGCTTCTGAAGCTGGCGGGATCACACAAGGAATTGGAGCTTATAAGGTCCAAGTGCCTATTGATGGCACTATGAGACCATGTGTTTTTCTTGACACTCCTGGACATGAGGTAGTTCCATTGGTTTTTTGTAAATCTGGTACATATCAAAACGGGTACTTTTACTTTAGTATGGTCTTGTGCCATGAACACTTTTGTCATTTTTAATGTAACTTTATACATAACGAATGTTCAAGTAAGATCATAAAAACAAAATTGTTAGTATAAGGCTTAATGTTAGATAACCTCTTAACTTCATTTGCAGAGGTTATGTCCCTTATTTTTTTTTATTTGTTGAATATGCAATCTTGACCTTTTGGAAAGATTAAATGCTTATGTTGAACAAGTTTATTTTTGGGTTAATGTTTGATGAAACCAACGAAGTTACAACGTTTTAGCTGTTTAGTCCGTTAACTTGTGTTGTTTTTGTTGTTGTTATTATTATTATATTTGCATTTTGTGAACATGGTGTCCTCATTAGCTTGCCACCTGTTCAACAAGTCAAAAGAAAGTTAAGAGATATATTAATATAACCACTGCAAAAGAAAAGAAAAGGTTAATGGGCGATGCCGATTCCGTTGCTGCTAAAATGCTGAAAGCTGGTTGGTTTTATCTATCATCAACAATTAAAATGATGTCTAAATTTTCTGTGAACTGATGATGTAGGAGGTTTAAGCATTTGAGAACACTTTTGTCTACTTTTGACTAGCTCGATCTGTTTTCCTTTATGCCAAGTTTATAACTTTACAAGTTTGGTCCGTTGGAGATTTAAAAAAACAACCCTGTTTTCAGGCTTTTGGTGCAATGAGAGCTCGTGGAGCTAGGGTTACAGATATTGCTATTATTGTAGTGGCTGCTGATGATGGGATACGCCCTCAGACAACCGAGGCCATAGCCCATGCCAAGTCAGCCGGTGTGCCAATAATTGTTGCCATTAATAAGGTAATAAATAGGTGTACTTAAACGGTCCAGCACTTCAGCTCCAGCTTGCCATGTTGCCTATGTATTTTGCTAATTTTTACGTCAATTTATTTAATATTTGTAGATAGATAAGGAGGGAGCTTCAGATAGAGTCATGCAAGTTATGCAAGAGCTTTCTTCAAATGGTTGCCAACCAGAAGATTGGGGTGGTGATGTACCTATGGTTCAGGTGCTCCAAAAAATCCCTTACTTTTTTTCATTATAATGTTAATATCCTTCACGCGATTCTTAGTCTAGTCAATAATATTAAACTGCTTATTACAGATCAGTGCTCTTACCGGTAAGAATGTTGATGATCTATTGGAAACCACCATGCTTGTTGCAGAGGTAAGCTTCCGTTTTTTCTTTTGGTGTGGGGGTGGGTTGAATATTTTTTTTTTCTTTTTTTCTTGGGTACTGTTTGAAACCTTTCAGTTGGGTTGACTGGAAATACCTTTTTTCCAAACTTCTTAATTTTTTTAAATATGTTTAAAAATGAATTAGAAGGTTTGTTCTATCAAAATGGTTTGGGCGACTTAGACCCATTTGGCACCCATTTGGCAGGTTTGCTTTTTAGTAGTTTGTTCTACTCATTTTGCCCATTAGAGATAAAACTGAATTGGACCCATTCATAAGAGATGGATCGAAAATGCTACCTCATGTACTGTCGGTTTCTGTTAAGTTATTTGAACTTTATTCAAGTTGGCACTTTCTAAAATCTTGACCCACATGCAAGTCAATAAAGCAGTATGTTCAAGATCTAGTATTTCTTGCTCTAGAAAAGGGATTTATCTTTATTTATGTTCATTTATGCATATTAACTAGTTAAGAGACTATAACTTTTGTGTTCTTTCTTCTTGATTAATTAGTTGCAAGAGTTGAAGGCTAATCCTGATAGAAATGCGAAGGGTATCGTAATTGAAGCAGGTCTTGATAAATCAAAAGGACCTATCGCTACTTTTATCGTGCAAAATGGTACACTTAAAAAGGGGGATGTAGTAGTCTGTGGTGAAGCCTTTGGAAAGGTTGGTAAAAATGTTCAAATGTGCAAATGTTAAATAATTAATCAGGATTAAGATTATTGAAAATCTTGGCTTTAAAATGTTTACTTAGATTGAATTAATATTATTTGATCCCGAAAGAGTGTTCCTTTTGTTGACATTACAGGTCCGAGCTTTATTTGATGATGCTGGAAAGCGTGTTGATGATGCAGGACCATCAATACCAGTACAGGTAAAACATTTCACTCGTATTGATGATCACAGAAATTAAATGTTTTCACACAGTAATTTTGTAAACTGCTTCTTTCGTGTCCATTACGACCTGTGCTAACAATAACTCAAACCAAATCTGTTTTCACTGAATCATTCTGACTGTTCCGATTTTAACCCTTGGCTGTTAAAAATGACCTGTTATGACCCACACCCATTTCACCCAATTCAACCCGTTAAAGAATGGCACGTTTTGACCTGAATCCATTTGACCGTTTCAACCAGAACCCGTTTAAACTGTTCATAAATTGAGCGTTTCAAGCAAAACTTGTTTGACCCGTTAAAGAAATGACCAGTTTCAACCCGACTTCGGTTGACCTGTTTCAACCCAAACACGTTTGACCCGTTCAGAAAATGACCCATTTTAACCCACGCCTGTTTGACCGCTCAAAATCTGACTTTTATCAGTCTGAACAGTTTTGACCCGTTCTAACCTGCATACTTTGCAGGTGATTGGATTAAACAATGTCCCATTGGCTGGTGATGAATTTGAGGTGGTTGACTCACTTGATATTGCAAGAGAGAGGGCAGAGGAACGTGCAGTTTCATTAAGAGATGAACGTATATTGGCCAAAGCTGGAGACGGTAGAATTACGCTTTCTTCTTTTGCTTCTGCTGTTACAACAGGCAAGAATTCGGGATTAGATTTACACCAGCTGAACATTATTATGAAGGTCGACCTTCAGGTATGCTAAGGTTTGTCCTTTGTATGTGATACGCTGTGAAGAACGTGTTTAAAGTAACTATGCACTTCATGATTAGGGATCAATTGAAGCTGTGAAACAAGCCTTACAAAAGCTCCCACAAGACAATGTCACTTTGAAATTCATTTTACAAGCAACAGGTGACATAAGCAATAGTGATGTTGACCTGGCAGTCGCTAGTAAAGCCATTATTTTTGGGTTTAATGTCAAAGCATCTGGTTCTGTTAAAAGCTATGCTGACAATAAGGGTGTTGAAATACGGAGTTATAAAGTTATATACGATCTTCTTGATGATGTGCGGACCGCAATGGAGGGACTGCTAGACTCTGTTGAGGTATTTTCAAGTTCCAGAGTTACCGGTTCCAAAATTTAGTTGGGTAACAGTTTAGGTCGGTTTGCATTGGGCGGATCAACAAGCACCTTATATCTTTTTTTTCCTTGAGTTTTACAAAATTAATCTCTGTGATCCAGACATGCCTGGCCCATTATACCCGTGTCCATTTAATTAAAATTTTACCCATTACCCATAATATGGTTGAAATTGTGACATCTAGTTACAGTTATAGTGTTATCATGGATCTTTATTTTCATGATTTTTTTTCGTACACTTTAAGTAAAAACTCCTGGTATGTTGCAGGATCAAGTACCAATCGGTTCAGCAGATGTCCGGGCGGTGTTTAGCAGCGGTAGTGGGCGGATTGCTGGATGCATGGTGACCGAGGGAAAAGTAACCAAAGATTGTGGAGTTAGGATTCAGAGGAAAGGAAAAACGGTTTTTGTTGGTGTTCTTGATTCTTTGAGACGGATCAAGGAAGATGTCAAAGAGGTATATTCACACATTTACATACTTCCACGCGCCCAAACACCCAATCTATCCACTTTTGGGAGCCCTATAAAATAATTAAATGTCTTAAATATGATTACAAAAACTAGACTGTTGCACATATAACTTGGGTTTTTGCAGTCATTTAAAAATATGAAATCCCTCTTTATTTTCTTTAACAGGTGAACGCGGGGCTAGAGTGCGGGATCGGAGTTGATGACTTTAACGAATGGGAGGAAGGTGATGTAATTGAAGCGTTTAATTCCATTCAGAAAAGACGAACACTCGAAGAAGCATCAACCACCATGACAGCAGCATTTAAAGAAGCTGGTATCGAGATATAAACTTGCGGAAATAGAACAGAAATCTTGATCTTAATGGTATGATTATTCGTTCATGAAAGTCCCTTACAAGATGCTCAACATTTTAGCATCAGAAATTATTGGCTTGCAGATAAAGGTTCGTTTAGTCTGTCTATTATCATACTTGTATTACATTGTATATAGAAATAGAATTTGAGCTTGTAAAGAGGGGCAGGAAAGTTGTAATGGTAGCAGGACAACAGCAACAGCAAGTTTTAAGGAAAAAAGATTTGATCTTGTATTTGCTCTTTTCTGTCACTTGGATGGAGGTTTGAAATGGGTCCAACTGGTCGATTTGTTTTGTGGTTATTTCATGTAGTTAATGTATATACGATGTAACATGTTATTGTTTCTTAAAATACTGTGATTTTTTAGGTGGCAATGGGTTGATTTGTATTGTAAATTTTTTAAGGAAAATTGGATTTTAATAATATGAGTTTTAACTCATTGGCGAATAATAATACGAGTTTCAAAGTTGGCTGACAATAATACCAATTAATGAGGTGGGTGTCAATAATGAAATGCCGTTAGTTGAACCCTAACGGCGTTACAAATTTGCTGACGTGGCACTCAATGAGTTTCAAACTCTTTTTGTAACGCCGTTAGGGTTTAACTAACGGCATTTCATTATTGACACCCACCTCATTAATTGGTATTATTGTCAGCCAACTTTGAAACTCGTATTATTATTCGCCAATGAGTTAAAACTCATATTATTAAAATCCAATTTTCCTTTTTTTAAACAGGTCAAACGGAACGAATCTAAAGTTTTAAGTAAAAAAGAAATGGGTTAAATTGGTCAAAAACGTTAAGAGGGTTAAAGTTTATTTTAAGGTATAATTTCTATATATTAAAATGATATAAGATAAATAAAATTCAAAATTTCATAAATTTAAATAAAACTCTAGCAAACTCGAGAAAGATCGATCAGCCTAGAAATTAACTAGTAATTATTTTGAGTTAATTACGGTTTGTGTCCTTAAGGTTTGGTGGCTTTTGTCACTTGAGTCCAAAAGTTTAATATTTTGTATTTTGTTCCGATGTTTGTATTTCTTAGCTACTTGAGTTCTTTTTGTTAGAGCATTATATGTTCGTCATGTGAAGTATCAGGACATGTGTGTTAAGTATCAAGTACAAGACAAAAGCTACAAAAGAGTCTGTGTCCGAAGTAACCCGAGGACATGTGTGTTAAGTATCAAGTACAAGACAAAAGCTACAAAAGAGTCTGTGTCCGAAGTAACCCGACTGCCACTTCGGTGCACACAAACTGACCCGAAGTGGCAGTTAAGGTGACAGTGTGTTCGGGCATGTATGTGCAACTATAAATAGATCATTTTTGTATAAGATTAGTAGTTCTTGGTCATTCTTCTGTGTGTATTCCTGTGTGTATTCTCTTAGTTAATACAAATCTCATTTGTATTTACATCTTTGTATCTCGTTTTCTATAACTCGAATTACGTGTTTTGATCATTGATCGAGTAGACGATCCAGCTCACGAACTTACAAGTGGTATCAGAGCTTTCGGTTCTATCTACTGATCAGATCGTTTCAGTTTTTCAGGTTTTTGAGTCAAAAAATGGGGGGTTTTTGATAAATTCGTACGTTTTTGCTTTCATTTGATCATTTCTGGTGCGTTTTCAGTGAAAAATCCACTCCTAAATCATTCATTTTGAGTATATTTGATTGACTGCTGCAAATCTCGTTCAAAAACACTCGAAATCGTGAAAACTGCGTTGAATATGTTCCAGTTTGGTTGAGTTCGGCTGAAGAACTGTCTGTCTAAAAAATAATCGCTCCGTAGTGCGAGTTCGGGTGAGTTCGGTCATTTTTGGTCAAGCGAAGTGCGAGTTTGGCTGAGTACGGGTGATTTCAGTCAAGCGAAGTTCCAGTTCGGATTCAGTTTGGTTGATTCCAGTTCGGTTGAGTTCGTGTACCTGAAGTTCCAGTTCGGTTAAGTTGTTTCAGTTCGGAAAATCTTAGTTCGTCTTAGCTCGGATCCGCATTACAAACGTCAATGCAAACAACGATGCCAAGTTTACTGAATTATGACGATGAAATCGGAACATGTCAGAAAGTTCCCAAATTACTTCGATTGGAAGATTATCATAGTTGGGTTAAACGGTTTGAGGCATATATCGGAATAAATGATGTGGATATTTGGTTGTCATATACAGATCAATATGTGTATCCAACAAATGGAAAACTGATGAAGAACAAAATCCAGCCATAGAGGTAAGATTCGATCCTTCATGGATTAGAGGGAGATTAAGAGAAATGGAGTGGAGAGAGTGAGATCATGTCATGTATTATTCGATGAATCAAGGTTACAAGTGAGAGAGATTAAATACAAGAGATCTAGGCAAAACACCTAGTTAAAGGTGTCAAATCTGGGATCCCCCATTATGAAGTCATTAAGGCCTATTTATAGAGTTCTTTGGACCGCATCTGTTCATTAAAACACTTGCGCCTCGCTACCCCGGAATTGCATCTGTAGCGCTTCCATGTGATCTTCGTTCATCGACACTTGCTAACGACCCTCTTCAGTTTCCACTAGCAGGTCCAACTGATGCACTTCCGGAAAACCTAGAAGGAAAAAACCATGGCTAAGGAAAAAAGAGTGCAACGGGTATCATCTCCCATGAACCACTTTTCTAAACGGTAAAGTCAAACTGTCTTGATAAACAAGTTTCCTTATGCATTAGAACAATATCCCCTCTGCTTCTACTAGAGTCTCAATCTTTAGCATCTGCAAGTGATTCTCGTGGACATCATTAGCAACCTTCCCTTATACTCATCCAGGTCTGAGTGCACCTGATTCTGACTAAACATGCTTAGAAGCATTCATTTTCTGTAAAAACTTCACAATAGTTTTAACAAAAACTTCTCTGATCCTCAAGTCTTCCTAGTCCATTAATTATTTTCAAAATAACATTGGACTTAACACTTCTCGTCGCCACGGCTTGTGCAATATTCACGTAAACTTGCTTTTAGCATGTGCAAGTGTTAAAACGCAGCTACCTTGTCATAACATGCCTTTATGTATCGCTCTTTTAGTCAAAGATAAACTCGAACCTTGTTCTTTAACATCTGGTGATGATTCCTCACTTGCAGCTCCTTGTACACTTCCACATCTAAATGTATCTTAACATATCCAATCCTATTTTTGCGCACTTCCAAGCTTAATATATCCGATGCCAACCTATCCTCATCAAGTCCCCCTAGTTCAATAATTATTTGTAAAATGATATTGGACTAGCACTTTTGACTGTCAGCTCTAAATCTCGTCTCACACATGCAAGTTTTGAATTGTAATAACCTTTGCAAACCCTCATTTCCAGTTTTTGTTAAACCAGTTATGATCTTCTCGTTGAAATCTTTGTTCTTTCACCAATTCTTTTACGCCATCACGTATTAAAGCTTGCAATCGTTTGTTATTTGTTTTACACTATGGTGCATTATGGCTTGTGAGCTTGTTACGCATCTGCCACCCAGCCGTTTTAATCATTTTTTTCTTTAAAGCTTGAATTTCAACATTCAATTATCCACTCGCTATCTTCTTTGCTACACCTTTTTTTTTCCTTCTTTTTGCCTCAAGTTTTAAAAGAAGCATATAATTATTCGTTATATACATATATATTTGTATATGTTTAAAGAAGAGTGCATCTGTAATCTTCCCAAATGTTGTCTTGACCTCTTGAATCCCATGTGAGCAAAATGAAAGAGAATTATGCCATTCTTTAATTTACTTCATATGAGCGATGTTGAAAATTTTATTATAGCCTTTGGAATTATGTCATAGCAATCGTACACCTCCACTTCCTTTCTCAAACTTCTTTAAATCGACCTTTTGAACTTCGCATATGTAATGACGATAGTTGCACTTCCCCTTTATTTTAGTATGTTTTGCGCCCTTTTTGTTTTTTGCATTTCTATTTTTAAAAGCCGGACCTTCAAAGTCGGAAGTTGTAAAGCTAGAAGAATCTGTTAATGCTTTATCAAAGGAAAAAGAGACTATTCAAGCTGAAAATCTTTCCTTAAAGAACAAAGGAAGATGGTTGGTGGCAGAGGGCTTGGACTTGTTGGCCAAGCGCATTCATTCGGATGTGATACCGATGGCTTTGAAAGTAAACTTAGCAGCAAATGTTGTGGGTTTTAATGAAGGTATCAAATGTGATTGTCTGCCGGTCGAATCTGCATGTGATGCAGTTTCAACTGTTTTGAACACATATATATTGATGCATATGTTTAATTATGATTGAACATTTACTACCATATTTCTGACCAGATTTTTGCCTTATCAATGCTAAGGCATGATGTTCTCCCTCTTATGGTTCATTCGTGGTTAGTCACCGATTTATTGCCCAAAATAGTACACTTGCGGTCACAACTTGTGGTCTACACTTACAGTTGCAAAGTGATTGTTAAACTATTATGCTTGTGGGTCTTTGCGATATTCATTTACTACTTTGATCAACTGTTTTTATGCTTGTTTGTTTATTCAAGACATGCAAGTGTCTGAATATAAAAGAACATTATGAGTCCTTCTTCACAAGTACTATGGTTAACTTTTAACGAGATAGATATAAAATTTAAAGAAATCTGATGCATGCGTTTCCCTCCCATAAGATGCGTCCACCTTATAAGAGTTTTAACGATCACTGCATCAAACCACCTTAAAAACCTCCACCCTATAAGAGTTTTAACGATCACTGCATCAAACCACCTTAAAAACCATATTATTTCATCTAAGTTTGCACCACCTCCTTATGGAATTTTAGTCCTTTACATCTTTGGTAAGAACTGGTTAAATCATCGCTTAGATGATAAAACCCACAAGTCCACTTTCATAACCTAAGTTATTTAGTTACACTTGCGACCTTCGGGGAGCTTAATTGGGTGTTGTGATGCATCCCTCAATTAAGTTGGCCATATCCACGCCAGGCTTCTATTAACATAAGCTATGTTAACAAGGTGTTCGACAGATCACCTCATCCTAACATGCACTCTTTATGTTTAGGCGAGTCAGTTAGGGGAAAAATGAATTCGTTCATTCATCTTGTGTTATTATCCTCTAAGGGAATCATAACATAACTTCATTTTCAAGAAGTTATCTTGCAATTCACTTGGGAATTACGTAGTGACTTTGTGAACCATATATGAGGAAGTATTTTATCTTATTCAAGCACTCCTTATTTTTGAGGAGGTTTCATTTTATAGCATCTGCATGTGTAAGCATTTACACATGCGACCTTCACAAATGTTCAAACCACACATATATGTGTAGCATCATAAGACAAGAGTAGAAACTTGTATTATCAACTCAATTATTCAAAAATTCAAACACAAGAATAAGCGTTGAACAGTTCTTCAAGACCTAATCTTTATCACCTGCGATTTGATGATATATTATAGGTGTTGGATATGATACACATCCGACACCACCGAAATTAAGTCCCTTTCTGTCTTAAGTATTTCAGGACAGGTAAGGTGGTACTTGCTTGGAGGTTGGTACTTAAAGGCTGGCACTTGCAGAGCTAGTGACAGATGTGCTTATCGGAAGAGCGAGAGCCTGAGTTCCTATAAATAGAGCAATTATTGACAGAAATAGGGATGTTGCATTTTTTACACCTTAACTATGTGTAATCGCATGTGACATAATCAATAAAATTCTCTCAACTTTTACATTCACTTTACTTGTTCTTATTCACCGATCCAATCTTCATTTAGTTCGATTACGGCAATTCGATCCGAGGAATTCTTGTTTCTTCAGTGGCGCCATCCGTTAGTGGACTATTTTCTGTTAGTGCGATCTAAATGAAGTTACCGATGGAGAAAACCGGTGATCAGAAAAAGGTGGAGGAGCTTGAGTGTGAAATTGACAGGGATAATGGCGAACTTCGTACTGAATTCCAGTTAGATAGCTCAATTCCTTCGTTTTCAGTGGCAGCATCGAAGTTTGGGGATTCTACAACTCCGAGTTCAAAATTTTCGATTCCGGCGGCGCGATTAGATAAATCTGCTCGGTATGATGGAACGAGTAAGAGTAGTGCAGACGAGATAATTGAGGTTGAGGAATTTGATCGAGAATTCCTGTTGCGTAACCGAGAATTGTTACGTTCATTGAAGAAGCAGCAGGTGTCAGGTAAAGAACAACTCGTTGCTATCGAAGGAAAGCAGCTAATTATGTACAAAAATGGTGAGGAATTTGAGAAAAAAGACTCTAAAGGTGTCTACGAAGAATACGACCGACGTCGGGATGATGAAATGTATCATAATAGATTTACGGCCAAACAGCAATACTCAGAGAAAGGAAAAGGTCATGGTATGTTTTTAATAAAACTTTCTGATTATAATTCAATGGTTAATCATATGATTACGTACACCTAATGAGATGATTACATGCTCAAAGCACTTAACATATTTTCCTGATTGTTTATTTTATGAATTAATTTTTGAAAAAATTATTTGTTTCATGTGATAATTTTTTTGAGAATTCGTTGACAGATTTAATAATTCCGTATAAACCGGTATCTATGACATCACAGTCTAAGTTTGTTAAGTGGATCGCTGATGCTAATTTTCCAAAAAAGTTGAAAATGCCATCAACAGTTAGTAAGTATGGGAATTTAGCCGATCCGGATGATCATGTTTTTGAATTTTATACGGCGGCAAGGTTGGAAGGATGGGCAGAAGAAACGTGGTGCCATATGTTTGTACAAACATTCACAGGTTTGGCTAGGGTGTGGTTTGATGCACTACCGTCTGGTGGAATTGAGAGTTTTGAGGACTTGCGGATAAAATTTTTGCGCCAATTCAACTAGCAAAAACGATGTATAAAGGATACCACGGAAGTGCACAAGATCCGGCGGAAATATAATGAGAATATTGAGGATTTTGTGTCACGTTTTAATAAAGAAAGTATGAGGATTGTTGGAGCTGGGGATCAGCTAAGAATATCTGGTTTTTGTCATGGGGTGCGAAACTCTCAGTTAGTGGAGAAATTACATGAGAATTTACCAACATCTATGGAGTCGTTAATGGATCGGGTAAGAGCTTTCGTGAGGGGAAAGAATGCATGTAGTAATATGTGGGAGATGGAAAATCGGAAGTCCCAGGCAAAGATAGTTGTGGTAGGTCAAAATGTTAAAGGTAGTGATCCAATGCGGGGTAACCAAAGAAATGGTACATGGAACAACTGGAATAGAACGTAAGGTGGAAGGGATAGTCAATATGGTTATCAGCAGAGGGGTGGTTTTTACAACAACGGTAGGAACGGAAAGTATGTGGAATTGATAAAAACACCAAGTGAAATCCTGGCAACGGAGCAGGTGCACCTTCGGTTCAAGCAAGGCAGTGTCCAGCTTCAAATAAAAATTTTGATAAAATATTGTGCCTATCATAAAGACAAAGGTCACACTACAGACAATTGTTTTGTTTTAAAGCGAGAGATTGATAAAGCTATTAAATCAGGAAAGTTGGGACATTTGGTGAAAGTTATTCAGGGTGGAAAACAGGATGATAAAACAATGCCAGTCATACATATGGTGCACATGTGGCAAGGTACTTTTATAGAAAGAAATGTTAAGAGGAAAAGTGGAGGATGTGCCAGAGTGGATGTGTTAGGAAATAGTTTTTCCACCAATAAGACAAGACATTGCAACTGAAGAGCCAGTGGTGATAACATCTCGAATTGGGGGGTTTGATGTGCATAGAGTATATATAGACTGTGGAAGTGAGACAGAGATCATGTACGAGTCATGTTTCAGGCAGTTTAATGCGGATGTGCGGGATAGGATGGTTATGTCTAAGACTCCGTTAATCGGGTTTTACAGGGGAAATTGTTAGGCCTATGGGAGAAATCACTTTGCCGGTAACTTTGGAGGTTAAATTTTTGGTGGTGAAAGCTGTGTCTATTCATAATGTAATTTTGGGAAGGATAGTATTGCGAAAGTTGGGAGCGGTTATATCAGTTGTTCATGGTATGGTTCAGTTTCCAAAGCCCAGGGGGATAGCTACGGTAATTTCTGATGCATGTGTAAGAATAATGGAAGTATGGGCTGAAAGAGATAGTACTCCAATAGTTTCTGTAGAGGACAAAAGGAAAGAAGAGGAAGTGATATTATCTGAAAGATGGGTGATAAATGATGCTTTCCCGGATCAAAAAATACAGGTTGGAAGTGCTGTTCAGGGAGGTGTGCGGAAACAGTTGTTTGAACTTTTAAAAGAAAGTGTCAATGTTTTTGCATGGCAGCCTTCGGATATGACGGGGGTTCCAAGGGAGTTGTCAGAACATTGTTTAAATGCATACCCAGATAGAAAGCCATATCATCAACACAAAAGGGGGATGGATGCTGAGAGGGCAGCAGTAGTAAAGGAGGAAGTTGATAAGTTGGTCGAGGCAGGAATTTTAAGGGAAGTGCAATATCCAGCCTGGTTGGCTAATCCGGTATTGGTTAAAAAGCCAGATGGGTCGTGGAGAATGTGTATTGATTTTAAGGATTTATATAATGCCTGTCCTAAAGATTGTTATCCCCTTCCCGAGATTGATTCAAAAGTAGATGCGTTGACGGGCTTTGGTTGGAAGTGCTTTCTGGACGCTTACAAAGGTTATCACCAAATTCAGATGGCAGTGGATGATGAAGACAAAACGGCCTTTATAACAAGGGAAGGGACGTATTGTTATATGAAAATGCCCTTTGGATTGAAGAATGCAGGGGCAACATATCAGCGCTTGATGGATAAAACATTTCAGCCACAAGTCAGAAGGAATCTGGAGGCATATGTGGACGACATAGTTATTAAGAGTAAAACAGAGGGAGACATGATTTTGGATATAAAAGAAACATTTGGTAGGTTGAGATCTATTAATATGAAGTTAAACCCGAAGAAATGTTCGTTTGGGATGGATTCCGAAAAGTTTTTAGGGGTTTTTGTATCGAAGGAAGGAATTCAGGCTAGTAAAGACAAAGT
Source organism: Deinandra increscens subsp. villosa (assembly GCA_039602395.1). Classification (NCBI taxonomy): domain Eukaryota; kingdom Viridiplantae; phylum Streptophyta; class Magnoliopsida; order Asterales; family Asteraceae; genus Deinandra; species Deinandra increscens. The sequence continues at coordinate 36,017,299 of JBCNJP010000007.1, read as the reverse complement.
TGAAGCGGTGCTAAACATGCGATCTCCAGCTCCTGTTAAGAGGTTCAAGTGTTAAATGGAAGGTTAGTGGCCTTACATAGATTTTTGGCAAAAGCTGCTGATATGTCTTTGCCATTTATGAAAGTGTTGAAAGATTTTTTGGGAAAAAGTGAGTTTTGTTGGTCGCAAGAAGCGGAGGATGCATTTTCAAAGTTAAAAGAAGTACTGGTGTCCCTTCCAACGCTCACTGCACCTGAGCAAGGGGAATGTCTTTACATGTATATTGCAACCTCTGAGGGGGCTATAAGTGCGGTATTGTTGGCGGAAAGAAGTAAGAAGCAGGTTCCGATTTATTATGTTAGCAAAGTGTTAAAGGATTATGAAGGAAGGTATCCTCCTTTGGAAAGGTTGGTATTGGCATTGGTGGTAGCAACGTGGCGCTTGCGTAGGTATTTTCAGGCACATTGTGTGGAAGTGTACACTGCGTTTCCCATCAATCAAATTTTAAGGAGACCGGAAATGTCCGGACGATTGGCGAAATGGGCTATTGAGCTGGGGCAGTTTGATATTGTGTTTAGGCCAAGGGTGTCTGTCAAAGGACATGTTGTTGCTGATTTCTTGGCGGAAATTCCACAAGCTGAAAAAGGGGAGCTATTGTCGTATGAATCGGATGGGGTGGATCCCTGTGAAGGTTATATACTGACGGCTCTACTGGAAGTGATGGATCTGGTGCATGTAACTTTAGTTTGGTACGAATTATGAAATATTTCGTATAAAATTCTAAATAATGTTGGTCCAGGTTTAATGTTGGTAAGCCCGGAAGGGGATGAGCTAACACATGCGTTGAAGTTTAATTTTGATACTTCAAATAACGAAGCTGAATATGAGGCGTTTTTAGCAGGTTTTATGAGGATGTTAGTTAAACTAACTTTTGTTGGTTTTTGTTTGTATAAAATTTTATTAACAGGGAAGTGTTCTTGCAAAACAGGCTTACGCATGGCCAAGCAGCTAGGAGCTAAAAAATTTCTGGCACATGTGGATTCCTTACTCGTAGCTAATTAGGTAAATGGGTATTTTGAGGCTAAGGGTTCAAACATGGCTCTCTATCTAGCACGGGCGAAGAAGATGATGGGGGAATTTTCAAGTTGTGAAGTAATATATGTGCCAAGATCTTAGAACAAAAAAGCGGATGCGCTTAGTAAATTAGCCTCAACTGCTTTTAAACATTTGGCTAATGAAGTTCGGGTGGAAGTATTGGAAAGTCCATCTGTGTCAATTTCGGAAGTGTCAGATGTACAAATATTGCAAGGGACCTGGATGGATACATTGGTTGCCTATCTTAGAGACGAAGTGTTACCAGAAGAGAAGGCAGAAGCTAGAAAGGTGTATGTAAATTCTTTTCAGTATCAGTTTCAAAATGGTGTCTTATACATGAAAACATTTTTGGGATCATTGTTGAGGTGTTTAACAATGGAAGAAGCATTAAAAGTTACGACTGAGATTCATAGCGGCATATGTGGAAGTCATGCAGGGGCGCGTTCAGTCGTAACAAAGCTGGTGGGTTTAGGTTACTACTGGCCAGGAATGCACAGAACAGTTAAAGAAGAATTGAAGAAGTGTGACGAGTGTCAAAGGCATGCCCCTGTAAGTTTAAAGTCCAAACATGCGATGGTTCCAGTCACATCCGCTTGGCCCTTCCAAAAGTGGGGTATAGATATAGTGGGACCTTTCCCAGAGGCTGCTGGAAGGGTACAATTTTTGGTAGTTGCTATGGATTACTTTACGAAGTGGGTAGAAGCAAAGCCGTTGGCATCAATTACTGGGCAACAGGTAAAGAAATTCGTTTGGGAGCACATAATTTGTCGGTTTGGTCTACCCCTATGTATTATATCTGACAACGGAAAACAATTTGCTGATAATCCTTTCCGTGATTGGTGTGAAGAATTGTCGATCTTGCAAACCTTTACATCTGTGGCCCATCCTCAAGCCAATGGGCAGGTGGAAATGATGAATAGAAGTATTGTGGAGGGGATTAAGATGAGGTTGGACAAGATAGGTGGTGGATGGGTTGACTAACTTTTACATGTGTTATGGTCATTAAGGACCATGCCAAAGTCAAGTAATGGAGAAACGCCATTCAGCCTAACCTATGGAACGAAGGCTGTCATTCCAGTGGAAGTAGGAGTTCCAACAAGGAGAATAGTAGGGGTAATTGACAATGAAAGTAGTTTGAGAGAAAATTTGGATGTACTGGAACAACGTAGGGAGATAGCGGCCATTAGGGAAGCGAAGTATAAACAAAGCATGGCTCGGTACTATGATAAGCATGTGAAAACTTTTCAGTTCAAGGTGGGTGATTTGGTCCTTCGAAATAATGAAGCAAGTAGAGTTTTACCTGGAGGAAAATTGTCACCACATTGGGAAGGGCCGTATCAAATTTTGGAGGTTTTAGACAAATGATCCTATGTATTAGGTAATTCAGATGGAAGTGCCGTTCCACGAACATGGAATGGAGTGCATTTGCGGAAGTACAACATTTAAAAGAAGATGGCCGGAAGGGGTATTGTGTATGGAGGAAAATTGGAAGTGTTAAAAAACTTTTGTAATTTTGAAATTGGAAGATATTAATATTGTACGTTTTGTGTTTGAAATCTTGTAGATCGTCGATAAAAGCAAGTGGTCAAATAAAGAGGACGACTTCTTCGCAAGTGATTGTTTTTATTTTTGTGATAAAAAAAAAGAGAGGAAAGGTCATACTAAGTTGTTAAAAGCAACCATGTTAAACCTAAAAAAGTTAAGTCTATAATGTTATAAAAACAATTATATGGCCATGCTATAAACATGCTAGGTCTTTTAGGAAAAAGGCCAAGTCATAATATTTAAACATAAAGATATTTAAAGATAAGCTAAGTTGTAATATATAACTATGCAAGTGCTCAATTGAGTACAATTCAGGGGTAAGGTTTTCTCCCTAAGAGACTACCAAGTCTATATGGAAAAAAGATGTCAAATACATCCAACCATAAAAAATATAAGCCTAGGTTATAAATATCCTTTAAAGGAAAGATCAAACCAGGCCTAAAAATTGGAAGGGCCAACATAAACCCTTCCGATGAAAATCGAAAGTTGTAAAACATAACGTTGTAAAAGTCTAAAAGCATAGTCAGTTAAAGCATAAAGCTAAAAGTGGGAAGGGCCAACACGAATCCTTCCAAAAAATCAGAAGTATCAAGTGTTTTTGGGTACATGCCCATTACATACCAAAAGATTAAGTTGTTTCAAGAGAAGGCTTGTAGCCTTAATCATCGATCACAGAAAGAAATGGTTATTTACCATTGGAGGGTCCTTCTGAACTTCCCAAGTTTGCTTGGATGACTTCCAGGGGTGCATCTGCTAATTCTGTCCAAGATTCGAAAAAAGGAAAGTTGAGCTCATTAAAGGCAGCAGAAGGCTCAGCAAATGATGCATCAGCGGAAGGGCCAGGAACTTTACCATGATCATTTCCATCACCAATAGAGAAGTGAAGGCCAGCCTTTATCCCTTCGTTATAACCACAGGCATTGGTAGCGTTGACCATATTTCCTAAAGCATCCCTGAGAGCATTACTGGTAAGGACCTTCCTGACTATGTGCCTAATGCCATCAGTCATGAACCATGTCTTCTCTTTCTTTAAAGCTTCACAAGTAAGTGCCATTGCAATCTTTTCATCAGTCATCATCTTCTCCGTATTTGACCAAACTCCTCGTAGCTCTTGTTAAGTTTCTCTTGAAGGGACTTCATTTGCTCCGAATGCTTTTTCTCTCGAGTTCTTAGTTGGTCCAGTTCTAGGTAAGGAAAAAGGAAGAACAACAAAGTATGGAAGTACAGTCTTATGTAATATAATGTCTAAAAAAGGAAGTGATAAAAATTACCATCCAAGGAGCTTTGTCATGCGAGCTTGGGAGGCATTGTCAGCTTTTAATTTTTCGACGGAAGACTGAGAAGATGCTTTTAGATCCGCAAGGGCTTGCTGAGTTTGGCGATGCTCATTCTGCAGGTTCCTTAATGATGTTTCCATGGTAAGCTTTTCCTTTGACAACTTAGAAATGCTGGTCTTGAGAGATTTAATGGTCGCTGGGATAGCTGGAAGTGATAAGGGGTAATAGCAGAAGACGACTGTGGATGTGATATCTTTTCAGCCTTAGCCTCAGCTAGAACCCAGCGTCAATACAGTTCAGGGATCAGATTTTGACTTTCTGCGTAATTCATCATCACGCGAGTTACGAAATCAGGGACAGGGGTTTCCCGGAGCATCTTCACGCCGTGAGGGGTGGACTGATGAAGAAACAAACTTTTGGCAATGGATGGGTCAGAGAAGCTATCACAATTAGTTAAGTTCCAGCTTGGGGTAAACAATTCATCAAGGTGAGATTGGGAGGAGTTCCTGGACATAACTTCCTTGGTCTCTTTTTTTCAACCATTCAGTAAAAGGGTTCACAAAAGGACGAAATGAAGAAGAAGGAAATGGAAGTGAAGAAGGAGGAGGTGGTGCTTGAAAAGTTGTTGTTGACAAAATAATAGACTCGGATGGGATAAGAGTTTGTTTACCTTTACCAGTAACAAGTGGAAATAATGGAAGATC
>JBCNJP010000007.1:35949993-36012199 GCA_039602395.1 Deinandra increscens subsp. villosa | reverse complement strand
GAGAAGTATTGATGTAATCACCGACATTGAAGATATCTGAGGCAAAGTGAGAAAAGCTTGGGGGACTGGAAGTGTTGACAAGGGGAGACTCAGGATCAGATAGTTCATGAGTAACCATAGGTGAAACAGTCAAGTCGACATCGACAGAGGGGGTTGATGGAGGGGTGCTGCTTGAGGTAGCATCAACAACAGGAGTCATCAAGGAAAATGAAATTTTGTTTCCAAAAGCGGTTTTTTGGAAGTTTCTTATCATAAAGAGAGTCGAGTTTTCTTCTTTTTTCAAAAGTATACCAGTCACCGGACATTGTGATCTGGTAAAAGGTGCGAAACAGAGGGAGATTTGGGGCAATGTTTAAAGCATGACAAGAAATCTCGAAGTGGTTCAAGGTACCAAGACCTAGGGGTTACATTGAGAAATGTGAACCCCGAAAAACTTTAGGGTTTCAATCAGAAAAGGGGAGAAGGGAATGCGGTAATTGGCATTACGGATGGAATCAAGGTAAAGACCAAATTTTCCCTTTGGAAGAGGGTTGAGATCAGTTGGAATTTGATAATCCTTAACAAATTGATCGAGGATTTCTTGCGAAACAGTGGAAAAACTCAAGTGCATGTTGTGCTTTGAAGGTTTAGGAGCTTTCGAGGGAGGAGCCATGAAGGAAAAAGCAGGAAAAGAACTAACCTGGTGGGAATCGGATATGTTGTCAGAGAAAAATCGAGAAGAAACTTGCAGAGAGTTTTTTGAAATTTTTTTGGGGAAAAGGAGTAGGTAATGAATGAAGTGAAAGGTAAATGCTTTATATATTAACTGGGAAAAATAGGGAAATCAAAAAACTCAATAACTGCTTTCTGAAAACCGTCCAACCATGTCAGAAAATGATGACGGGTGTAGTACGTATAGTACAAACAAGATAAGTATAAAAAACGGTTGAGTGACCAGAAGTGAACCATAGTCTATTAACCACCACACATCCGTGTGTAAGTTAAAAGACTAGGGGGACTTGAAGATATATTATAGGTGTTGGATGTGATACACATCCGACACCACCGAAATTAAGACCCTTTCTGTCTTAAGTATTTCAGGACAGGTAAGGCGGTACTTGCTTGGAGGTTGGTACTTAAAGGCTGGCACTTGTAGAGCAAGTGATGGATGTGCTTATCGGAAGTGCGAGAGCCTGAAGTTCCTATAAATAGAGCATTTATTGACAGAAATAGGGATGTTGCATTTTTTACACATTAACTATGTGTAATCGCATGTGACATAATCAAAAAAATTCTCTCAACTTTTACATTCATTTTACTTGTTCTTATTCACCGATCCAATCTTCATTTAGTTCGATTACGACAATTCGATCCGAGGAATTTTTGTTTCTTCACGATTCATATGTAACACTTCCTTAGATGCAACCCATTCCATGCTCTTGTTAACTCAGTACCATCGATTTTCTCCAGGATATAAGAACCATTTCCTATTGCTTTTTTTATCACATAAGGACCTTCCTACTGTGGAAAAAACGAACTTTTAGTTCATTCCAAACATCATGACATCTCTTGGAAGTCATTCAAAGTTTTATTAAACCTTTAACTTTATGAGTTCAATCTCACTAAAGCCACACTTTGTCATTCACAGTTAATTTAGTGACTCAACCGCATATGCAAGTAAGTAACTTTATGAAGTCTTGAGAAGTAATTCCTTGTTTTATTATAACCATCATATAATGGAAAAGTAGCTTATGAGCCTCCTCAATGAAATCTTTGCATTTTATCTCTTTCTTCTTTTAAGAGAGTTTTTAATTGTGACATTTTGCATCTTCTTGAAGTTGCAATAGCACTTCAATCATCCTTACAAACCCCTCATTTGGTCATTGACCCCCCCCCCCTTTTTTTCTTTTTGCATTTGTAAATTCAGCAGAAGCACTTGCATTTTTTTTAATCAAATTCCCTTCACAATAGTACAAAGGTATGATTATAATTTTTATCATCTGTTAGATTCTTCTCATTGCAAAGCTTACACTTCATTGTACTTCCTTGTCTCTTGCATCGTGATATTCGTAATTTTCAAGCATTTTGTGTTTGTTCCTTTATTTTGTCACCATCCTTATGCACTTTATTTTGACATACTTCATATAAGCTTGTCTTCACAGCTGTAATTCCATGTCTTTTCCTCACAAATCACAACTAAATAACAACTCCTCATCTTTTTATTCCCATCTTCTTCTGTTGAATTATAACTTTTGGTCCACATGCAATGCTGAATAAAGACCCCTTATCACTAAATACTTTATAAGCACGTAACATGTATACTTGATTACAAGTACTTCATACTTAACTTTTTATGCACCTTGAGATAAACTCCCAATAGACTCTTTCGTAATATACTATATTCCATCCAAATCCCCGCCTTAGGTCTTGGCTTTGACACTTCCATGTATACATACATATCTTATTTATTTCTCTTCTTGTCCCATTTAAAGGATTCGATGCACATGCACCGTCTTCTCATATAAGCGTTCACATGTGATTTTTCGAATTCTTCACCTTAGTGTATTTAGCCTCTTTTTAGAGACAAAGTTCATGTTTTCTTGAATTCTCTGTCTTGTAATTCGAAATTACTATTTATAATTTTGACTTCATCTGCCGCGACCATTGAATCTCCAAGTCACATTACTCCCAATGCTTTAGCTTGATCATTAAAATAACTTTGATGCAACAGTCAAGGGTGCAAAGTTATAAGATCCTTAATTATAAGCTCATGCAAACATAATTGTAGGGCTCCAAAGCCGCATCTGCTTGTGTAATCATTTGCTTTTCTCATTTTACAATTGCATCTCCACTTCTTCCATGCGAATCTTTGCTCACCACTATCCACTAATAATTCACTTTAGCCACCATATACTAATCCATTTTGCACACCTCTGAGATTAATTGTATCTGATTTTTAATCCATCTTCACCATAACTTTTATAGGTGTGTCAACCTCCTTGGTTTATCCATAGTTATTATGCGTAACCCCCATAAGGATTAGACACATCCATAAAAAGTTTTGTTTGATAGACATGAACTATTATGCACTTCCGTTTGGTCCATAGATCCCTTTTTCCCATCTGCCTTCAGATGCGAATTCATGTATACCCTAAGATTCACTGCATGCTTCTACCTCCTTTTGGATTGTATTAATATAAATTGGTATTGGATTCTTCATAGTCTTGGATTTGCATTCATATGGCACCCAAGGATTTCTTGGTGTTTTAATTATTGCAATTGCATCATCCTCGAATTTTTATGATACTTTTTTAAAAGATAAACTTTGTTTGATCATTCCACCTTAAGATTCACGCTGGAGTCTTCATGGCTTTACGACTTGTCGTTGTATATCATCCAAGGATTTCTTGGATTATTATTTTTGCACCTACATTGTATGCATATCCATTTGATACTTGTTCATGGGATAAAATTTGCTTGGTTAATCTTCTTTTAAAACTTGTGTCGCTACCTTCATAATCTTGCGACCCATCTTTATACTCGCATATTCTTCAGGTCTATTTATAACCCTTGAGTAATTTATCCAAATGTTTTAAGTTGATCTGCTTATCTTTCTTCTCCATTGGTAAAACTTAGCTTGCAGCTTCTAATGGCAATTTTATGGGATTTCCGCTTTCGCCACCCTTGCATTTCCTTTCAAGTAACTTCGTTTCTCTTCTTTGTTCACAATCCTTCTTCATTTTTATTATTATTTTTTTTCTATTTTTTTTACAAAATGTATGAAGGAGATACCAAATTCTATATTCCATTTAATTTGGATAAGGAATAACCATTCCATCTTACTCGGCAGACTGGTAGTTTGCGTTAGAAGTGCAAAACTAACGCTGATGCGATGACAGCTATAGTCAGTACACATCCGACCCCACATGAATTTTTCTTATAACCTTGTAAAGATAACTTTGTGAACAAAATTATCTTCTTTTTCTGATAACACTTCCAAATACTCTGGTAATGCAAGTGATCGTTTACATATGCAGACAATCCTTTTTTATCATCATCATTCACAAATAATTTCAATTCATTTGCATGGAAAATATAAAATTAATTGTCCATATTTATTCTGATGAATCTTGACTCTCGACTTTTGTTGTGCTTTCCCTCCTACTCCTTGACTTGCTATTGCTTGATTCACATCTGCCAGGTCTCTTCTCCTTTTACTTGCTATTACTGAACTTGCATTTCGTGCTTATATTGAAGCAAGATCTTTGCTTCTACTAACTTCTAAACTTTCGATTGATCTATTTCACTTCTTCAAACCACAAATTTTCCTTGTACTAAGCAAACTTCATCATCATATATATACATTTTATCCTTAGCTTATTGTCATCATTTGTCTTCTACGTCCCCTTTTGAAGCACCTATTCTGCTAGTGAGAAGATAAAATATTGACACATCCATTTTTATCATAAGCATGTCTTTAATTTGCTTCAATATAAAGGTCACTTCCCTTTCGTTGACACTTTCTTGAAGTGGAACTGCATTGTTTCCATAGCTAATTGATCTGTAACAGATGCGAATATACACTTTCATCTTCTACTTTCAGTAACTTAGCGGTTCCACTACTGCTACAATAGCAAGAGGTTTTCTTGTTTTACTCTGACTTCTAAGCAAAATCTTTACATTTATTCCAAATGCTTTGTCAAGTAATTGGGTATCTTCACTTTTTGTTGAGTTTTCTTCATATGTTACACCGCAAATTAACTCATAACTAGTCCTTTTTGTCAAGGTTAAACTAGTTATTTTTTTTTATTAAATTTTTTTTTGCAGAGACCTTTCGCAGATGCACTTGCACACAAAAATTTTCAATCGTTTGACTTTAACCATATCCTTGCTACCCCAGTGATGGTTTGCACTAGCATATGACACCAGGTCTCTTCGGACCAATACTCCAGCCTTGCTAATTTTTTATTTTGTTTGGAAAATACTTCATCAAAGGTCTAAATGTGATCATCGGGATCTGATAACCCACCATACTTCTTCACAGATGCTGGCATTTTCAGCTTTTTTTGGGAATTTTGCATTAGCGATCCAATCTGCAAATTTAGACTATGGCTGCATTGAAGCTGAAAAATAGGGCACAAACATATTCGATCCACCTGGAACCATCAAAATTCCTTTATCACAACAGATCTGCATGCCTTTTTTTAAAAAGGTCTTATTTATTCACATAAAAATGTTCTTCATAATTTTACTAACAATTTCCAATGTGTATATGCACCATTTGGAAGTGTGCAGTCATGCCTCTATCATGAGGTCTTTTTTTATTTGCTGATTCTTTATTAAAATTTTCCTTAGCACTTACAGTATCTGCATTCATCACCAGGAAGTGCATGTACATGCCTCTGTTGAGGGCTTTTTGATTTTAGGCAATCTCATGTAAGATTTTACACTAACACTTCAACATTTGCATTTACCTATCGGAACTGTACATGAATGCCTCTTTTGAGGGCTTCTTTACTTATGATTCATCTCATCTGAGACTTCATTTTTTGATACTTCCGATATTTAATGCAAGTCTTCGGAAGTGCAAACGAATGCCTCTTTTGAGGGCTTTTTTCTCATAAGCAATCTCGTATGAGATTCTGCTCTAGCACTTCCAGGCTCACACCCACCCTTTTGGAAGTGCATATACATGCCTCTTTTTGAGGGCTTTCTTTTTTACAAGCAATCTCATCTAATATTTTGCTTATCACTTCCATCGTTCACTTCCATTTTTTATGAAAGTGAATCTTAATGCCTCTCTCGAGGTCTTTATTTATAAGCAATCTCATTTGAGATTTCGCTTGTTATTTCCAGCGTTCACATTTGCTTTTTGGAAGTGAATCTTCGTAACCATTAATCCTTCATCATGCTTTTCTAGCATTCTTCTCAGCACAAGATCTTTTTTTCTCTCCTTTTTCTTCGATTACTTTTCTTTCTTCTTCTTCTTATAAGAAGAATGCTCGTCAAATGTATACGGATTATATTTTATCCTCATCACTTTAAAATGCTTATTCAACATTGTTTTGCAACTTTGCTCCTTAGTAGTCCCATATGGACTTGTACTTCTAAAATTTCTGATTCATCAGCACGTTGGATTTCTCAAATTTCTAGAGTGTATCGCATGCTTGTGAATCACGCCTCGTCCTTTTACACATGTGTAGATATCACAAAGTGTGCATCTGAATCTTACCATATCGCATGGATTTGGTGTCCTAACTTCTCAAACTTGAAGTCTATTGTTTATGTTAACCTTTGAAAACATGTTGGGTCGCTTCCCAACCTTGGGTACACTTGAAACATAAGAACTCGGATCTGGCCACAAACACTTCACACCATTTCAATTCCCTTTCACATATTCTTTTGGTGATTTTGATTTTCACCAAACTTTTAATCCGTCGTCTTCATATATGCTCTTTGAAATTCATCCATAATAATGTATGACCAAGCTTTAAGTTTTCTTAACACAAACTGAAACATAATTCTTATTTAGAATAAGGTCACTATTTGTCCAGATTCCTCAAAATGATCATTGAAAAGAACGTCGACATTGAACTTGCAACCATCCTATCGAAGGACCCTTGATTTAATATTTCTATCTATATGAACCAGGTTCGGTACCAAAAGGCCATCCCGAACAAGATCAAATTACGAGCACGATCGTGATTACCCCATTAGCTCAAAGGCTTGAGTCATCCATCAAAAATCTGTTAGAAATGCTTGATCTTGAATGAAGTTTGACTTTTGAGAAGTCAATTTGGTCTATTTTTGATCCAAAAATTGAATATGAAATCAAGAGTTTCAATGTTTCTTACTGATTCCATAAGTTTTAATACATCCATAAGAATCTATACATGGTCTCATAATCGACTTCGGTTCGGAATCAAGTAGATTTTGTAATTCAAAGTTGTTGAAGAGGATAGATGTCAAATCTATCCTTTCGGGCCTAAACCCAATTACTTTGAAGCCCAATAAAGAAACAGCTAACCTGGGCCAACCCGCAAATAAATCCCAAGCTCACAAGAAAAAGGTTAAAACACATGTGCGCGTGACAAGCACACGCCCACATTCACAGACCGTTGAGCATTGAATTCTCCACCAGAAAAATGGGTCCCACCGTAACAAACCCACATTCTGCATGTGGTCCAGAACCAATAAGAAAGTGACACGCGTAACAAAGAAACACCTGAGATATTCCCTCACGCGCCGTGTCCTACACGCGCTGACATCATTCACCTACCAGGAAACCCTAACAGTGAGTCTATAAATAGCAAACCAGAATTATCACTAAAGGTACATGATCTCTTCTACTCCCTCACTTACTATTTCTAGTTTCTATCATACCAATCACTTACTCTCACGCCGGAGGGCCGATACAGGGAGCCCTCTCCGGCTCACCCTGTAACGCCTTAAAGCGTTGTTCTAGTGTGCAGGTATCCATCTTCGGTCAGGGTTGGGTTACCCGGAAAGCTCTAAGAGACCATCTTTCACCCTTCAACCCGTTCTGGTGACTTTTGTTCTCTTCATTGGCGCCATCCGAGTCTTCACAAACTGAGTTTTTACTGCATCTTCTCCGGTTTTCTCGAGTAGCCATGTCTGACCGACCACCCTTTCTACTCCTAACAAGTTCCGATCACACCTCAGATCCCTTGAACCTTCTCCAGTATTCGTATAGCTCACCTGAACAGCCTGATAATGTGGAGAATGATCCAACATCTCCACTAGTTCAAATGCCGATCAGAGCTGACTCCGGCACGACACTTCGCTGTGCCAGCTCTATTTTTCCTAGCCGTACTACAGGTGGGAATGTGTTGCCCTACGCCTTTGGCGTGGGATCAAGTGCAGTCGTTCCTAGTTCCGCGTCCGCGGCGCGTAGTATCTTTGTGGGACTCAGTGGGTCCAGCGCTAGCCCGTATAACCTCTCTGTTGCGCGCCGCCCGCCGACACCCTCAGCCTCGATGGCGGCCCTACCCAGACCATCAGGGCCTACTCCGTCGGCATCCATTGTCGAAATACCGCCGGATAACCCGGTCAGCAACCCGTTAGGCGGATCTTTGTTATCCTTTCCAGAACTTAGCCAATCCCCGCCCGAGTCAAATTTCCGTTATCCTTTCCAGAACAGCAGCGACAATACTTTGAACAGTTCAACGAAGTCATACTTTGAACAGTTCAATGCGCTCCAGTCAAATTTCCGTTTGAGCGCCCGCTCACAACTCAATTTTGGACTTATACCACTAGCTTCAACAGCAGCAACGCGAACTACCCCGAAATAGTCGCTCGCAGGACCAACACCAATATACTCAGAACCCAGGCAAACAGCGGCCTATATGCCACCGCCTCTCCCGCCAGTTCATCACTCAGGATACGTTCCGCCACCACCTCCACCCACGGTCGATTACAACGTCGTGCACAAGCCAACATCGATTGTTGCACAATCAAAGTTCATAGCACCAATCGCTTTGGCTAGCTTCCCTGCTAAGTTAAAAATGCCCTTGGTGGTGGAGAAATATGACGGACTCTCGGATCCTAACGACCATTATAACTGTTTCATCAACGCGGGAGCCTTGGAAAACCCTGGTTGGACCATCCCTGTGTGGTGTCACATGTTTGTGCAAACGCTGGTAGGGACAGCACGTCTGTGGTTCGAATCGCTTCCCGTAGGCCAAATAGCCAGTTTTGAAGAACTAGTCAGTAAGTTCTTCCAGCAATTCTCGCAGCATAAGCGGCACACTAAGGAGAAAGCGCAAATCCTTCACATCCGCCGAAAAGATGGCGAAACGGTGGAAAGTTTCATTTCCAGGTTCAATATCGAAAGCTTGCAAATAAGAGGAGCGACTAAGGATCTAATGATAGCAGGCTTCATCAAGGGCTGCGGGAGGAGCATTTCGTTAGAAAGATTCTGAGTGGCGGACAACCCCAGACTATGGACGAATTAATGTCAATAGCTAAGCAATATGTCCGTGCAGAGAAAACAATTGTTTTGAATCGCGCGTATGAGCGCAGAAAGGAGCAAACACGTCCTTTTGAGTTCAAGAAAGATCCGCACAGCGGCCGACATTCCCGTGGAAATGACAGGCGCTCTGGCGCTCGTTTCACTCCCTATCAACCAAATTTCGAAATAACAGGACTCACATTGCGACCATAATCGCGGAAGGGAAACATCAGCGGTAAAACGGGGACAACCCGCACCCTCCACAAGCTGGTACCTCGCCAAATCCCCAAGCGCCATTTTCAGCAGTGAAAACTTAAAATGAGAAGAGCCAAGGCCGCTGAAGGAAAAAATACTGTGAATATCATAAGGGGCATGGGCATATCACAGATGAGTGTTTCGCGCTCAAGAAGCAAATCGCCAAATTTGTAAAAGAAGGGAAGCTGACACATCTGCAAAAGGGGGATGACAAGAGAAAAGAAGACTCCCCAAAATACAAAGACCTCTTCATGATAAGGGGAAACCAACGTCAAGATAAGAAAGTGGGTCAGCGTGTCAAATCCTGGATGCATGCACCATTGACATTTCCTCCACAAATCGGTGATTACAATGAGGGCGCCGTGATAATTACACTCCGCCTGGGAAGTTATAAAATGCGCCGAGTCTTGGTCGACACGGGCAGTTCCGCCGATATTATCTACGAAGACTGCTTCTACCAGCTAGCACCAGAAGATAGGGCCCGTTTGGAACCAGTTTACGAGCCTTTGAGTGGGTTCTCAGGGGAAACTTGCATGCCCTTGGGACAAATAGACTTCCCGGTAACAATGGGAGATGGTGTAAGAGACAGGATGGTCATGACCACCTTCTTGGTTGTTCCCGTGAAAAGCGAGCATAACGCGATTCTTGGCAGGCCTACCTTAGGTAACCTGGCCGCTGCAGTTTCCACAGCCCATGGCCTACTTTTGCTCCCGACACCGCGAGGAGTTGCTCAAGTCTGGGCTGATAAACCTATCATGATCGCAGAGGTTACCACCCAACAACGTGCACCACCCGTCAATGACACGGAAAATGGGTTATCAACCCTCGTTTTCCTGACCAAACCATAGCGTTAGGCGCATCCTTAACACAGAAAATCAGGTATCACTTGAAGCAGCTTCTGCGGGGAAATACGGACGTCTTTGCGTTCTCTCATAACGATATGACAGGTGTCCCCCGGGACGTCATGGAACATCATCTGAGAATATTTAAGGACGCCAAGCCTTACGTGCAAAAGCAAAGGCACATGGGAGAAAAAAAGGAAGAAATTTATAACTGCAGAAGTGGAAAAGTAGAAGTCGCGGGAATAGTCCGCCAAATTCAGGACTCAACTTGGTTGGCTAACCCAGTAATTGTACCAAAGGCAGACGGTTCCTGGCGCATGTGTGTAGATTACATAAATTTGAACAAAGCTTGTCCCAAAGACGCGTACCCTCTCCCGGTCATCGACGCCAAAGTGAAATTCCCTGGTCCCCTTCCGTTTGAAATGTTTCCTAGACGCCTATAAGGGCTATCACCAGGTCAAAATGGCCAGAGGAGATGAAGCGAAGACCGCGTTTTACACCAAAGGCGGAATCTACTGTTATACAAAGATGCCCTTTGGGTTAAAAAATGCGGGGGCCACCTATCAGCGGATGATGGATAAAGTGTTCAAGGAACAGATAGGAAAGAACGTCAAGGTGTACGTGGAAGACTTGGTAATCAAGAGCTTGGAAGAAAATCGCCTACTTCCAGACATCGTGGAAACATTCTCCGCCCTCCGAAAGAACAACATAAAGCTGAACCCGGGAAAATGCTCTTTTGGCATGGAGGAAGGAAAATTTCTGGGAGTCATAGTAACAAGAGGGGGTTTTCGCGTCCACCCTGAAAAGGTGGCCGCGGTTATAGAAATGCCGTCACCCGCTTCTTTAAAAGAGGTACAAGCGCTCAATGGAAGGTTGGTCGCTATCAACCGATTCCTGTCTAAACACACAGAAAGATCCTTACCTTTTATTACGGTCCTAAAAAAGTGTTTGGCGGATAACCATTTCGAATGGACATCTGAAGCAGAACAGGCCTTCCAAGATCTTAAGGCGTATCTGGTAAACCTCCCAGCGCTAACAGCCCCTCGCATTGATGAAGTATTAAAAATGTATCTCGCGGCATCAACGCGGGCTGTAAGTTCTGTTCTCCTAGTAGAGCGGGGAGATGTCCAAACCCCCATCTACTACATAAGCAGGGTCCTCACTGACGCGGAAGCCAACTATTCAATACTAGAAAAGCTGGTGCTCGCATTAGTACACGCCTCCCGCCGGCAAAGAAGATACTTTCAGCCGCACGACATTGAAGTTTTAGCAAGTTACCCGCTCCAACATGTGCTTAAAAACCCGACCTCTCGGGACGCCTGTGTAAATGGTCTATTGAGATAGGGGTTTATAACCTAACATTCAAGCCCCGCACAACCGTAAAGGGACAAGTTATTGCGGATTTCATTTCTGAGATCCCGGAAGATGCGTAGATTTCGACAGAAGAACTTTGTATCCTAAAAGCTAAAGAGGTGCCCGCCGACCAGGTTTGGGAATTGCATTCAGATGGCGCATCCAGTATGGAAGGAGCGGGAGCATGAGTCATTTTGATCAGCCCCGCAAAGAAAGAATATGCATGTGCTTATAAGTTGAACTTCTGCGCAAGTAATAATGAAGCTGAATATGAGGCCTTGATCGCAGGTTTCAAGCTAGCATTGAAATATGAGGCCAAACATCTCCGAGCACACATAGATTCCCTCCTAGCTGCAAATCAAATGAATGCGGAGTACGAAGCTAAAGACGAGTCAATGTCTAAGTATCTGAGCGTTTGCAAGGCGCTCATAAAGGCTTTCGAAACTTGTGAAGTCATCCACGCCCCTCGAAGCAAGAACAAAAAGGCAGACGTTTTAAGCAAGCTGGCCTCCTGCTTTGCGGAGCCTCTGCAGAACGTACACGTGGATGAGTTGAAGAAACCAGCAATACAGGTGCACAAGATAAGTGTGGCGCAACAATCGCCTGATAGTTGGACCGCCCCAATTATGAAGTACCTAACAGACGGAAAGCTCCCGCATGATAAAGGGAAGGCCCGCAAGCTCCGGAGCAAGTGTGAACATTATCAGATGGTAAATGGCGTCTTATACAAACGAACTTATTTGGGGCCCCTATTACGATGCGTCGACCCGGAAGAAGCTAACTACCTCATCAGGGAGGTACACATGGGCATCTGCGGAATTCATGCTGGCCCCAAGGCTGTGGTCGCAAAGTTGAAGAGCGCAGGATTTTACTGGCCAGGTTTGCACGCCATGGCAGTACAGGAGCTGCGAAAATGCCTTAGTTGCCAAAAATATGCGCCTATGATCTCCAGGCCAAAGAATGACTTAATACCAGTAACGTCCGCATGGCCATTTCAAAAATGGGCAGTTGATATCGTTGGGCCTTTCCCCGAGGCTGCGGGGAGGGTAAAGTTTTCAGTGGTAGCGGTAGACTACTTTACCAAATGGGTGGAGGCGAAACCCCTTGCCACCATCACAACCACTAACATCAAAAAATTCTTATGGGAGTTTATAATTTGCCGTTTCGGCATCCCGCTGTATTTGGTAACTGATAAGGGCACGCAATTTGCGGATAAAGTGATCAAGAACTGGTGCAAGGAGCTACAAATCCAGTAAATTTTCACTTCGGTCGCACACCCGTAAGGGAACGACCAAGTGGAAAGAATTAACAGAAGCTTGCTTGAAGGAATAAAAACTAGGCTTGATTTTAAAGGAGCTTCTTGGGTGGATGAGGTTCCGCATGTCTTATTGGCACATAGAACGATGAAAAAATCTAGCAACGGTGAAACACCCTTCAGCTTGACATACGGCTCCGAAGCTATGATCCCAGCTGAAATTGGGATCCCATCTTACAGACACCTTAACACCCACCTCATCAATAACGATGAGGGGATCCGCCATAACCTAGACCTCCTTGAAGAACGACGCGAGTTGGCTGCGGTCAAGGAACAGAAGTACAAGGAACAGTTGAAAAAATACTACAATAAGCGTGTAAGGAAGGTGGCGTTCAAAGAAGGAGAATATGTGTTGCGCAGCAACGAGGCTAGTAGGGCGCTCCCACAAGGGAAGCTTAGCCCAAATTAGGAAGGACCGTACGTGATCAGGACGAATTTAGACAAAGGGGCATATGAATTAGCAAGGCTGGACGGAACGTCGGTACCCCGTACCTGGAACGCGGCTCAGTTAAGAAAATGTTACATGTAATCTGTAATCCCTACCATGAAAGGCTGATTTAATGAAAACATCGTGTTACTATTTCCCATAACCAAGAGTTTGTTATTTTTTAATTATAGATTACGCTAACAAGGCTAAAATATACATAATTGCGAACGATAAATAAACTAAACACAAAATACTTGTAAAAGCATGCAAAATACAAACAAAAATGAAACTTAGCAAACACACACATTTGCTCCGCGGTGTGCCCTGAAGTCAGGCACGCAGGTCCAGGATACTCTGTCTGCAGCAGATATTCCCTTTAGCACAACACAAGTTAAGACTTAAAGTGTGGACCAATGTTGTCATGAAAAAAAATCGTACACATTCCCACGGGCGCGCCTATAAAAACTAGGCCATGCGTAAGTTAAAGATACCTTGAAAACAATTCAAGCATTCATACCCGAACAAATCATTAAAGTATGAAATAACGCGCATCGATTAAAAAAGAATATACAAGCGGATAAAAACATGACATTAACTAACAGAAATTATCCAAGATTCGGTTACAATTCTAGCCCCAAGGGCAATCAATAGAACATGGAAAATTACAGAAGAAACAAAGCCTAATCTTCATTCCTAGGCTCAACAGTAACCTCTGTCCCGCCTTGTTTAGGGTCCGCTGGACCTTCACCCATCTCCGCATCACCTTCGGTATCCGCGCTAGAATCCGCATCCACAGGCGTAAGGATCATCCCGACACTCGTAAGATCATCGTCAAGCGCATGGTTGCTGAGAGTTTGAAAGACAGGGGGCTCATGCTCGCTAAGCGCCTTCCCGCAGTCGCTGAAGTTACTCGCTACTTTGGTATTGTACCAAGGATGACGTTTAATATCAGCACCTTGTGGCCCCAGGGTATAGCCTGCCTTTAAACCATCAAACTGACCTAGCACTTGGGCAGCTTCCATGTAGTTGTACAGGGCATCTTGATATACCTGACTTTCCTGTCCCGCATTATAAGCCAGGACCATGCCCTCATCTAGGAGCCACCTGATGTCTTCTTTCAACTTGGCCACCAGAGTGCCATTTTGGGTGGTCTACGCAGCAAAGAGCGCCTGGGTGGTTTGATTCAGTCGGAGTTCCAGATCCGCCCGCGCTTGCACAATCCCAATTAGTTGGGAGTCCTTCTGAGTAAGTTCCCCCTCAATTTTGGCGCATTTTTCACTGGTGTGGGAAAGGTCATCACTAAGAGTCTGAACTATGCGCTCAGCGTCTTCTTTAGCCACCTGAGCGGTAGCAAGTTGACTCCTAAGATTTATAACGTCGTTCTCCCGTGCCAAGTAGGTTCGGTGAGATCGCGCATGAACATCGGCGGCTTTCTCATGCTCTTTCTTAGCTTTATCAAAAGCGATATGCAACTCTGAAAGAGTCGCCTTCAACTGTTTGGCTTCACCCACTGCAAGATCAGCCCTTGCTTCCTGTTCCTTACGTCTGGCCTCCGCTCGCCTCGCCTCCTCGGCCATTTCAAGCATCTTCTTCTTTTCTACCAACACCTCCAACCTCCTCTCCTCAGCCAAACTTTTGCTTGCTCAAGACCCTCCTAACGCTTCACATCAAGGTGATGCCTGTGAAGAATTTCAAGCAGTGCCATCACACCTTTCATCATTCCAGTAACTGCTTCAACGCAGAGTTCGTCATTGGATAAACCATGGAGACGATTCTTGTCAGCATCAGGGATCCCATGGCGAAGGAATTCCCTTTGCTTTTCATAGGTATCCAGCATGGTGGCGGGGAAGATGTCCCAACCAGGGACATAGGGACCCACATTGGCGTTAAGACGGTCAAGGTTAGCTCTATTCGGATAATGAGCCAAGGTTGATGAGGAACTCACGGACGCCGAGGGCGCGCTGCTGGAAGGCGGAGGAGTATAAACAACTGCCTCCCATTGAGGTGAAGCAGTTTTAACAATAGGTTCTTCGGGACGTTCCTCCGCTAACCTCTTCTCTTCCCCCAGGCGTTCCTCCTCCACCACCCTGCTCTGAAGCCCTTCATCCGCTTCAGCTCTCTGCTCCATCTCCCTTTGCTAGTCAGCCTCAACATTCTCCATTTCTTGAAAAGTTTTCTCAACAGCTTCTTTCCTCTTGGCGGCCCCTTCGCGGGATTTTTGCATTTGAGCCTCGTGGGCCGCCAAGGAAGTTTGAACAGTGGCAGAATTTTTCCGAAGAAGGCCCATCGGTTGATCAGCCTCACCACAAACATCCAACATTTGGTCAGCAAAGGCATCCTCTTCCGCCTTTTGATTGGCTTCCGCCATAATAGAAGATAAGGCAACCAAACCTTTGCCTTTCCCATGAGGTGGAGGTACCGGGCGGGAAGACTCCCCTGAGTCTTCATCTTTGCGCCGCCTAGAACAAAAAAATAGACAGTTAATTCCTGGGAAGGAAGTCAAAAGTAAAAACAGGAGGAAGAAGGAAGGCCGTACCTGCGCGCTCCGCCAAAAGTTTTTGCGCAACAGTAACACCAGCTTTACGGCGCTTGGCAGGAGGGGCCACTTCCTTTCCTTTCCTCTTCTTAGAACCTCCAGGGGAGGTGGGGTCCACAGTGCCGCCGGAAGATCCATCCACTGTGGTCCCTATAGAAAAAGAATTCATAAGAAGGGGCAGCGCGACGGCGCTCGAATCACCCGGTTCTTCGCTAGGAAAACTCACTCCTGGAGTACCACTCTCCGGTTAATACTCATCCATGTACTCCAACAGCGGAGACCCATGCAAATCCTGAAAAATCAAAAAAAAATCTCAAGGAAAATGACGCGCAGCCTATTTACGAAAACAAGCTAACTTTACACACCTTCACAACTCGCGCAAGTGTGCGCGCATGATCCCATGTGTCGTCTAATTGCGGGATCATAAAAAACAAAAGGTGCGCCCTAACATAGTTGTCTCCTTGTCAGAACACTTTGATGGAAGAAACCTCAATCCTCTCCTAAGCGAAGGGAACAACAACTCCATCCACACAACGGGGCCTGCCAGGAGAAAGAATAAGCAGTTACAAAAATGTTCTGAAACAATAAAAGAAAGAAAAATACCTGGTTCAAGGGAATTTGGCCTGGAACAATGTAGAACCACGGTACGATCTTACTACAGCATGGTTTGGTAATCGAATAGCAACGAGAAGGTAAATAAAGCTTTGCTTTATTGATTCACTTAGAGGTTACAAGCTAGAGAGAGATTACACCTTCTACTACACACAGTTAAGAGATAGAGAACTGAAAAGAACTACTAAACACTCTCTCTAACAAGCTATTTATAGTCACTTAGTAACAGGCCAGCGTACCACCTGCGGACCATCTGGTCCGCCCGGACCATCTGGTCCGCCCGGACCATCTGGTCCGCCCGGACCATCTGGTCCGGCGGTGCATATGGTACGGCCAGTGACTATATTACTCACACAGATGCTCTAGACTAGATACAATACACGAGACACACGCTAGGATAGGAATATGCTTCTACAAACTCCCCCTTAACGTGTAGTGTATCTATATTCTAACTAAACTTTAGTCTTCAATCTTCAGCATTTCTGCGTCTGATCTTCAACTTGAAATCTTGTCAGAATTAGAGCTTGCATGACTGGATCATCCTTGAATAAATCTTTGAACTTCAAGATCCACTTGTGAAAGATATAACATACTCCCCCTTTCACCATGCTTGAGTTGTCTCACTCAGATAACCTACAATTTCAGAAGACAGAAACACGGCTTTCTTTTCTTTTGAAAATTAATTTAATCTTGGCGCAAAACTTCTTTTCGAGAATCCAAGATATAGATTTGAATTTTTTTTTTAAATTGTGTATCATGTATCGATCAGTCGAAAACAAATAAGAAACAAAATCTTTTTGGCTTTTTGAAACTTTATATTAAAACACACCGAAAATCTTTTCGGATTTTTCAGATATGAAACATAAATGCAATACAGAGTCAGACACTATTTTTGTCTTTTGTGAGAAAGATCACAACTTGGGATCATATTGGACATAACATGTTGAACAACGCTTCAATTTCAATTACTTCAACACATAAGTCATGATGATTACTGGTATAATTTGTCCATCTTAAACTCAGGCACAATCATACTCATAACATCAGGATATGTTATTGAATTGATTAGGTTTGCTTTGACCAGTGTACCCCACACTATCAGACATACTCAGATGTGTTTTTGCTTTTTATATCACACTTTGTGATTTCATTTGTGATTTAATCACATAATGATTGTATTCATGAATCAGTCAACTATGTTCCACGCAAAAAGAAATAAGAACGTTAAATCGTCTACCTTAAGGTCGATCTTTCGATACGCAGATAAGGCCTCGGATTTAACAAAATAAGAAAATAAAACAAGTTGAAATTGTATAACCCAACAACAATCAGGTCGGTACTCCCGTACACACAGAGAAAGTCCGATGAGTTATACGAAACACCAAAGAAAATAAAGCAGAATGTCAAACGAACAACAATCAGGTCGATCTTTCGATACGCAAAGAAAGTCCGATCGTTTGACAAAATAAAGAAAATCAAACAAGTTTGAATCTTTGCAAAATGAACACATGTATACACAGTGACTTCTCATTTTCTTTTTCACATATCTTTTCTTGATATATCATGAGATATGCATCAAGATGTTGTCCACTTGGTCAAGCATTAGTATTTAGTGTGTTTATCACATCTGAATACTTTCTGATTTAATGCCGAGCCTACCAAGTACATCAAACAAAGATCTTATGACTTTTTCATCTATTTTTTCCATGAGCCAGACACGTAAGCCAATGTACCCTCATTTCCCAATCATGTCGGATACAATTTCTCATTTTTCAATATTTTTGTATTTTTCTGTTTTTCAATGTTTTTGTATTTTTCCATTTTCTCACCCTTAAAATGAAAACTCTATTTTTGGATTTTCATTTTAACAAAAACACAACCACACTATTTTTGGTTTTTTTTTAAATGCATTAAAGAAAGAAAATTGACCAATCGATACTGATACCTGTTCAGTTTAAGCTTTCAGAAAAAAAAAACTTTTAGGTTTGAAGAATGACGCATTCAATTTAAGTTAAAAACACAGAATACTCCTCCATCAGCAACCTGACAATCACCAACGGGTCTTCTAGGAATACCTGCACACTGGTTATAAAGATTAGTACTCAAATGACCCGAAGCACACAGCTTCTGGTCGACCAGTGTCTTCCACAAAATCAGTTGCAGCTTTGCTGACCATCTTAGATCGCCACTGCATTTTCACTTTGTTACTTTTAACTGAGTCATCATCACATGATGAACCACCAACACTTGAATCAAATTTGAAAAATTGTTTTGTTTTAGATTTTGATTTGAATGGTGTTGACTGAGTAAAAATTCTGCCTGATTCATCGATAAATGTGGCAGATTTGTTTGAAAATGATCTTTTACTAGATTCAGGACAATCGTTTGCCATGTGACCCTTTCGGCGACACTGATAGCACAAACGATATGATCGTTGAGATTGTGATTTGCCCTGAATGATGAACACCTCTCAACGGGCTCAGAACTATCAGAAATATCATCAAAAATTTGAAATCGATTAGAGTGTACCCATTTCGATGTAGGACTTCGAGGTGTGGAATTTGATCCAGATGAAGACGAAACTTTCACTGTTTGAACTTCACCAGAAGAACTTGTAGATGAAGCCTTCTTTTGGATCTTTCCACCGAACCCCTTTTCCATTGTAGACATGAAGACTTGAGCCAAATAATAAATTTGTTCCAAGCTTGTGTCTTTCTTTACTTTTAGAGCTTTCGTGGGCATATTTTTCTTGATATTCTTTGCACCCTTCTTACCATCACTACCCAAACCACAACGTTTGTAACCCGGTAGCTTAGTTAAATAAACTTCAGAACACGAAGGACCCGCTTTAGCAGCTTGATTAAACGAAGCTTTAATATCCTTTAGTTTGTTAGCTTTAACCAGTTGAGCAACAAACTTTTCTTCATGCAATTGCTTTTCTTCTTTCTCCACTTGGTTTCCAACAGAACCAACTCCCTTTTCTAAAATAAAACCACCTGAAACAAACTTTGTTGGGAAATTATCAACCAAACTCTCCTCTTGTTCCACTTTCATCTTTGATTTCTGTGATTTCTTCAAGTCAGATTTCTTTGCAACAAATTCAGAATAATCACCAGTTAGAGCTGAAATTTGAATGTCAGCAAGGGCATCAGATTCAATAACCGGATGTGGAATCTGATTATATTCTTCACTCCCAAAAACCTTCTTGAAATTCTCATCTTTACACAAGTAACTTGTGAAAGAATGTGAATTCTTCAAATTATTCAACTGTCTCTTAAGATCCAGCACCTCAACATTCAAATCAGATATTTTCTTTTGAGCTTCACCCAATACTTTTTCAGAATCAATTAATTGCTCTGAAGTTGTATTAAACCGAAACTTTTCTTGTCGCATCTGATCATGGGCATCACACACTTCTTGAGTAATTTTCTTGACACGACCTTCATGAATCTCAATATTTCGTTTCAACAACTGATTGTCATGTGTCAAAGTTGGGACTTTATCAAGTAATATTGAATGCTCCATTTGACGATCACTTTCCTTAGCAGTAATTTCATCAAACTCTTTCTTGAGATCATCATAAGCTTTCTCCAGCGAATCTACTCTTGCAGTTGATTTCTCAAACAAATTATCAAAATCATTAATCGCATCTTTTGCTTCACTTTCCCATTTCTCAACATTTTTAACCAACTCTTCATTCTCACTTTGCAACTTCAAAATTTGTTCTTTATCGACACTAATGAACTTATTCAATTTATCTTGAACTGCCATCAATTCATCCTTCAAAACATTCTTTTCGGCGATTAATTTCTCATTTATCTTGCAAATCTCATCAGAATTTTCAACTTTCTTCTTGAAACTTTCTAATTCTGTTTCCTTTAGTGTTCTCTCAACCATTAACTCTTCCTTTTCTTGAAACAATTCACGAATTTTTCTATCCTTTTCAGCACAAAATTCACAAGTTGACTCATACCCACTAACTTCAGAATCACTTGTTTCAGATGTAGTGATCTCAGACGTATATCCACTTGATTCAACTTCAACATTTGCCATTAAAGCCACAGATTGACCGTTGATATAACAAAATCCATCTGGTTCTGCACAAGTATCTTGAATAGCAGTCAAAGCAATAGATGGTTTGTCAAATTGTTTTGACCATACATCAAACTCTCTTTCTTCTTGAACTTGAGCCACCATAGCTTTTGTTTCATGCTTATCAGATTTAACTTTATCAGAGGATGACTGAGAACACTCACGAGCAAAATGTCCAACCTTTGAACAATTATAACATTTTACTTTAGATTTATCCAAACCCAGTTTTCTTCCTCCTGGAACAAAAGAATTCTTTCCATGTTTCTTGATAAATCGTCTTCCTTTTTCAACCATCATTGCAAATTCCCAATGCAGATCTAATTCAGCTAATTGATCATCATCCAGCTGTTCTAACTCAGATCCACTTAAACCAACATCACTAACTTGACCAAATATCGATCCAGATGATGAAGATATAAAAGCAGATAACAATGCTTTTAATTCTTTAGTTGATTGAGCAGGATGAGAATTGTTTGGCGATTTATCTGGAATGGTAAAACGACATCCTGAAGAATAACCAGAATTTTCAGAATGCCCAGCAAGAAAAGCTGTTACCGGCGGATTACTGCTTGAAATAGAATGTGACTTTGCCTTAGCATGCACTGTAGCGTTATTTTCCCCAAAGTACAATTCAGGATTTTGAACTGTAGGATGTGCAGATTTCTTCACCAGCAATTCCATCTCACGAGCTTGTAATTTGCTAGTTATTTGGTTGAAAGTCCAATTTGAATAATTTGGATCATTTGTCAACATCATCACATAATTTTCCCATTTTTCTGGTAAAGCTTCCAGAATTTTCTCTTTCAATTCATCACTATCTTTCTTGACTCCTACAACATCAAGTTCATTTATCAAATGGGAAAACCGAGCAATCAAATCTGGAATCTTCTCATTCTCGCAGTGCCTGAAATTATCAAACTCTTTCTTCAACACTTTCTTTCGAGTATTTTTGTATTGATCATTACCCGTACATCTCTCTTCAATAGCATCCCACAACTCCTTAGCCGTTGTATATTGTTTAAATCGATGCATTAGATCTTTTGGTAAGGCCATTGTAAGATAACTGTAAGTCCCAAAACGATCCTTACACGATATCAACGATCAATCGAAGGTGCGGAATCCCGACGATTGATTGATTCAAGAACAAAGATGAAATCGAAGAACACAATAATACTGAAAACGATTAACCTGTAAAACGATGCACACAATTCACTAAAGAACACGTCTGGTACACCCAAAAAGCCTCCTTGTGTCTCTCTTAACTGGCTAGCCCCTACAAAGTATACTAGGGGTCCTATAAATAGGAATGGACAATCTTGGTAAACAAGCCATCCAAAAACCCTAAACTACATCAAATTCCCGTATTGTACTTTAAAGGCCCACTAAACATCCCCTAAACACTTCTAAATGAGCCCAATCATGTCTAAATTGGCCCAATGACCCAATATAACCATAACCCAGCTATTTTACACCTATTCTATCACATAGGCCTTCAAAACAGTCCGCCAGGTGATGGTTTAATACACAAGCCACAAATTATTCCCTTACAATCTTCCCCTTGGCTTGTGATATTAAATGTCTTCTACTTTCAATCTTCAGACTTGCAGTCTTCTCCTTCGCTTGATCATGGGTTGAAGAAGATTCTTTTCTTTAACAATCTTCAATGGGCAGCATATGGGATGTTAGATGGCTCTCTCTCTCTATTAGCATCAGCTTGAACTCCAAATGATAAGCATGTAATGAGAGGAGGATTCTCAAATACTTGCTCCTTCTTGAACAATGTTGAGTCCTTGCTGAATCAGTAGTAACTGTCTTGACATTTTGAAAACCTCTATCTTGGCAATCTTTTGAGTAGTTCTTGAACTGACTTCATTTAGCTTCCCCTCAACATATGAACAGTGTCTTTTGAATCTTTGGAAGCTTTACTTGAACAACCAACAAACTTCCCCTAAGCATAGGGTAAGTTTTTTTCCGGCTAGTTCTTCAACTTGATCAGTCAGCAGAGTTCTTGCTTTGGACAACTGAGTCCTTGACCTTCTTGTCCATAAGTTGTCTTTTTCTGACTTAACCTGTCAAGCACAACATGGAACAAACACAAACACTAACCAGCATATGATACCTGGTTACTGGGTTAGCAGGAGAACAACATTCTTAATCACAACCCCAAACATTGATTGCTAGTTTCCTTTAAACACTTCCCCTGAACCCAATGACTCACTTCACATTTTCTTCCCCTGAGATTCTGGAGGGGTGATACATTCTTGCACAAACCCATAAAAACTTATTAAAACCTTTAAATTAACCTGGCCATGGTTGAAAATTAAAATAAACAATAAAAACTTAAGATAACACAAAAGAAAAATAAAAATAAAAACAAACATACCAAATTTCTAAACGAGAAGGTTTCTATGGGATCAAACCGTATGAATCTGACTGAGGAACCCTTTTCAGCTTCTGTTACTCGAACACGTCCAGGTGATTGCCAATATACTGATCCACTTTAAACTCTAACCCTTTTCTTAATCAGGCTGTTTGTCACTTTATTATCTTTTATTGGTGCATTAATTATGAACAGCAAGTGGGTTTCAACAAATCCTAGGTACATGTTATTACACACTATCAAGCACATAAATTCCCTACCACATATTTTCACAACCTGAACCAGAAGTTTGACACTGAGCTCGAGACTTGGTTGAGAAGAGAAAGAATAGATCACATAGATTTTTGGGTATAATATACAAAGTCAACTGAATTTTTGAAACATTTTTAATAATGCTCTCATCAGTGACAAAGGCTGAGGGATTTGGACTCTTGAGGGTCTCTTTTCTTGTGCTCTTTGGCATCTTTTGAGGTGTATACATGCATTTTTTTTATTTTTTTTATTTTTAATTGCATATATTATTTATGATGATCTGTAAGCACGTATGTATGGACAACTCCAGGTCATTGCTCACGCAAAGCAAGGAGAGCCTTACATACACTCGAAGCATCCCCAGGTCATTGCTCACGCAAAGCAGAGGGGACACCGACTTTTTGAGCTCAATTTTACACTCTTGGAGACAAGCGTGTGTATCGGGAACTTGAACATGCAGTCATATAGAAATGCAATTAACCTAAGTGCTGTTACCCAACAAACTGCCATACGTTATCTTTAAGTGTGTAACGCATACCTTTTCAGATTTTAGAGCCGAGCCTACCAGCATATCACCATGGATCATGTCTTTCACATCTGCCTTACACGTGTCAGCCATCTCCAAAACGGAAATTTATTTCACTTCCCACCTTCTCAAACACACAAACAAAAGATTAAAAATTAAAAAGCACAATTTTTGAGGGGTCTACTATTTCATCTTTTCTATTCTTCCCCTTACTTTTTGATTTTTTAAGAACAACACACATCTTTTTGAGGGGTCTACTACTTTAAAGGCCCACTAAACATCCCCTAAACACTTTCTAAATGAGCCCAATCATGTCTAAATTGGCCCAATGACCCAATATAACCATAACCCAGCTATTTTACACCTATTCTATCACATAGGCCTTCAAAATAGTCCGCCAGGTGATGGTTTAATACACAAGCCACAAATTATTCCCTTACAATAACTATATGTTTTCTTTTCTCGAGAAAACAATTTCCGTTCATCAGCATCAAAACTACTAATCATCTTTGGTTTGTTGGGACTTATCATCGGATATTCATATTCTTTCTCAATTGGAATCCAACTCTCAATATCTTGCGAATAAATGTAAGATTCAAACCGACTTCTCCAATTGTGATAATCTTCAAGCCTTAGCAATTTAGGAACTTTTTGAGTTGTTCCTATCTCATTATCATAGTTCAACATGGCTTGCATTGATGTTTGAGCAGTAGTCATTGCATAGAAATCACTCATTTTGAGGTTAAACCTTAAACTCCAAAACTTTGAACTCAAAAACGAGGGTCTTCCAAGCGGATTTTGGGGGTCAAACTGGGGGGTACAGACTTTTCAAGTTAGTTCACGTCTAGATCTCGGAAAGACGAACGTTTTGGCTGGTATTGGGTTCCGTAACTCCAAACGGTTTGCAAGTTACGTCAGTTTTAGTGAAGATATGTTTTCTGCCAGCAGACCAACAATTCCAGCGGACCAACCTCCGTACCAGATCAAACTAGCGGATCAAAATTTGTTCACCGGATCAAAATACTCTCAACGGACCAAATATGTTCTAGCGGACCAGATATCTTCGGCGTATCAGATTTTGGTACGGCGGGCCAAAACTGGTACGGCGGACCAGATTTTTCAGCGGATCACACTGGTACGCTATAACTGTCGCGGATCAGACTGATGAAGATTGCCGGGGCGGACCAGTTGCGGACCAATTGATCTTCGAGCGGACCAGACGCAGTTCGAACTAAATTCGACTGATTTTCGCGAATTCTATGTTTTCGATCGGAAATTTGGTTCAAATAGGTGCGAAAACACTCCAGAAACACTCAGAAATTATTTTTCATCACAGAAACACTCGGAATTGGAAGAATTTGATGAAAAATGATGAAAACCCAAACTTTCTCTCTCTAGAATTAGAAAACTTACCAAATCACAGCAGTAGAACAACCTGGAATGCTCTGATACCACTTGTAGAACCACAATACGATCTTACTACAGCATGATTTGGTAATCGAATAGCAACGAGAAGGTAAATAAAGCTTTGCTTTATTGATTCACTTAGAGGTTACAAGCTAGAGAGAGATTACACCTTCTACTACACACAGTTAAGAGATAGAGAACAGAAAAGAACTACTAAACACTCTCTCTAACAAGCTATTTATAGTCACTTAGTAACAGGCCAGCGTACCACCTGCGGACCATCTGGTCCGCCCGGACCATCTGGTCCGGCGGTGCATATGGTACGGCCAGTGACTATATTACTCACACAGATGCTCTAGACTAGATACAATACACGAGACACACGCTAGCAAAGGAATATGCTTCTACGAACAAAGCCTGATCCGACATCGCCATCCGCCACAAGAGATAAGGATCCCCGCGATTCAGATAGATATATCGTGCCAGGCATCGTCCCGGTCAAAAGGCTCAAACAGAACAACGTTGATCATGCGCGGCAGAGGTATCACCTGTCAGCGCGTATCTTTCACGACGCACATAATAAGGGATGGAGTCATCATCTTCCCAAATGCTGCTCATACCCAGTCTAACCATGGCCCCCTCGCCAAAATTCTGATAATCAGTAGGGTTGTTTCGCAACCATATGTACGCAGGAGAGGCCAACGTCTCCGGAGACGCCAACATTTCCGGGATGGCCTCATCACCTTTCCTCATCACCATATCCACAGGTATAACACCCGGATTCACGAAAAAGAACTTCTTCCTCCACATCCGGTCACCATTAGCACTAGCGATTGCACCAAGTATGTTTGCCCCAGGTCGCTTGTCAAAAGTATACCAATCACCTTTTTTAACCAAAAAGTAAAAAGCTTTGAAAAGCTCTATGGTAGGAATCCTCCGGAGACTCCTCAAAACAAACTCAAAGTGGCTCACCTTTGCGAGACCAAGGGGGTGAAATTAAGAAAGATGAATTTGGTAAACCTCAAACTCACACGCGCAAAACCCGGACATGAGAACACGAAGATGAGCAGACGCAAAGAAATCGGAGTACAAAGCTATCTTATCAGGAGGATATTGAGTAATTAGGCTGTTGGCAGGAGGAAGTTCCGCTCCATAAGATGGCTCATCTAACCTGTAAGTTTTAAGAAAACGACGAAAGTCTTGATCCTTCCAGTCTATGGGGTACTTGGTTATGGAAGACATAGTGGTAAAGAAAAGAAGAAGGAAGAAATTTGAAAAAGAAAAAAAGTTGCAGAGAAATTTCAGGGGTGGTTGCGAAGAAGACGAAGGTAAAAAATTAAATAGGGAGGAGAAGAGGTTTTAAATACTTAAAAACGCTCAAAGCACGCGTAATCTCCGCTGTTGAAATTAATCAGAAGGAATGCGAGGATGATGACATATGGAATAACAGCTGTAAAAAGTTGTGCGAGAAACTCTTGGTTACCCTGGGATGACACGTGTCCCTACACAACAGTAAAAATCAGAATGACATCTCCCTACCACCGGAAAACAGGAACTGACGGCTGACGTTTGACAACCAACATTAAATGCTTGTGCCCCCCACCTTTTTTCACAATGTTTTCTATTTTTATCTCCAATCATAAAAAATTAAATATGACACCATCCACAAAAGGGAAATATTGTCAGCATTCACACACAACAAAAAGAAGAATGGCATAAGTCAAGCAAGAGGTTCCGCCATACCCCCAATCCGCAAAAATCTCCCGCCAAAGGTTCCCTCCGCCAAAGAACCAAAATGGTTCTGGCCACCACAACAATCATAAAAGCTCCTCACATGAATCTCTTTAGTCCCGCGCTAAATACCAACGCACAGGACTAGGGAAGACTTGAAGAGGATAGATGTCAAATCTATCCTTTCGGGCCTAAACCCAACTTACTTTGAAGCCTAATAAAGAAACAGCTAACCTGAGCCAGCCCGCAAATAAATCCCAATCTCACAAGAAAAAGGTTAAAACACATGTGCGCGTGACAAGCACACGCCCACAATCACAGACCATTGAGCATTAAATTCTCCACCAGAGAAATGGGTCCCACCGTAACAAACCCACATTCTGCATGTGGTCCAGAACCAATAAGAAAGTGACACGCGTAACAAAGAAACACCTGAGATATTCCCTCAGGCGTCGTGTCCTACACGCGCTGACGTCATTCACCTACCAGGAAACCCTAACAGTGAGTCTATAAATAGCAAACTAGAATTATCACTAAAGGTACATGATCTCTTCTACTCCCTCACTTACTATTTCTAGTTTCTCTCATACCAATCACTTACTCTCACGCCGGAAGGGCCGATACAGGGAGCCCTCTCCGGCTCACCCTGTAACGCCTTAACGTGTTGTTCCAGTGTGCAGGTATCCATCTTCGGTCAGGGTTGGGTTACCCGGAAAGCTCTAAGAGACCATCTTTCACCCTTCAACCCGTTCTGGTGACTTTTGTTCTCTTCAAGCTCATCAATGGTGATTTTAGAAAAAACCACCCATCAAACTACATACATTCTTATTCCACCATCCTTGATTTCTCCTTATGATTCTACAAGTATCCTCAAATTCAAGTTCCATTGAGTTTTAATTAGGATAAAAAAGTTACAGGTTACCTTCTTCATTGGATTCTTCGTGTACGGTTTTCCCAAATCTTCAAATCATCATGAAAATGCATCAAAATAGATCTTGTTCGAACCGGTTTTTAATTTCGAACAAATTCAATCGATCAAGAGTATTACTCAATGTAAACAAATTTGACTTTGAATCAAGTCAAACTATTCTTGCTTGGTCTAGAATTCGAGCATCAATTCGGATGGATTTGCGTTAATATTTGATTCCAGAAGCTTTATCATGTCAACGGGAAGCAATTTGCAAATTTTAAAATCTAATTGACCTGAGCAAATCGCCAAAATCATAGTTTGCATTCTTGAGAGAGGTCATTAATGGCGAATTTCTAATTCCTCAGCCTCTGGACTCAAGATTGATCTTTATACTTTCGGTATAAACATAAAAATTCACAGGTGCAACCGGATTTCAATTTCCTTCAAATTTGAGATGATTCATGCATCACAGTCCACCATCCTTGTCGCCACTAATGTTCATAGTTCTTAAACCTTCAAGTCTTCATCAAACAATGTCATTTAGTGCTCATTATACTCAGTGCTCGTTCACGAGTTCGATTCCAGAATTAACGACATGTTTTAGTCGAGGTTGATGAAATCAAAAATTTACAGAACATTGTTTTCTTCTTTACGATACCATGCGCAACATCGATCTTCAATCCTATCAGAAATCACAATGATACGGACCTCCTTGCGATCGGAATCTGATTTCGATCCTTATAGTGGATTCAATTTCAAGTTTTATTGATATTTGGGGAAATCGAACGATTTTGCAGTTCGTGTTCTTCTTCACCACACCGTTCTCACACCGAGCCTAAAATCAAATATTCACTTCGGTCATCGAAAACATATCAACATGGATCTAGATTGAATAGTTGTTCAATTTCAATCGTAATGGTGTTTTCAATTTCATGTTTCGATCAAAACTGAAGAAGATATGATGCCTGGAACAAGGATCCGGACGAGTTCGATCTTCTTCCACTTTATCCTCCATTTTTTTCTTTTATTTATTTATGTTGCTTGCACAAATTCCTTCAAATATCACTGACTCCGCTCGATCACAATCTCTTGTAGGTTTCCAAATCAAATTTCAGTGCAGATTTGTGCAATTTCAAAAATTCATGTTTGAGTCCTTGCCGAGGTTTTTTAATGGCAGATTCTGTAATACTCAATCATTCTTTTCAAATCTGATTCCGTTACACTCGATTTCCAATCACGATATCATAGAAACTTTCAGAATCAATTTTGGTTAAGTTTTCATGAAAATCAAATTCACAGTTCATCGAGCGTTTGTTCATCATTACTGTGCTTCATCTTGATCTTCATTTTTACTCGAAACCATATCAATATGGATCTAGTTCTGATCGAAATCGAATTTCGATCACAGTAACGGTTTCGGTTTTGAATTTCATTAAGAATTAATAAGTTATTGCGATTTGAAGCTCATTCCGTCTATATACATTCATACGCTACGTATGAATACACACAGATCTATATCTCTTTCTCTTTATTTTTTAAACAAAAAATGAAGATGATAATCATGAATAACTAAACACATATTTGAATTAAATTTGTGCTCCAAAATGATACTTCAAAGTTTTAAGAAGTTCGATAAAATTCTAGTAGAAGTTCTTCATCTAAAAACTAGATTCAGAGAATAAGATGAAGAAATTTTGATTTAAACATAAGAATTCATACCTGAAAGAAGATCCATTATTATAGATCTAAAACTTATCTTCCAGAAATCATCATAAGAACTTGAATCAATTAAATTTCAACAAAGTTGTTCTCTAGAAACATCTTAGCTTCATCCATCACCAAAATCGTCCTAAATCTCCAAAGGAAAAGCAAAGTTCGTGTCAACTACCGGATGACGCCAATTGATGAAGAACAAAATCCAGCCATAGAGGTAAGATTCGATCCTTCATGGATTAGAGGGAGATTAAGAGAAATGGAGTGGAGAGAGTGAGATAATGTCATGTATTATTCATTGAATCAAGGTTACAAGTGAGAGAGATTAAATACAAGAGATCTAAGCAAAACACCTAGTTAAAGGTGTCAAATCTGGGATCCCCCATTATGAAGTCATTAACGCCTATTTTATAGAGTTCTTTGGACCGCATCTGTTCATTAAAACACTTGCGCCTCGCTGCCCCGGAATTGTATCTGTAGCGCTTCCATGTGATCTTCATTCATCGACACTTGCTAACGGCCCTCTTTAGTTTCCACTAGCAGATCCAACTGATGCATTTCCGACTCAAAACACTTCCGGATTTGACCTATCCTCATCAGAAATGGAAAACCAATTTTACAGAAAAGTTTGACGTCTGAACAAAAGAAGCATATCAAGCTGAACAAAAACCTTTTGGAACTTTGACGATTGCATTACCCAAGGAGTTATTACATAATTTTTCTGCTTACGATACATAGCAAATGATTTATGGGATGTGTTGCAGAAAAGATGTGAGGGTGATGATCAATAAAAGAAAAGTCGTCAGAAGGTTTTAAGAAAGAATTTGATAATTTCAAGCATTACCAGAATGATACCATTCCAAATCTGATTACAAGATTCTCACATTTGATGAGTGAAATGGTTTTTGTAAATATAAAAAAAGAAGATGTTGATTTGAAGGAAACGTTGTTGGAGGCGATACCTGAGAAATGCTGAAATTGTGGCCTCCTCGGTCATCACACCATCTGCCGCCGAACCGGTCCTCTCATGAATCCTTATCACCAGCCAGCTTGAGCTCAGCCTTAAATGTTTCAACATGTGGTGCAATGCCTGTTCAGACCTCTGCTATCCACCAGATTTCCTTTGTCGCCACCATTGCTTGCTAATATTATGGTGCCCCTGATCGAATTCCTCTCGCGCATCGATACTGTTAGCCATCATTAACGCCCCAGTCAACGACAATGCTGACCGTGGACCCATGCTGGAGTTTTCCTCTTGGATGTTGTTTGATGAATCTTATGTTAATGCTTTGTAATCGTTTGAAATCGTTGACATTCTATGTAGCCTTTTTCCTTATTCTTGATGATGTTTGTAACCTTATCATTCAATGTTAATTATGCATTTATGTACCCAGATATATGTTGTCTCATTTGGATTCTGAATCGTTTATTCCTAATATCATCCTTAATGTTGTGTGTACATTAGGTAAATTCTCGTTGGCTGGTTCGCAATTTTACAGGTTGTGTGGTTACGGGATTACATGCATACATGCAAAAAAGTGGGCACATTAGCAGGTTACGAGCCTACGCACACATGACTCTCATGTTTTATTAAAAATTCAAGTTAACCATTTGAAATGCCTTCGTTTGATATATCTCACGAATCCTCTAGGTATGTGTCGGGGAGTCTACCCGTTTATAAATTTACGAGTTTACAAGTCCACATGTTTACAGGATTACATGTGTATGAGTTTATGACTTTACGACCTTTCGAGTAGATAACCTTATACACGTACCGGCATCAAATCTATCCGATCAAAATTAGATCTTCATAATCATTGAGTTATGTCGGCCTTGCGACCTAACTTGTTGATGTTCGTGCTTCAACATTGTTCGCTGTTAACATCTCCAGACCCTTTTTCCTCTCATCTCAGCGTACCCTTGATATTTTATTTTAGTTATAAAAAAAATCAGTGTGCCTTAAGGAAATCATTCGTATCTCGCCTAGACACTCAGGTCCTAACAGTCCTCAACGATAAACCAGTATGAGGGCTCAAGCTCATAATTACTTGCGTATGGAGCTCATGCATCTAGGACCCAAAATTTGTGGAAGTTCCTCATAATGAAAGGGGAATCGGAGACATCCGAAGACACATCGGATATTCCTTTGGTTCACCAAATCGATTTTCTCGTACATTGTGGTAACTCTCCTTAATTTGTTCATTTCATGTGTCTCGCCTTTCATTTATGTCAAGACCTTCCTTTCAAATGTGCCGGAGTGTCTGCTTCTGAATTCAATGTTTCGGCTAACGCTTCGCGCCTCTGTTCCTAATTCTGATCGCCCTCATTGGCGATATATGAATTTACTCAGTTCTCACCATTGATTTCTATTGTGGGGAAACTCGTTTGTTTTCAGCTATTGGACTTTGGGTTTCCTCGGCTAGTTAGATTCATGAATTCGACTCTTGATTAGCTCAATAGTTGGTTTATGGAATCATTTCCCGACGTTTCATCCTCGGTTTTGTCTGGCATTACTCTACCACTAACTTATGTTTCTAGTTTGGACTCGATATCCATCATTTCATGGATTCAATCCTTGATTCTAGCCCTATCTATTGCATATCCTTGATGTTTTTCCGATCACGGATCAATCTTTCCTCACTTTATCTTTTGTGTGACCGCTTGTTGATTCGACAATCTATTTCCTCGAGTATGGTATTCAATTCTAAATCTATGACCTCATATGAATGGTACCATGGGTGGATGTGATCGGTAATCACTATTAATTAAGTTATTATTCGTTTCTAGATATGTTAATCAATTCATTTTATCAAATTTCTCGCATTTCAAGTTATGTTATATTGACATAGTGTGATCATTCAGGATGCGATTTGGGCAATGATGAGGGAAGGTCAAAGTTGGATATGCAAGTGCCAAAAGAGGCATATAATTAAATATGGATTTGCAAGTGATAACGAAGACAAGTATCCATTTAAAAAGAGGATGCGGTTACAAGCAAATGGAAAGAGCAATTGCATCCGGCTGAAGGAGGAGCACTTGCGATAATACACCTTTATGTGTGTTTTTCTCTCTCTAAATTCTGAGATTGTAACAAATCCCATCGATCAATAAAACACTTGAATCATCACGCAATTCTCTTATTCATTAGCTAGATTCTATAGTGAAGAACAAAATCTCATCTTAGGCTAGTGGAATTTTGTTCTTCATCAATTGGCGCCATCCGTATTCTCTGAATTTAGAAAAGGATGGAGAAGGTTCCTGGTGATTCTGGAAAGATAACACGATGTTTGTGTCGTCAAGCTTAGAGAAGAATGTTGCTAGCTCAAAAGGATCTGTGGGAGGTTCTAGCGGAAAACCTTCGATGTTCTCATTTCCTGAACGAGAAAAGGATGTTAGCGACTTAAGTAAGGATCAGAGAGATGATGATGATGATCGGAACAATAGTTCCGTTGTTTTAAGAGAATTTGATGATGAATTTCTACTGAGAAATGTCGAAATCCTTAAACAACTGAAAGACAAGCAGAATCATGAACTTTGGTTACAGGAGGTGAAAACAAAGCTCAAATTTACTCCAGAGCGTAATTCACCGAAAGAGAAAGGGCAAAATGATCTTCTGGAAATTATGAACGATGATCCAGTAATTGTTAGGAATTCGACAAAATCAGGTATGTGACCTATAGAACAAGTCGATTCACGAATTCAAAACTTCGTAATAATTGAGACAATGTTTATAAATAATGATTTCTGATTTCATGAATTATTTCATGGAAAGCGTCTGAAACGATAAGCTTCGAGTTATCATTATCAATTACTGTTAAGATCTTTTTAATTAAAGTTTAAGTTCAAAACTTTTACATACAAAATGGCGCGTTAATTTGGAATTAGTTTTTCAGTTAAGATCTAACATTTGAATATGTGCTATTGGCAATTTTCTGGAAAATTGTTTGAATATTTGATGGAAAGTCGTTTGAATATTTGAAGATTCAAAGGAACGATTAACAATTTCTGGAAACATACGAACATGAGTTTCAGATGGATAATTTCAAGGGATTTTTACATATATCCCCTTACTAAGCTCATTAATTACATATATACCCAGTGCTAAACTTTAATTACATATATACCCATTTCTTATGAAATTACCCATCTACCCTTCTAATTTTAAAAAAGAAAAATAAAAAGAATTTTTAATTAAGAAAAAAAATTAAGAACGTGGATTCTAATAAGTAGGGACGTTATGTTCTCTAAGTCATTCCCAACCGCCGGCGACCTCCATGTGCGACGCAACCTTGGTCCGATTTTACTTCTCCTACGACACAAACCTCTTCTCCAAGACCGCCGGCACAAACCTATTCTCCGACTAAGCCCTTAGATGGCGACGACTGATACATTACTTGTTCTAATCAATTTTCCTGCTCCAATTTTAACCTAAGCATCGAACCTGGTTGCTATGTCGTTTAATGAATAGAAACCCAGAATGCGTAACATTTGGGACTGGAATTTGTGTTATAAACACAAATCGCAATGATTAGGGAGAAATATATGAGAAGAGAAGAATTCTCAAATCAATCCCTACCCTTCCTTTCATTCATCGTTTGTTTTAGTAAAGAATTTATTATCAAATAACTAAGAAGATCTTATACTATTTAACAATTACTATGTATAGTCTCTTTGCCATTCGATCTGCGATATTCTCTCTACTATAGTGACTTTCATCATCATAAGTTTTGAGACTGACTTATAATAACTTTGCATGCTTCACTAACTCAAATGCCCATTGTTTTGTAACACTAATAAAATCGGCGGTGCTCAAAGCTATGCACATTTGCCTAGCAATGTCAAAATAATCACTAACTAAGCCATTTAAAGTAGCATTATACATTTTATTATACTACTGCAGTTTGGTATTCATTTCAATTGAAACAACACCAACTATCTAACCAGCAGGATCCATGAAAAGAAAATACGTTATAAGAATATTCACATCATTATTAAACTAGGGTAGATATGTAATTAATGATATTAGAAGGGAAAAATATATAAATACTCATTAAGGGTATAATAGTCATTTAATAAGTTTTTTAAAATTAATTGGGTAAATATGTAATATATATGGTTTAGGAAGGGGATATATGTAATTAAGGTTTAGGCTTGGGTATATATGTAATAAAATAACTTAGTAAGGGTATATATGTAAAAGCCCCTAATTTCAAAATCAAGGGGATAACTTGTTAACGTGATGCTCACTATGCTGAGAGCTTTAAAAAAAGAGAGGGGGAAAAGAATGAGGCATAATGCATATGCTTATATATTTGGCTGAAGTTGAGAGGAATTTATAAGTGCTTGTGTATTTGTGCTCACAATTGCACATACATTATCATTAAGCCCTCTGATAGAGGCATACATTTGCAATTCCGAAAAGTCATACGAAATTAGGAAATGAAAGCCCTTCCAATTGAAGGCATGATATGATGCTATTTACATACATCATACAAATAGTTTGTGCACGTATCCTAATACGATGAATATAATGATTACAGGAGCGCCAAATATGTTTGTACCATATTTTCCTCCTTCAATGCAAGAGCAGTCTAAATTTGCTAATTGGATTAATAATGCGCGGTTTCCAAAAAAGCTAAAAATGCAAGTATCTGTAAAAAGGTATGGTGGTTTATCGGATTGCGATGATCATACTTGTTGATTTCTGGTCGGCTGCAAGACTAGAATGTTGGTCGGAAGAGACTTGGTGCCACATGCTGGTACAGACATTTACTGGAGCTGCTAGAGTATGGTATGATTCATTGCCCAATGCGCAAATCAGAAATTTTGAAGAAATGATGAAAGTTTGGAAAACTTTGTGGTGCGTTTTAACAATGAAACCATGAAGATAGTAGGTGCTCAAGATCAGTTGCGAATCTCAGGCTTTTGCCATGGGGTCCGACATTCGCATCTGGTGGAAAAGTTGCATGAAGATTTACCCAAAACTATGGAAGTATTGATGGATCGGGTAAGAATTTATGTAAAAGTCGAAGTGCCTCACGGAATATTCAAGGAGTAGGTATTCAAAAGCCATCTATTAAAGGTGCAAATGTTAAAAATGCAAATGCAAGTGTTAATACTTTCCCACAGCGAAATCAGTCTTGGGGAAGATACAAATTGCAACCTTATGACAAACGAAGAGAAGGAAACTTTGGAGGTTATATGAAAAATTGGAATGCAAAACCAGGGGAATACCCTATACTTACAAAAACACCAAGTGAAATATTGGCTACTAAAAATGTACAACTTGGAACGCCGCAAAGGTCAAGATTGGCTGTCAATGTTGACACTAGTAAATATTGTGACTTTCACAAGGATAGGGGTCATGATACTGACGACTATAGACATTTGCGAAGTGAAAATGAGAAAGCCATTAAATCGGGAAAATTGTCGCATTTGTTGAAGAATATTAAAGAAGGTCGTCCTCCTGCAACTGCAAAAAAGGTTATAAAAATGATTAGAAGGGGTTTCAACACTTGGCATAGAAATGTAAAAACAAGAATAAATGAAGAGGCTTGGAAGATGCAAGAAATAACATTCCCTCCTATAAATGGGGAGGAATCTAAAGAAGATCCGGTAGTAGTTATAGTTGGAATTGCAGGATTCTTGGTAAAAAGAACATATCTGGATATCGTTAGTGCATCTGAAATCATGTACGAATCCTGTTTTAGGAAGATGGGGTTGGAAGTACAAAAGAGATTAAAACCTCACGACTCACCTTTAATCGGGTTTTCTGGGGAAATTGTACACCCGATAGGAGAAATTACTTTGCATGTGATATTTGGTGATGACCAACTCTTTAGAGAGGTAATGATGACATTCGTAGTTGTGGCAACACCATCACCGCACAATGTTATCATTGGAAGGCCTGGACTGAAGGTATTGGGAGCCATCGTATCAACAGCACATGGTATGGTTTGTTTCCCCACGCCAGCGGGGATTGCAACTATGAAATCGGATGTGGAAATGCAAATTGCTATGGTAGAAAAACCAGTGATGGGAAGTGAAAATGCGAAAATGACTCAAGGAGATGTGTTAACAAAAGACAAATGGGTTATTAATGAGAAGTTTCCGGATCAAGTTATAGAAATTGGAAGTCAGTTGCAGGGTGAGTACAGAGAAAAATTATTCGAGTTGTTGAAACATAATGTTGATATTTTCGCATGGGAACCGTCGGATATGACAGGTGTCCCAAAGCATTTTGCAGAACATCGTTTAAGTGTCAATCCGGGAGCCAAACCGGTACAGCAAAAAAGAAGAATTGTGGATAAGATAAGAAATGAAGTTGTGAAGAGTGAGGTGGATAAACTTGTAGATGCTGGGATATTAAGAGAAGTACACTACCAAACATGGGTGGCCAATCCAGTGTTGGTTAGGAAACCAGATGGATCTTGGCGCATGTGTATCGATTTTAAAGACTTAAACAAAGCCTGTCCAAAAGATTGTTATCCTTTTCCAGAGATAGATTTTAAAGTTGATTCTTTAGCTGGGTATAGATGGAAGTGCTTCCTTGATGCCTATAACGGATACCATCAAATTATTATGGCTGAGAAAGATGAAGACAAAACAGCTTTTATCACGAATGAAGGACTGTTTTGTTACAAGAAAATGCTATTCGGGTTAAATGATGCTGGTGCAACCTATCAAAGGTTAATGGATAAGACGTTTCAAACGCAAGTGGGGAGAAACCTTGAAGCTTATGTGGATGATGTGGTTATAAAAAGTTGTGATGAACAGGATATGATTAGAGACATTGAAGAAACTTTTGAAAATTTGAGAAGGATTAACATGAAGTTAAATCCTAAAAAATGTTCTTTTGCTATGGAAGAGGGTAAATTTTTAGGAGTTTTGGTAAATAATAATGGTATTTAAGCACACCCGAGAAAGGTGAAGGCAGTAATGGAAATGACTCCTCCAAAAACCATTAAGGAAATACATACTTTAAACGGTTGATTGGTGGCGTTACATCGTTTTTTATCAAAGGCTGCTGAGAGAACAGTTCCGTTTATTAAAGTTCTGAAAGAAAGTTTAAAAGGTAATAATTCTGAATGGACTGAAGAAGCTAACAAATCTTTTGAAGAGTTAAACGTAGATCTTGCTACACTTCCAACTTTAACTGCACCTAAGTTAGGCGAAAAGTTGTTAATGTACTTGGCAGTAACAGAACATGCGGTTAGTGTTGTACTAGTGGTGGAACGAGAGGAGAAGCAAATTCCAATTTATTATATAAGTAAGATGCTGAAAGATTATGAGACAAGGTACCCGGTGATAGAAAAAGTAGTGTTGGCATTGGTACAAGCAACTCGAAGATTGAGAAGATATTTCTAGGCTCATATAATTGTTGTCCTTACTTCATTTCCTATTCAAAGCATTTTGAGGAGGCCTGAGATGTCTGGAAGGTTGGTGAAATGGGAAATAGAATTAGGACCTTTTGATATTGAATTCAAGCAACGAGTATCAATCAAAGGTCAAGTAATAGCAGACTTTTTGACCGAAGTGCCCAAAGGAGCACATGTATATGCAATTTCAGTTCCTGATTCCTTGGAAAAAACATGGATGTTACATACAGATGGATCATCCAATTCTGACGGGTCAGGAGCAGGTGAAAGTTTATTAGCACTGTTTTTCACTAGTAATCATAAATTACATATGCATATGATGTAACAAATATTTCCTGAAAATGACAGGATTAAATTTGAAGAGCCCTGAAGGAGAAGAGTTAACATATGCAATCCGATTTGGTTTCACGGCTTCAAACAATGAAGCTGAATATGAGGCATTGTTAGCAGGTTTGAACATTTTACTTATGGAATTTTCTGATTTCTAAAATAAATATATGGGGGATAAGAGTATGAGTGTATACTCATGCATTTTATATAGTCGATTTGTAAACATTTGCGTATGTGAATGCATTTGCATATGCTGTTACACATGCATTTGCTTCGTTTGAATTTCTAAAAGTGGAAGAAATAATTGTTGGCAGGTTTGAGATTGGCCAAAAAGATGGGTGCTAAACACGTTATATCATATGTAGATTCACTATTGGTAGCGAGTCAGATTGTTGGAACATATGAGACGAAAGGAAAATACATGGCGATGTACCTAAGCAAGTGCAAATGCTCATGAAAAGTTTTGATAAATGTGAAATATTGCATATATCCCGAAGTCAAAATAGGATAGCGGTGCGTTGAGCAAGTTGGCATCAGTAGCATATGAACATCTTGCGAAAGAGATAAGAGTGGAGTTATTAGAAGTTCCTACTGTGAATCTAAAATTAATGGCAGATGTACAAGTGTATGAGGATAGCTGGATGTGGCCCATAGTCAAATATTTGATGAAAGGGGAGCTTCCAGAAGATAGGGAACATGCTAGACAGATCCGAGTAAACTCACTTCAATATCAAATGCAAGTGGGTATATTGTATCGAAGAAGCTTTTTAGGACCCTTATTAAGGTGTTTATTACCAAGTGAAGCTGAGTGGGTTCTAAAGGAAGTTCATGAAGGTATTTGTGGGATACACGCTGGAGCAAAAATGGTTGTTGCCAAAATAATGAGCATGGGTTATTATTGGCCGGGGATGTATAGGAGCACATTCGAAGAACTTTAAAAGTGTCAGGTGATGAAGTAAACGATGGCTCGGATGTGTTTTACACATCCGATCGCTTACTTCCAAGTCCTTTGGACATGATGCTTTGTGGAAGTGTCTTTGCAGAACACAGGTAGATGCGTTCTTGGATATGCGAAGCTGGAAGATCAAAGTGGAGGCCTATAAGTACCCAAAGAATAGTATAGTTTAGGGATCGGATATCATTTGTAATAATCCAGTTACACACGCGTCTGTAACTTTAGTCAATCAAAGTTCAATAAAGTCATTCTCTTTCCTTTAGTCTTCTTGTCTTTCCATTACTTATATTCCTGATTTGGCGGCAATTGTCCTTGGGGATAATTTGCTTTTTCAGTGGCGCCATCCGTATAGTGACTCGATTTAACTAAGAAGTAATGGAATCACTTGTGGATTTGGGGAAGTCATTTGGAGCTTCTTCGTCGGGGGAGATGAATGTGGAGGGAAATCTGTCTAAGCGAGATGTAATGACGGATTTTTCTTCTACTCCTAGGACGAA
Organism: Deinandra increscens subsp. villosa; assembly: GCA_039602395.1. NCBI lineage: Eukaryota > Viridiplantae > Streptophyta > Magnoliopsida > Asterales > Asteraceae > Deinandra > Deinandra increscens. The sequence goes on along the minus strand of JBCNJP010000007.1, from coordinate 35,972,738 downwards.
GTATTCGGCAGTGTCACAAATCGAACGTGATGCAATTACACCGAATTCTAAAACGCTACCTGTCTCGGGATCGTCTGGTAAAAAAAATGCTGAAGAAGACGGTAACGATTTCAGCTTATCGAAGCAGTTCGTCATAGTAACTCAGGACAATGAAAACAAGGATCTGTGTGTAAAAGAGTATGATGAATTGACTGAGTTTGATGCTGAGTTCTTAATTAGAAATAAGGCATTGCTATGGCAATTGAAGAAAATACAGTTGAAGGAGGATGTCAAGTGGATAGAGGAAAGTGCTGAAAGGAAACGTAATGAGCAACAAGAAGAAGAGTCTTTGAAAGAAAGGGCTGTTTAGATGCATCAGAAGGAGCATATGTTTGAAAGAGATCACCCTGTCAATAATTTGGATAGACGTGGCTTTGGTAAAGGAGCTATGGTGAAAGGTACATGCTTACTAAACAATTACTGATCATGCATGCAAAGTGCTAATTACTAAGAATTATGTGTGTTCCATGATATTGCGTGTACTATATTATAAGTGTACATTTTTAAGAAAAAACTTGTAGGCTAGAGTTATTTTTTATATTAAAGCATATTATGTGTTCTTTGAAAAATGTTGTGATAACATATATAACTGTCCCATATATGCCTCAATCAATGATTTCGCATTCAAAATTTACGCCATGGATTTCTGAGGCTGTTTTTCCGAAAAAACTAAAACTACCTTCGGTTGTGGGAAAATATGCGGGTTTGGCTGATCCGGATGATCACGTATTTGAATTTTATTATGCACCACGACTGGAACATTGGACGGAGGAAATCTGGTGCCACATATTTGTTCAGACTTTTACCGGAATAGCAAGGGTCTGGTTTGACTCTTTGCCAGCGGGTCAGGTAGATGGTTTTGAGGATTTGAAAAACAAGTTTTTGCGACAGTTCAGTCAGCAAAAAAGATGTATGAAAGATCCGACAGAGGTGCACAATATTCGCAGAAAGGATAATGAATCAATTGAAGATTTCATCACAAGATTCAATAAAGAAAGTATGAGGGTAGGAGGGGCAGGTGATCAACTGCGAATATCATGGTTTTGCCATGGAGTAAGGTGCGCACAATTAGTAGAAAAACTACATGAGGACTTTCCTAGGTCGATGGATGTTTTGATGGATGGGCAAGAGCTTTTGTGAGAGGTAAAAATGCATGTGCTTACTTGAACGGCGGTGATGGTAGGTTTGGTCAGATGCGACAGGGTTTTATCCCTTTTGGATGAGGAAATGGGGGTCCGGTACGAGGTGTAAATTCGGTTCCACAAAATAAGTGGTTAAGGGTCCCTCCATCTAGAGGCAAGAATTTTGGGGGAACTTAGAGAAATACATTTGCAAATTATCGATGTGCAAAGTTCGTGGAGCTGATTAAAACCCCAACACAAATCATAGCAACTGAGAAGGTGGGTCTGCCTGTGCCACCAAAAATGAGAAATGCGCCCACAAGAAATTTGGACAAGTATTGTGAGTACCACAAAGATAGGGGGCATATTACGGATACATGTTGGACCTTGAAAAGAGAAATTGATAAGGCAGTAAGATCGGGGAAGTTGGGGGCATTTGGTAAAAATAATCAGAAATAATGTACAGGGGGATGCACCTGTGATTAATATGATACAGATGCGAGGGTCGGATAAGTGTAGAAATGTTCGGGGTAAGATTAATAAACACATGGATTGGAAATACCAGGAGATAACTTTTCCTCCAATATTGGAGCAAATAGCGACAGAAGAACCGGTCATAGTATCTGCAAAAATGGGGGGGGGGGGTTTGGTAAAAAGAGTATATGTAGATAGTGGCAGCGCCACCGAAATTATGTATGAGCAATGTTTTCGACAGATGGGACCTGCTGTATGTTCACAGTTGCGATCGACTACTATTCCTGTGATAGGTTTCGCAGGAGAAGTGGTTAGACCAAAAGGAGAAATAACTTTACCTATGACCATGGGTAAGGGGTTGCAAGTGCGTCAATTGGATGTAACATTTTTTGTAGTTTCGGCAACATCTGTGCATAATGTTATTTTTGGGAGACCGATTTTGAAAAGGTTAGGAGCTGTAATATCGGTAATGCATGGGATGATTAGATTTCCGACACCCGTGGGCTTGCAACTTTGGTTACGGATCTGGGTGTGCAGGTGCATGGTGTGGATGTGCGAGTGGGTGCAGATGTGGTTGATCACAAGGAAGTTAAAAATGATAAATGGGCAATTAATCTGAAATTTCTGGATCAAAAATTGCAGGTTGGATATGGTTTGTCGATTGAAGGGCGGGGAAAGCTGTATGTGTTCTTAAAAAAGAATGTAGATGTGTTCGCTTGGGAGCCTTCGGATATGACAGGGGTACCAAGCTCTTTGGCCGAGCATAAGTTAGCATTATATCTCGGAAACAAGCTAGTTCAACAAAGGCAAAGGGGGATAGATAGTGAACAGGCAGAGGTGGTAAATGAGGAAGTAAAGAAGTTGGTAGAAGCTGGGATTTTAAGGGAAATACAGTACACGGATTGGGTGTCAAATCCAGTTCTAGTAAAGAAACCTGATGGTTCATGGCGGATGTATATAGACTTTAAAGACGTGAACAATGCTTTTCCAAAGGATTGTTATCCGTTACCTGAAATTGATTTTTAGGTTGATTTTGTTGTCGGTTTTCAGTGGAAATGTTTATTAGACGCATACAAGGGATATCATCAAATACAGATGGCAGTAGAAGACGAGGATAGAACTTCATTTATACAAGAAAAGGGATGTTTTGTTACAAAATGACTCCCTTTGGTCTTAAGAATGCAGGAGAAACTTACCAACGTCTTATGGATTGGGCCTTTCAAAAGCAAGTAGGGAGAAATGTGGAAACCTATGTTGATGACATTGTAATTAAAAGTAGAAGCGAGGAGGATATGCTTAAGGATATAGAGGAGACATTTGCGAAGCTCAAGGAAATTAACATGCGATTGAATCCCAAAAAGTGTTCCTTTGGTATGGATGCAGGAAAATTCTTGGGAATGATGATAAATAATGAAGGAATTCAGGCTTGTCCAGACAAAGTAGCTGCGATTCTGCAAATGGGAGCCAGTGGGATGTGTGTTACAGGGTGCCAATGGTAGCAGTTTTGATGTACAGCAAAGTTCAGGAAAAGGAGGTTGGATGTTGTTTACAGATGGATCTTCAAGTGATGATGGAGCAGGGGAGGGTTTGTTATTAATAAGTCCAGAAGGGGACGAGTTGACATATGCTCTAAAATTTGATTTCAATGTGTCTAATAATGAGGCTGAATATGAGGCACTATTAGCAGGTTGTTAAAGTTCATTACGGTTAACAAATTTGAAAAGTTATCTTGTGCAAAGATAAGTAAATAAATAAATAAAATTGGAGGATATGTCAGGAATGGGAATTGGGTAAGCTAAGCCTATGTGTGGTGTATTTTTTAGTGCAGTGTTAAGGTTAGCTAAGAAAATGGGAGCAGTAGACGTGAAAGCGCATGTGAATTCACTACCGGTAGCTAAGCACATTAAAGGGGAATATGAGGCTAAGAGTGCTATTATGGCACTCTACTTGTCGCAAGTGAAAAATTAGATGAATATATTTGACACTTGTGAAGTGGAGCATGTGCCAAGGGGAAAAAATAAAAAGGCGGATGTATTGAGTAAATTGGCATCAACTTCATTTCAACATTTGGCTAAAGAGATAAGGGTGGAAGTGTTAGAGGAACCAGCGGTAATGGCAAAACAGGTGGTAGCCATATTGGTGGATGAGGAGTCATGGTTTGAACCCATTTTGAAATATTTAAAAGAGGGACATTTTCCAGAAGATAGAGAAGAGGCAAGAAAGATTCGGGTGAGTTCTTTGTGCTATCAGTTACAAAATGAAACTTTATATAGGAAGACATATCTCGGTCCATATGGGGCCTCGCATGGTTGTTAACAAGTTAATAATATTAGGGTATTATTGGCTGGGGATGCATAAATTGGTTGCGGAGGAGCTCGGAAATGAGACATTTGCCAAAGACATGCCCCGGTTGTTGATACACGGAATTGGCAATGGCTGGATCGATCGAAGACACAATGTTTTGTTTTAGGTCTGTTGGCCGAACTCCGGAGTTCGGACATGCTATGGAGTTCGGACGTCCGTAGGTCTATAAATAGATTTGTGTGTTTGTATTTTGGTAGTTTTAAGAGAGTTTGAGCGAACTTATCTGTGAGTTGTTCTGTGTAATTCTCTGTAACTCTGATTCTCTATCGATGAGATTAAGGAGTTTTTATTTACGTTTTGTGTGTGCGGTTCTCATTTGATTACGTTTTGTATCGATCAATTTGTCCAAACCGATCCGTATCCAGGCACTTCAGAGTGGATCTCAGCATTCCAGGCGTGATTATACACCTTTTTCAGATCGAAATCTGTGTCAATTTGATAAAATTGGGTTGATTTTGACTTTTTCGAAGTCAAACTGTTAAGGTTGATTCTGAAATTGAGCTTTGATTCGAGTTTGTTTGTGCTGTTTCTTGATTCCAGTCGTTTTAGTATATCAATACGAACCTACAACAAGTCTTAGATCTGATTTTGGTTGCGATTTGTTCGAATTCAAGTTTTCACATGAAGTTTATGTGTTCTTCATGGTTCAACAATGGTGAATTCATTAATTCTCGATCATTTTGGATGAAATCAGTTGCTACAGGCTCCTTTTGATCGTACGAATCTATTGCAACAATCTGTTTTCAATTTGGTTGAGTTTTGAGAAGATCACAAAATCACCATCTTTGTCATTCGCCGGATTTCTTTCGTTCAGGGCCTAAACCAACTCAAAACATAGCAACAATGGTGCTAGTTTGATTCCTCTCGATCTCACGAATCCGTAGCAACTTTCGGATCGATTTTTCGTTAAGAATTGAGGGAGATATGAAGTTTTAAAGTTTGTGTTTTTGAGTTCGCCGGAAAAACGTTTTTGGCCGGAAATTTTTGTTTTCCGGCAGCTATATCACGACTAAAAATAACCAATTTCGACTATTTTGTCTTTTTGTCAAAAGTTTCAGTCTAGCCCCTCTTGTTTTTTAAATACTACAAAAAGAACTATCAAGTTTGTTAAAAAAAAATAAATAAACTCTTAAAGATTTTACTAAAAAAAAAAACAAAACCATTTTTTTTTAATTCAAAAGCTTTTAATAAACATTTTTTTGTTTTTTTTTTTTTTTTACACAAAGTCTTTGTGTCTGTTGGATTGATTTGTTAACCCGAATTAATTTTGCGTTTGTCGAATCGGTTAACAAACATAAACTCGTTCATTTTTTTTTGTTTTTATCTTATTATCTTTCCGTTGCTTATTTTTTTTTCCTATAAGAAAAAAAAACAACAAAACAAAAACTATAAACATTTTTTTTTTCCAAATTTCTTTCATAAAACAAAATAAAACATTATACAAAAATATTTTTTGAGACTTGGCTTCGAGATTTAAATTCATAAATTTCACAAAGTTCAAGGTACAAGATTCAATGATTGATATTTTTCTGGTGTAATCACAATGAGTAAAGTTCAAGCAAGTTCGGTGGTTCCCAAATTATTAAAATGTGAAGGTTATCAAGAATGGAAAAAGGATTTTGAGGTTTTTATCAACATTAACTTTGAAGAATTTTGGAAGGCGATTGATAGAAAGTATTTATATCCGACTGATTGGCATGGTGTTCCTAAATTTCAAAGAGATCTTTCATTTGAGGAAAGGGAATGTTCTGAAAGAGAATTAAAAACTTATGATATGCCTCACAATTCCCAGATTTATTCAATTGGTGCTGAATGATTTATATCCGGACTTGATAAAGAATGCAGCACACAGAATGGAGTTAAAGCATATGACGGAGGCGAGTGTTGGGGCTCTGGCGTCTTACCAAAAGAAGGCACCAGAGTTTCAAGCCTAAATTGAAAAGATTGATTGGCCATCTAGCCAATGTCAATTATATAGCACCAGTGTTGGGTGCACCTCGTCATGATGATGGAAGCGATTCAGAGGAACTTGATTATAGTTGGATTGAAGAGCAAAATCAAATACCTCAGCAAGGAAGGGTGAAAAGGCCTAAGAGGCAGATACCAATTGTTCAAGAACAAGTACATCAAGATCCACAACCGGAACCTGTTTCACAACCGCCAATGTCTGAACCGGTGGTCTCAGCACATGCTACTGTGACTGAGACACCAGCGGTTAATACCCTTGTTGATGAATCTGAGTCTGATGATGATTTCATGGATACTGGGGCTGACTCTGAGGACTTGTCGGAACCTAATGATCCGTTTGTCCGTGTTCTGATAAACTCTAAGTATGTGAAGCTGCTGAAGGGTAGTGATGCACATATTGCTTACAGAGTCAGTCAGAAGAAAAGCATCGACCGTTATCAGAATCGAGTATATGATGTGGTGGCTTCTGAATCCGATGAAGATTACAATCCTGAAACCGAGGGGATTTCTGGTAAAGGTAAACAGCCAGTGGCCGGCTCATCTGTTACTCCATCCAAAGGGAGGAAGAAATCAGTAGTTGGGGGCAGAATGAAGAAGAGAAAGGGCGTTGGTGTGCAGCAGTTTGTTTTGCAACCTCGTACCAGTGTTTCTACATCTTCTGCAGCTGCTTCAACAGTTCAGACTTCAGTGTCTGATACTCAAGCTGAATTTCTGAGAAACTTGATGAATGCTAGTCAATCGACAACTGCTGGCACAGCACCTTCAGCAAGTGCTGGTGTGCAGTTTGTTAGTCAGTCTATGGGATCTTCAACTCCGATTTTCACAACAGCAACTGCATCTACCCAGTCTACACCAGATGTAAATTTCAATTTTGAAGAAGGTTCAGTGTCTTTCTCTCAGGCGAGTATCTTACAAAGCGCTTTATCTGATCAACAATCACAGATTGATGCTTTGAAGGCTAAAACTGAAGCTCAAGAGAAGATGATTACAGTGCTGCGTTTTGATAATGAAGATCTGACTCAGCGGGTTGTTTCTTTGCAACGTCGTGATGATGTTAAGGATCAAGAGATTTTAAGATTGAAGCAAGTTAGTCAGAATCAGTCAAAAATGCTTCTTGAGATGAATGAGCAATTAAAGTTCTTAGTGGAGAAATTTAAAGCTCAGGGGGAGTTAGGAGACGGTTCAGGGTGTAATGAAGACCCAATGCGTTTCTTGAACGATGATCCTGACCAAGATGACCAAGGGAATGTTGGTGGCGGTCCAGGCCCATCTGGAACTACGGGTTCGGGTGCTGGTGCATCATCATCCCAGGGGGAGAAGGATTCGAGAGAAGCAGTGCCAATTTCAGTAATTCCATCTAGTCAAGCAGCTAAAAGTCTGAATGAATTTGCTGAAATGCTACAGACGCTTGAAGAGGGGGAATTTGTTGGTGAGTTGACGGTGGAGGAGTTAAAACGAGTTTTTGAATTAAATGAAGAAGAGCTGAGAAAGACAGCTGAGAAAGAACCAGAGAAATACAATGAACCAGAACCAGAGTCGGATGAAGATATTGATGGTATTTTTGAAGAAGAAGTTGAAGTGGAGGATATTACAGAGGAAGAGTATCCAGATCTGTACTCCAACTTCAATAACAATCAAACTGCTGGTGATGAGTTTGAAGTATTTCCTAAAGATAAAGATGCTGAAGTTGAAGAGGTTTTGAAAAAGAAAGAAGCTGAGAAACCTGAAGACCCGGTGGTTAAGGAGGCACAGGTTCAAAAACAGAATCAGACGTTTAAAGAATTTATGAAAGCATTTCATGCAAACTATGTGCCGCCTCCGAAACCAGTTAAGCAAAGATCGTCTTTTAAGTTTAAGGGTCGGGTGTCAGGAGAAATTATCAGCTGGATGTATGCTTCGAGTTTGGGGTGCTATGGAATTAAACGTGAAAACGGAATCCAGTACTTCAAGCGAGCCAAGGATTTCAGTAGTTTACCGGTTTGGGATGTTCGTGAGCTGACGAGAAAACCTTTTTGTTGTTATGGCAATGATGCGGTAGGAATGCATTTTAAAAAGATTCTCGAGAAAGAGTGTCGTGAAGGTTTTCAATTTCTGGATCCTCAAAGACCTAAACGACGTCGATCTACGACAAGAGTTCATGCATTGACTGGTAAAAAGCTGATAATTCTGGTTTTTCCAAAGAAGCCTGATGTTATGAAGAAGATACCACTGATGAAGATGCAACAAGACTTTATCAAGGATCTGAGGTGGTGGTATTACAATGAAAAGACGGGTGAAGCAGTTATTGTTTTGGAAGAAGAGAATCGGGTTGTGAAGATCTACGATCCTATGTGGCTGATTAACTTGTCAAAGGCTGATATTGCTGAGTTGTATTACAATCCTATTCTGTATCATCCTGATTTTATGGATCAAGCGCTGAAGTTCCAGAGGGTGATAAGGGTTTGTTTTGCATTCAACATCTTTGCCGGAAACAATCATGATTTGGTTAGGAAAGGTGATGAGGCTACTTCAGATGCTCGAGGCTGATGAAGAACGGTCCAGCTGTTGCCAAGGGGGAGTTTGTTGATACACGAAATGGCAATGAGCTGGATCGATCGAAGACACAATGTTTTGTTTTAGGTCTGTTGGCCGAACTCCGGCCGAACCCTGGCCGAGCCTTGGCCGAACCTGGGGTTCGGACATGCTATGGAGTTCGGACGTCCGTAGGTCTATAAATAGATTTGTGTCTTTGTATTTTGTAAGTTTTTGAGAGAGTTTGAGCGAACTTGTCTGTGAGTTGTCTCTGTGTAATTCTCTGTAACTCTGATTCTCTATCAATAAGAGATTGAGTTTATTTACGTTTTGTGTGTTGATTCTCATTTGATTACGTTTTGTATTCGATCAATTCGTCCAAACCGATCCGTATCCAGGCACTTTCACCGGTAAGCTTGAAGGCGAAGCATGAACTTGTACCGGTCACAACTGCGTGGGCATTTCGAAAATGGGGGATTGATATTGTAGGACCATTTCCGGAACCCGCAGGGCGTGTCAAATTTCTCATTGTTGTAGTTGATTACTTTATAAAGTGGGTAGAAGTGTAAGGGAATAATTTATGGCTTGTGTATTAAATCATCACTTGGCGGATTATTTTGAAGTCCTATGTGTTAGAATAGGTGAAAATTAGTTGGGTTATGGGTATATTGGGTCATTGGGCCATTTTAAAGGTGTTTGGGCTCAATTAGAAAGTGTTTAGAGGGAGTTTATTGGGCTTATATGGTCCAATACGGGAATTTTAGGATAATTAGGGCAAGGAGGATGACTTGTTTGTCAAGTTGGTCATCTCCTATAAATAGAACTCTCTAATCACTAGAATAGGTTGTTGATTTTGTGGTTTTCCTAAGGTGTAATCGAAATTCTCTCAAGGATAATTTCGAATTCTTAAGGTGTTGAACAACCAGGTTTATTCAAGTGTGGCAGTAATCAGTTTGTGTTTCTTTTGTGTTTTGATCATCTTTTCAATATATTTATCGATTGTTCTTGAATCACCAATCAAACCGGATTCCGCACAAAAATTGTTCAAAACCAACTTGGATATCCACTGGGCGTAACCAACCACAGGCTCCCGCATACCCAAAGAAACAATCTTGCCATGTCTGTGGTAGACCAGGACATGTGGCGAGAAACTGTTTATATCGGCCTTATGAACCCTATTATCCCAAAAGGGTCCATCAGAGACTCAGTCCAAGGACTCAAAAACAAAGTGACCCAACTCCAAGGCCTAGTCCATCAAAACCCAAGGTGCAGAAACAAGCACCTCAGAGTCACAAAGTACAGCAGAAACCCAAGGCTCCTAAGCAACGGCCAAAGACCATTTTAAAAGAAAACAAAGCATCTCAGAAATCTATCAAAACAGCTTGGAGACAAAAATATGTTGGATCCCCAAAACCAGTTTTCAATTCTGTTTTAAAATCACCCATCCATCCAAATCCAGTTGGTTCAGCTAAATCAAATGGTTGGAGGAAGGATGACAGGTGGAATGTTTCAAAGGTGGTAAACCTGTCTTTCAAGCCTACTGGAGTGTACAAAAAACACTCCAAACAGTTTCAAGAGGTAAAAATTCTAAAGAAAAATGAAACTAAAAATTCACCACCGAGAAAACCACAGGTTTTTGGGAAAGAAAATCACCAACCCAGAGATGTCAACAAAAAGGACATTCTCAGTCCAACCAAGGCAGTCACACCCCCAATCCCTGATGTTACCAAGGGAATGTTATTAAAAGAAATTTCTTTCACCGACTCTTCAGGTATACCTAGAACCACAATGGACTAGGTACTTATGGCTAACTGATCTCCCACTATCAACAGGAACAGTCAAGGAGGACTTCCATTAACTTATTTGTTTTTGAAAGTGATTGTTCCAGGCACAGGATAGAAGGCATCTCTCAACTACATGACATGCAGATTTTCAATAGTAGGGATGTTCTTCTGGTAAGAGGTAAATCTAGTGAAATCAACAAGGTACTGTCTGAATTGGTTGTTTCTTGGCTAATTTAATGTGAAGTATGGTAGTGTATTAAACAAAACCCATTTCTGAAATTTTTCAAAAGATAAACTTTGAAGGTTAACTTGGCTAATTGTGTTTAGTGAGTCGATGTTTAGTGATGTGTCAGTGTGTTCAAGTTAAAAAAAAAAGGAAGAAGAAGGAAAATAAAAAATGTGTGTTGTTATTAAAAATCAAAAAGCAAGGGGAAGAATAGAAAATATGAAATTGTTGACCCCTCAAAATTAAATTGTGCTTTTCAATTTTTAATCTTTTGTTTCCTTGAGAAGGTGGGAAGTGAAATAAATTTCCGGTTTGGAAATGGCTGACACGTGTAAGGCAGATGTGAAAGACATGATCCATGGTGATATGTTGGCAGGCTCAACTCTTTAATATGAAAAGGTATGCGTTACACACTTAAAGATAATGTATGGCGGTTTATTGGGTAACAGCACTTAGGTTAATTGTATTTTTATTTGACTGCATGTTCAAGTTCCCGATACACACGCTTGTCTCCAAGAGTGTGAAATTGAGCTCAAAAAGTCGGTGTCCCCTCTGCTTTGCGTGAGCAATGACCTGGGATGCTTCGTGTGTATGTAAGGCTGTCCTCTGCTTTGCGTTAGCAATGACCTGGAGTTGTCCAAACATACGTGCTTCTAGATCACCTAAAATAAAAAAAAATAGAAAAATAATAATTTTTTTTGTATGTATACACTCAAAAGATGCCAAAGTGCACAACCAAAAGAGACCCTCAAGTGTCCAAATCCCTCAGCATTTGTCACTGATGAGAGCATTATTAAAAATGTTTCAAAAATTCAGTTGACTTTGTATATTATACCCAAAAGATCTATGTGATCTATTCTTTCTCTTCTCAACCAAGTCTCGAGCTCAGTTTCAAACTTCTGGTTCAAGTTGTGAAAATATGTGGTAGAGAATTTATATGCTTGATAGTGTGTAATAACATGTACCTAGGATTTGTTGAAACCCACTTGCTGTTCATAATTAATGCACCAATAAAAGATAATAAAGTGACAAACAACCTGAATAAGAAAAGGGTTTGAGTTTAAAGTGGATCAGTATATTGGCAATCACCTGGACGTGTTCAAGTAACAGAAGCTGAAAAGGGTTCCTCAGTCAAATACATATGGTTTAATCCCATAGAAACCTTCTCGTTTAGTAATTTGGTATGTTTGTTTTATTTTTATTTTTCTTTTGTGTTATCTTAAGTTTTTATTGTTTATTTTTCAACCATGGCTAGGTTAAGTTAAAGGTTTTAATAAGTTTTTATGGGTTTGTATCACCCCTCCAGAATCTCAGGGGGAGATAATGTGAAGATTTCTCGGGTTCAGGGGAAGTGTTTATAGGAAACCCTTAATCAATGTTAGGGTTTGTGTTAAAGAATGTTGTTCTCCTGCTAACCCAGTAACCAGGTATCATATGCTGGTTAGTGTTTGTGTTTGTTTCATGTTGTGCTTAACAGGTTAAGTCAGAAAAAGACAACTCATGGACAAGAAGGTCAAGGACTCAGTTGACCAATGCACTGATGCTGTTACTGTTCATGTTGAAGAACCAGCCGGAAATGGACTTACCCAATGTGATGCTTAGGGGAAGTTTGTTGGTTTTTCAAGTGAAGCTTCCAAAGACTCAAAAGACATCATTCTCAAGTTTAGGGGAAGCTAAATGAAGAAAAGATGCCAAGACAGAGGTTTTCAAAATTTATCCTCTGAAGTCACCAGCAGGTCAAGACAGTTACTGATGATTCAGCAAGGACTCAACGGTTTTTTTTAAAGCAAGTATTTGAGAATCCTCCTCTGATTACTTGGTCATCATGTGCAGATCAAGCTGATGCTGATTGAGAGAACATTCCCGAAAGTCTTTCATTGTTGCCCAATGAAGATTGTTAAAGAAAAAAATCTTCACCAACCCATACTCAAGCCAAGGAGAAGATTGCAAGTTTGAAGATTAAATGTAGAAGACATTTAATATCACAAGCCAAGGGGAAGATTGTAAGGGAATAATTTGTGGCTTGTGTATTAAATTATCCTTTGACGGACTATTTTGAAGGCCTATGTGATAGAATAGGTGAAAAGTAGTTGGGTTATGGGTATATTGGGTTATTGGGTCATTTTAGAGGTGTTTGGGCTCAATTAGAAAGTGTTTAAATGGAGTTTTGTGGGCCTATAGAGTCATATACGGGATTTTAAGGTAAATTAGGGTTTTAAGGGTGGCTTCTTGAACAAGCTTGTCCACTCCTATATAGGGAGAGGTTCAAATGAGAAGTTTGTTTTGGGTAAGAAGGATAAGAAGGATTTTCAGCCATTGGATCTTGATCTAATAAAAAGGGAAGGAGGGGTATTTTAGTGTTAGCAACTTTTGTTGACTTTTTATCTACTTCCCCCATTTTCTTTAAACATTCATAACTTTCACATACGACATTATTTTTTTAAAAAAATTACACCATAAAAACGAGCACTTTTTTATCTTTAAAACGCATATAGTGTTGCTATATAAAAAATGAAAAAAAAAACTACTCTTTTGATTTTTGACACAGGTCATTGTGTCATTATGTCAAAATGTTCAGATCATTGTGTCATTGTGTCGTCGTGTCAAAAGTATATATAGTGTTGCTATATATAAAATTAAATACTCTTTCGGTTTTTGGCACAATATAAAACAATGATCTGAACATTTTGACACATCATTGTGTCAAAATGTCAGATCATTGTGTCATTGTGTCAAAAGTATATATAGTGTTGCTATATATAAGATTAATTACTCTTTCGGTTTTTGTCATCATATAAAACAATGATCTGAACATTTTGACACATCATTATGTCATTGTGTCAAAATGTTCAGATCATTGTGTCATTGTGTCGTCGTGTCAAAAGTATATATATTTCTACTATATATAAAATTAAAAAAAAATTACTCTTTCGGTTTTTAACACCATATGACACAATGATCTGAACATTTTGACACAATATGACACAATGAACTGAATATTTTGACACAATGACACAACGACATAATGACACAACGATTTGAACATTTTGATACAATCGAAAGAGTAAAAAAATTTTAATTTTTTATATAGCAACACTATACGCGTTTTAAAGATAAAAAACGCTCGTTTTTATGGTGTAATTTTTTTTGAAAAATAATGTCGTATCTAAAAGTTATGAAGGTTTAAAAAATGGGGGGAATTTGATAAAAAAGTCAAAAATACCCTTCTATCTTTGATTTTCTTTAGTTTTTCTCTCTAATTTACCCTGGAAAATTTTAAGCCATAGATCTTCATTTAATTGAAGATCTAATGGCTATGATTCCTTCCTATCCTTCTTATCCAAACTAAACTTCTCACAATAACCTCACCCTCCGTAAGGAACCCTTGTGTAACTAGAGTAGGTTGTTGAAAGTGTGCACAAAGTGTGGGCAACAAGTGTAACTCGAAATCCATAAGATTTTAATTGATTCAAGTGTTGGAAATCATTCTCTTTCAAGTATTCAAGTGTTCTTCAAGCGGTTTACATTTTTATTTGTTTTAAATCGTTATTTATCTTATCACGTATTGTTTTTCTTGAATCACCAATCAAACCGGATTCCACACGGTCTTGATTGGACTAGATATCGCGTGAGGAGAGATTTCAATCCTTACATGTATTTGACCAAATGTCCTCTGTATCAAAAGTCAAACCTTAAACGCACACTTTAATTGGGGAAGACTACCAAAAATCACAATTACCATTTACCAAGGGTTGTAATCTGTCCTAAATAATCTTTTAAGTATATTATGATGTTTCCAAACCATCAAAACTGATTTTTTTATCAAAAACCTAAGAGTTATGCGTTTTGACCCATTAAAGTAAGTGTTTTATCACATAGTTTTCTAATCTAGCAATTTTGTAGCGAACAACACTTACTAACCCACTTCTGGGATGTGAATAAACATATGTTAAGGTTTCCATAAGTCTAAAATATTACAGCTTTTGGGCCATTCATGTAATTATTGAAACTTAAGGGGTAAAAAGTGTAATTTTACTAAAGATATGAAATTTTCAGAATTATTATGTTTTAGTAATTATATAATAAACCCTAAATTCTAGAAGAATATATTTTTAAGACTTTGCTGAATTGATATAATTAACCCCTAAGTTTGAGAAATTACAGTTTTAACCCTAAACTTTACATAATTATCAAAGTGGCATTTATGATCATAAAATGGTCTTTTAGTAAAAATAACTATTAAATAAAATATATTTGACATAAATAATAAATAAATTCCCCAATTAATCGTTTAAAGCATAGTCTGATCATTCGGTCTTTATAGTTGTCAATTCTTCGAATTCTTTAGGTTTTCATGAGGGTTAGTTATTCTCGTACGTTGCTCGTTCTTTGTCACCTGCTTAGCTTATCAGGTGAGTATTCATAGCCCAATTTTTGTTTTGTATTTTGGGGTGTAACATGTACACTTATCGAACTTTCATACTATATATTTTTCATCTAACTCAAATGCGATTCTTGTTCGTTATGGTGTGTTTTGCTTGTATGTGAACTGTATATCATATTGCATGTTGTTCTTTCATTATATATCATGATCGTTCGCGTAACATTAATTGTAAAAAGCCTGGGTTCCAATAATAGATCTATTGGGGTGACATCCCACTTGACTTGACCGGTTTTGGCGTCGAGTGATTGGTAACCTAAACGTCAGGATTGGTTTATGCACCACTCTAGTATTTGCTTTATTTCATTACATGTTCTTTCATACTTGTGCAGTTCCATGTAACGTTAGATCGCATTGTTACACTTTCATTATATATTAAACCTATGTTTACTCACCAACTCTAGTAGTTGACTTTATTATGTTGTACATGTTGCAGGACATAATTGATGATTATTTGTGAACGCATAGGACATGATATGGACCTAGATTAATACCTTAAAAACAATTTATCTATTTATTATTGTTTGGATTTTATTTGAGATGTAACACTTTATGATTATTTAATGAGTGGCATGTTTAAATTTGGTAACTATATTAGTTATTATGAGCATCCGAACAATCCTCATCCCCTAACGTATTCCGCCGTTGGTTGGGGTGTGACACCCCGGGCATCAAACTCCGAATATAAACGGTCATCCGGAGACTGGACTTCGTTAAAATCACCAACAATAACCCGGAGGCCAGCGTGAGACTCCATAACATTCAAGATATCATTCCACATGCGTTTTTAATCCCTTAGGGATTGAGGAGCGTAGACATTAGAATGTTAAAATTCAAATTATAACCAAGGAGCACACCTGAGGTAAAGAGGAAATTCTGATTCTTTATGGAGGACTGCACCGAGAAAAAAGAGGGATCCCACATGGAAATTAAGCCACCCGACTGCCCCGAGGCAAAAACACAATCCCACTCGCATCGACGATTACCCCAAATTCTTTGAACTGGGATCTTTGACAACACCGAAATCTTAGACTCCTGAATACAAATGAAGTTAGGACAATGAACCCGACGAATCTAATCAAGCCACTCCACCTTCGACCGCCCCATACCCCGACTATTTAAGCTCAAAAAATCCATGTCGACTAGATACCAACATAATCACCCCTGATAACTTCTTCAACCTCCTTTTCACAACCAACACAATCCACCCCAATACAAGCTCCCACCCTAATCATGCTTGAAATTTCCTCCTGCAACCCCATTGGATATTCCAATTAGAAGCAGTGAACGAATCTGAGACAAAGGACTGAGACGACGATGTCCCATGATGAGCAGAACATCCGCATGATTCCCCAATCGAACCCCAAAAAATCTTCTTTCCCCTTTGTTGTACACGACCATGATTCAAAAACTTCTTCCCCTTGCCTTGAGCCCTAATTGGGAGAGGAAGCAAAATGGAAATTTCCTCCTGCGACTTTCCATAGACACCGAATTATTCCAATCCGGTAAGATCGGGCCCGGGTCGGACTGGGGGACCAGGGATTGGCCCAACTCAATGTCTTGAGGCCCAACAGCATCATGCGGCCCACTCTCATTCTTTGACGTACACACATAGATCCAGTCTAGCAAAGGGTCCAACCAGTCAGACTGAATGCAACCAAGAGACCCCACCTCCTGCACATGGACCCCTTCGTTACCCAAAAACTTTTCCTGTGTGGCAATCCCATCATGATTACCCGAACCTAGGAAATCTTTCCCGTTATTTTCCAAGACAGCTGCGCCGCCAAGTCCCTTGAAATTGTCATCTTCCCCACTCATCCAATTGTCTTGGAACTCCCCTCTTCCCAATCCTCCTCCTCACTGTCCGTCTCCTCATCCGACGAGGAAACCGGCATCTGAACTTTCTCCTCCTCTTCAAAGTTTGGCGTCCAGCCACTTGGATCTTCTTTCACCATCACCGTGTAACTGGAATCTTTCCAAAAGATAACCACCGTTTCATCAACCATCTTCCACGACTCCGATAAAACTTGTACCGATCCCCCGGTATAATCCTCAATCAATCAAGACGATTGGTAAGGTCAAATGATTCTTCCAAAACCCCTCGCAATAGTATCATAAGTGATGTCATCCCTCAAGTGGAGTGGTACTCCTAGAACTCTCAGAACCACAATGCGAAATCTAGGGAACGATTCGGTCGACCAGAGGTCAAGAGACACAAAGTATTTCCTCCACCACTCTGTCATGCTTTCCAAACACTCCATAGCCCCTGACTTTTGATTCAAAACAAGGAGAATATGCAATCCTCCTACATATACCACGTCAAAATCAGCCCATTTCCCTTCGTTGCGAAGAAACTTTATACTGCAAAGCAGGCCCCCATCAATGGCCTCTCCGATTAGGGCCCTGCCGAAGAACGATGAAGGGTAAAAAGAGCCCTCCTCTAGGACCGAAAAGTATTCCACTTTAGTTGAGGCTTCGTTAAGATTTTCGTACAATCCCCCTAATTACCCCCAGCAACCACGTCACGAAAAGATTTCCCGTCAACCGTTGGATGACACCCACCGACCACCACCGATTGGATAGCTGTCTGATTCAACGTCACAGTTTTACTCTTATCACCCAACCTTTTCATGACAGGTCTAAGAACTTGGCAAAAGTTAGCATTCAGTTTCCTGCCATGAATCGATATCCTGTTCAACTTCCTCTCCATAGCCTTCACTAGCTTAACATCATTGAAACGCAGGAAACCAAAACACTCGTTGTTGAATCTTCTCCTGAAATGTAGACATCCTCCATCCTACCCAGATGGCAAACGGCCTTCGAAAGTTCCCCATGAGATACTGTCTCCGAAAACCCAGAGACAAAGAATGAGAAAGTGAGTCTTTGCCCAATTTTCCGAGGATGGACCATAGTCCAACCCCCACCGCCGCCTTACGCTTCCGCTCCCATCAAAGTGTTAAGAGTTGATTATTAGGTTGATTTTTGGTTCTTTGCAATTAAAATCAGAACAAAAAATTAGTTTTTCATTGGTTG
The DNA here is from genome assembly GCA_039602395.1 of Deinandra increscens subsp. villosa. NCBI lineage: Eukaryota > Viridiplantae > Streptophyta > Magnoliopsida > Asterales > Asteraceae > Deinandra > Deinandra increscens. The sequence continues at coordinate 35,954,777 of JBCNJP010000007.1, read as the reverse complement.
ATTTTGACAAAGGACTTAAAAGTAAAATATTTCTTTTGTTGGCTTACGATCCAATACATAGGTAGATATTTTTCTTTTGTTAACTTACGAACTAAGCGTCTAAAAATATTGTTGGTTTTTTAACTTGTGACCAACGTTTCAAAGACAAAATTCGAGGCCGCTCAAGAAAAGAAATGAGAGACAAATTATGGTGGATAGTGTCATAGTGATAAAGGAAATGTTGTAACAGTAAAGGAATTAATGAGTAGTTTAACTAATGAAGCACCAAACCAGACCTTGACTAATTTTACAGGTTGGCTAGTCATAAAAAAAAAGATTGTAATGGGTGCAAACAGTTTGCACAAAACGATTGATCTAGTAAAGGGGAAAGGGACAGAAGAAGGAAAGATGTTTATGGCCTTGGGTGTCATCTTCAAAGCCCTACCAAAAGATATTTTGCTTTATATGAAAAAGTACCTAGAGCCGAAAGACTTATGGAGGCGCTAATAGTCTGACATCTAGGCATGGAAAGAACTCAAAACGCTTTCCTTCAAATGCTAAGAAGCGAGTTGGATGGATTAAAGATGGAAGAGACCGAAAAATGATGAACTTTCAACAAAGTTGGGTGGAGTACAGTCAAAGTACAATAGTTTGGGTGCAACACTAGAAGAAGTGGTCATGGTAAGAAAATTCTTGAATTCTATGCCATATATAAACTTACCTATAGTTTCCTCGATCGAGCAATTTCTAGAGATTGAGATTTGACATTCAAAGATTTACTTGGATGATTGAAGGCATATGAAGAAAGAAATAAGTTCAAGAATATGAACGAACGTTCATCCCTCTTGTTCACCCAGACTGAAAAGAAAGTTAAAAATCATGGAGCATGCAGTAGATGCGGGGTGTGAGTAATAAAGTGGAATTCACACGAAGATCACAATCAAAGGAATGAAATTAATCAGGCAAATGATTTGCTAACTATTATTGATGAACAAGGAGAAAGATTACAGATGATTACAAAGGATTAAGAGAGCAAATGAACTGAAAACAAAATGAATCAAATGCACCTAATTATCGATCTTAAAAAACTGTAAACATCTGATTAACGAAACTAGTATTAAAATTGACAGAACTGATCCTTGCACCTTTATCTTTAGCAAAGTTGTCACTTCTTGCCCCAAATCTTATAAAAGATATAAAAACTATAAACTAAAGTTAATAACTCACCCAAGTTAAACACATTTATAACAGTAAGAAGCTCAACATCATCTGGTACCAGTGATCCAATGATTTGTACACTATGATGTGAGGAACAAGAAACCATCACAAATATGTAACAAGGATATTTAACCTTTAATACAATGAATGTAATAAGCATTTTAGCATTTCAATATACTTCACACCGGGAAAGATTTAACGGACATGGAAGAAGGAATGCAACATGGAATAACGAACGTCAAACTGATCAAAGCGAACATAGGAGAAAGAAACCAGAACAATGGCAAAACAAAAGGAAGAACCTATGGTGCTATAACTGTGACAAGATTAGGCACTATTCAAGTGAGTGCAAAGTACCTAGCAAAGTTAAAGAAGAAGTGAACGTGACAAAAATAAAATATGATGGTGACGTAATTCCTACCTTGTATATTGAGACTTGTTAGATGAAGAATAAAATCTAAATGATGAAAGGGTTATCCCTAGTGTATTTGAAAAACATGAAAAAGAAGAATGAACGTGGTACTTACACAACGGTACAAGTAAATACATATAGGAAAAAAAATCCTTCATTACTTTGGATGAAGGAATAAAGGACTAAGTAAAGTTTGGTGATGGGCCTACTATTGAAATAAAAGGCAAAGGAACTGTGACTCTGCGAAGTAAGAATGGAGAAAAAAGAATGATCAACGATGTATTCTTTATACCAAACTACCAAAGCTATGCACCAACATTCTTAGTTTGGGTCAGATGGATGAAAAGGGGTGCATAATCAAGATAGCCAATGGATTATTGAGGCTATATGATCAAAAAGAAAGATTGCTTACGAATATTCAATGGAACTTGAACCGAATGTGCAAAACTAAACTTCTGGTATGTTCTATCTTTAACAAATTTGGATTCAAAGATTGCTTTGGGTTAGATGGATAAAAAAAGGACGCACAATTGAAATAGCCAAGTGATTATTGTGGTTATATGATCGAAAAGAAAGATTGCTTATGAAGATTCTAAGAAACTTTAACTGAATGTACAAAATTAAACTTCAGGAATGTTATATCTTTAACATCTTTAAAGAAGCAAAAAAAGAAAGTTTGGATACTACAATTTCTATGATGAAGAAAAAGAATATATGAAAGTGAATAATGAAACGATTAATGGAAGATCGATTCAGTTTGGAACGGTCTTGAAAATTGATTCAAAAGCCTTTCACTACGTCAAAATGCACCTTTGGCCACCGAAAAAAATCGTGACCAAAGGTGTTTGGTCACGTTTTTTTTCATTCCAATCGACACCAAAAGTCCCGTCACCTTATGTACCCTACGACCACGTTACAATATCAGTGGCTGAAGCCACCTAGAAGCGTGGCTAAAGGGTACCAATATTTGTTGTTGTATTCAGACAATTCTTCCGAAAAGCGTGGCCAAAGGTCCCAACGGCTACATGTGTTTATTTAACGTGGCCTTTGGTATTATATTGTCACGTATATTTGTGTTTTAGCCACATATGTTATAAAAACGTGGTCAAATGGGTTGCTGAAATTATAATTTTTTGTCCCAATACGCGTGGCCAAAGGGTGGCAACGACCACGTTAAAATATGAATAGCGTGGCCTTTAGTATTATATGGTCACGTATATTTGTGTTTTAGCCACATATGATATGAAAAAACGTGGCCAAATGGGTTGCTGAAATCATACATTTTGTCCCAATATGCGTGGCCAAAGGGTGGCAACGGCCACATTAAAATATAAAAAGTGTGGCCTTTGGTATTATATGGTCACGTATATTTGTGTTTTAGCCACATATATTTGGAAAAACAAAGTGGCCAAAGAGTAGTTGAAATCAGATATTTTGTCCCAATACGCGTGGCCAAATGGTGGGAACGACCACGTTAAAATATAAAAAGTGTGGCCTTTGGTATTATATGGTCACGTATATTTGTGTTTTAGCCACATATATTTGAAAAAAAAGTGGCCAAAGGGTAGTTGAAATCATACATTTTGTCCCAATACGTGTGGCCAAAGGGTGGCAACGGCCATGTTAAAATATAAAAAGTGTGGCCTTTGGTATTATATGGTCACGTATAATTGTGTTTTAGCCTCATATATTCAGAAAAAAAAAGTGGCCAAAGGGTAGTTGCAGTCATATATTTTGTCCCAATACCCGTGGCCAAAGGGTGGCAACGGCCACGTTAAAATATAAAAAGTGTGGCCTTTAGTATTATATGGTCACGTATATTTGTGTTTTAGCCACATATATTTGGAAAAAAAAAGTGGCCAAAGGGTAGTTGAAATTAGATATTTTGTCCCAATACACGTGGCCAAAGGGAGGCAATGGCCACGATAAAATATAAAAAGTGTGGCCTTTGGTATTATATGGTCACGTATATTTGTGTTTTAGCCACATATATTTGGGAAGAAGAAAAAGTGACCAAAAGATTGTTGAAATCAGATGGGTTCTTGCTATACGCGTGGCCAATTTAAAAGCAATTACAAATTATTAATTACAAATCAAATAAAATTCAATTACAAATGAAATACAAATAATAATTTAAAGAAAATTACACTGCATACAAGCATTATTCTCAATTTAAATTTCAATCCGGGAACCAACAACACTACCACGTGGTCTTCATCTTCAACTGTCCAGATTTGAGTTTAATTAGGACCACTTTTTCTTGTATTCCTTCCTATACCAAAACATATATATATATTATATAATTGATAATTAGGCTATGGAAATTGATCATAATATATATAGCAATTTTGAAATACTTACGACCATGATAGATATGGACTGAGGAGTGCCATTTTATTGAAAGTAGTATGGGTCATCTGGTCCTACAATTCAATTGATTTCCAGATGAACATTAGATATCCAGATGAACTTAAAACATTGGGATGAACATCACATTAAGTTCCAGATCAACTTCAAAGTCAGTTGAACTTTGTTTGGTACACATCTCACCATTTGTTCCAACAATCTCTAGCTAGCCCAAGTGTTTGAGGTACCAAATAACATTTAAAATGGGACTACATGACATTACCAAACATATTACTGTAAAACAACGGAATGAAACTTGACTGGCAAATATTTACCTTTTTCTTTTCAACCGCTTCAGAAGAGGTTGATCGACCAGCGATTTCACGCCCTACAGTTTAATTCATTACTTTATGTAAATGAGCAATCAAACCGATAATGAGTTTGACAAATACTAATCGTTGTGTGTATGTCAACATGATTAGTTCTATGGCTAGATCCAACAAAAATCTCCTTAGAATTTACCTAGAACAATGTTTTTGAATTGGTAAAAAGTTAGAGCAGAAAAGAGCGGACCTATCATGAAAGTATTTATTCTGTTTTTTTAATCTAACATAAGTTATTCCACTTTTATTTAGACAGATAATGTATATACTCTATTTTCTTCATATTAACATACATTTTCAATGAATCATAGCAGAGCTCCATTTAACTCATAACTTTGTTCTTACATGAAGTATATATTCTTATGTACCAGGAACTTGCATCTATTTGAGATGAGCTATAAGTAGATCAAGTTTTTTCTCCGATTCTTGAATCTTCAAGAAGAGGG
>JBCNJP010000007.1:35923461-35949493 GCA_039602395.1 Deinandra increscens subsp. villosa | reverse complement strand
TTGTCCTCTCGTAATATTTTCTACTCATGATACTTATTTTCAATTAAATAATATCTGAATGAGGTGATTATAAGTTTTTAATAAGTTGACCGCCTGAAAATATTACCCAATCATAAACTTTTGTTGATTTTAATGACTCGTAACATCATAAAAGTTTAAAAGTAAGCTCAATGTTTAATTATTAAAAAAGTCATATCTGTCATATTTTTAAATATGAATACTTGAAACATTATAAATGTCCTTTTTTGTAATTTTTATATTAGCTTCTTAAAAAAGAAGAATTTGTAGAATACTTCAACGCTCTGTTACAATTTCAAAAGACACAATATATATATATATATATATATATATATGTATGTATATATACTAGCATGGTGCCCGCGCGTTGCGGCGGCAATAGTTTATTGCGCGTTATTCGTCATTTGTTCGTGCGTTACGACGACACGATAACTTACTTCATAGTATTCGCATCTGTTTGCGCGATTACAATTTATAATGTGGTACATGCCGGTTCAGCGGCAAAGACAATTTACAAGACTTGTGACACAGGGCGCAGCCCACACGATACGGTGACGACGACTTTCAACCAACGCTGTACTTTTTCTTGTCCTCTCGTAATATTTTCTACTCATGATACTTATTTTCAATTAAATAATATCTGAATGAGGTGATTATAAGTTTTTAATAAGTTGACCGTCTAAAAATATTACCCAATCATAAACTTTTGTTGATTTTAATGACTCGTAACATCATAAAAGTTTAAAAGTAAGCTCAATGTTTAATTATTAAAAAAGTCATATCTGTCATATTTTTAAATATGAATACTTGAAACATTATAAATGTCCTTTTTTGTAATTTTTATATTAGCTTCTTAAAAAAGAAGAATTTGTAGAATACTTCAACGCTCTGTTACAATTTCAAAAGACACAATATATATATATATATATATATATATATATATATGTATGTATATATACTAGCATGGTGCCCGCGCGTTGCGGCGGCAATAGTTTATTGCGCGTTATTCGTCATTTGTTCGTGCGTTACGACGACACGATAACTTACTTCATAGTATTCGCATCTGTTTGCGCGATTACAATTTATAATGTGGTACATGCCGGTTCAGCGGCAAAGACAATTTACAAGACTTGTGACACAGGGCGCAGCCCACACGATACGGTGACGACGACTTTCAACCAACGCGGTACTTTTTCTTGTCCTCTCGTAATATTTTCTACTCATGATACTTATTTTCAATTAAATAATATCTGAATGAGGTGATTATAAGTTTTTAATAAGTTGACCGCCTGAAAATATTACCCAATCATAAACTTTTGTTGATTTTAATGACTCGTAACATCATAAAAGTTTAAAAGTAAGCTCAATGTTTAATTATTAAAAAAGTCATATCTGTCATATTTTTAAATATGAATACTTGAAACATTATAAATGTCCTTTTTTGTAATTTTTATATTAGCTTCTTAAAAAAGAAGAATTTGTAGAATACTTCAACGCTCTGTTACAATTTCAAAAGACACAATATATATATATATATATATATGTATGTATGTATATATACTAGCATGGTGCCCGCGCGTTGCGGCGGCAATAGTTTATTGCGCGTTATTCGTCATTTGTTCGTGCGTTACGACGACACGATAACTTACTTCATAGTATTCGCATCTGTTTGCGCGATTACAATTTATAATGTGGTACATGCCGGTTCAGCGGCAAAGACAATTTACAAGACTTGTGACACAGGGCGCAGCCCACACGATACGGTGACGACGACTTTCAACCAACGCGGTACTTTTTCTTGTCCTCTCGTAATATTTTCTACTCATGATACTTATTTTCAATTAAATAATATCTGAATGAGGTGATTATAAGTTTTTAATAAGTTGACCGTCTAAAAATATTACCCAATCATAAACTTTTGTTGATTTTAATGACTCGTAACATCATAAAAGTTTAAAAGTAAGCTCAATGTTTAATTATTAAAAAAGTCATATCTGTCATATTTTTAAATATGAATACTTGAAACATTATAAATGTCCTTTTTTGTAATTTTTATATTAGCTTCTTAAAAAAGAAGAATTTGTAGAATACTTCAACGCTCTGTTACAATTTCAAAAGACACAATATATATATATATATATATATGTATGTATGTATATATACTAGCATGGTGCCCGCGCGTTGCGGCGGCAATAGTTTATTGCGCGTTATTCGTCATTTGTTCGTGCGTTACGACGACACGATAACTTACTTCATAGTATTCGCATCTGTTTGCGCGATTACAATTTATAATGTGGTACATGCCGGTTCAGCGGCAAAGACAATTTACAAGACTTGTGACACAGGGCGCAGCCCACACGATACGGTGACGACGACTTTCAACCAACGCGGTACTTTTTCTTGTCCTCTCGTAATATTTTCTACTCATGATACTTATTTTCAATTAAATAATATCTGAATGAGGTGATTATAAGTTTTTAATAAGTTGACCGCCTGAAAATATTACCCAATCATAAACTTTTGTTGATTTTAATGACTCGTAACATCATAAAAGTTTAAAAGTAAGCTCAATGTTTAATTATTAAAAAAGTCATATCTGTCATATTTTTAAATATGAATACTTGAAACATTATAAATGTCCTTTTTTGTAATTTTTATATTAGCTTCTTAAAAAAGAAGAATTTGTAGAATACTTCAACGCTCTGTTACAATTTCCAACAGACACAATACCGCAACATATTTTTGTTACATCTTTGTACTAAAATACTATTATTACAAACGAGATGTTTACCACCCCGCGCGTTGCTGCGGGGTTGAATTTGTATGCTGAACGAAAGTTAAAAGTTAAGGGGTATGAAACGTAAAAGTCTAAAATTCTCGTGGTGAAAGTATAAAATTATAAAAGTATACTGAAAACGAAAGTAGAAAAGTTAAAAGTTTCGTAACCAAAGTAGAAGACAACAAAAGTTTAAGTAAAAAACGTTTAAAAAATAAAAGTTAAAAAGTTAAGAGGTATAAAACGTAAAAGTCTAATAGTCTCGTGGTGAAAGTATATAACTATAAAAGTATACTAAAAGACGAAAATAGAAAAGTTAAAAGTTTAGCGGTTAAAGTAGAAGACCACAAAACTTAAAACAAAAAAAAAAACTTTAAAAGTATGAAAACATATGTGGCTAAACTATGAAAACTTAAAGTTTACTATTTCGTTAAAGAAAAAAACAAAGTGTTAATGTTTAGGGTAGAAAATGTCAATATGCCAAACTTCATTAAAGAAAAAAGAAACAAAGTGTTAAAGTGTTAATACTTAGAGTAAAAAAAAATGTCAAACACTAAAACTTTTGGGGCCAATATGAAAAATGTAATGGTTACTATTCATCCTAATTTCCATTGTATATAATCATAAAACGATTCAAAAATAATTTGGATATGATTATTCAAAATCACACGATCACTACCAAAACTGTGTTTTAACCATACATAATACAGGTTCAAAAGTATCGATACCTCGTCCAACACTCAAATTAATTTATTAGTTTTGATGAGAATGTTCCTTAAAAGTGACATAAAGAGTGGAAACATTACCGTATTAGTTAAATGAATTTAGAAATATATATCGTATAATTATTGCTCCTCTCAAAACAATGGTACAATTCTGGCCCGTTTCAATACACAAAAGGTGGATCAATTTATCACCACCAAACATAATTTCCTCCAGGAGTTTGCAGTAGCCAAGTTTAACAGATTATGGATTATCAAAGGTTTATGCTATTTCATGACTTAAGCCTTATGTACAATTTAAAAAGATATGTATAAAAAGTTGTACAAAAAGTTGTTATTATATATAATACAATAGGAATTAGGATGAATAGTGCACTTTATTAGTTTCTTATTTGTGTCATATTAGTTTTACGTTTTTACATTTTATACACCTTATGTTTTAAAGTTTGTTTTTTTTTTCTTTCTACTTTGGCATATTCACTAATAGAAATTAGGAAGAATAACTTTTTCATAGTTTAGGCATGATAGTTGAACACTTTAACATTTTCTACTCTGAAAGTTTTATTTTTTGTGTTTATTTATTTTTTTTAATCGGAATATTAAATTTTTGTTTTCATATTTTAGCCACATATGTTTCATACTTTACGTTTTCTACCCCTTAACTTTTAAAGGTTTTATTTTGTTTTAAGTTTTGTGGTCTTCTACTTTGGCCACGAAACTTTTAACTTTCGTTTTCAGTATACTTTTATAGTTGTATACTCTCACCACGAGACTTTTAGACTTTTACGTTTTATACTCTTTTTTAAAATTTCGATTTTTATTAGACTACTTTCATTTTTAGTATAATTTTAGTGTTTTTGACTTTGGCGACGATTTTTTTTATACTTTTATACTTCGAGGACACAACTTTTAACTTTTGATGTTTTGTTACCCTTATATTTCCTACTTTTATTTTTTTAGTATATTTTTCTATAGTTTTATACTTCGACGACACGACATTTAGACTTTGACGTTTTATTCCCCTAAAATTTCCTACTTTCGTTTTTTAATATATTTTTTATTGTTTTATACTTTCACCACGAAACTTTTAGACTTTTATGTTTTATACTCCTTAACTTTTCTACTTTTGTTTTTAAGTATACCTTTAGTGCTTTCGGCTTTAATCAATATTTTTTTATAGTTTTATACTTTCGCCACAAAGCGCGGACGGGTCACACGATCAAATAAAACTGAACGACACTATCATTGCAGGCCCGCCGCAACGCGCGGGCGGGTCTGCAACTTGTTATAATAAATAGACATTCTTATGAATTTCTACAACAATATACAAAACCATCTTGATTTTTTTTTCAGCAATCGATATTAGTCCCAGCATACGAATCAAGCTTTTGTTTTTTTCTATATTCATCCATAGCTGACACACTGCACTTTCATTTTCCTGCGATGCTAATTTATGTGTTGCAAATGGTGAGTACCTAAACTCTTAATTGTCCAAATCCAATTGAAAGAACCCAACTAAAAGCCAAAATCATATGTTCTTCTACAAATTTAGTATCATGTTAACTGGAAATGATGCTTTCTATATCAAAGAACTCCTTTAACCAAACTTAGATATGAATTTCAAAATGTAGCAAGTTTCCAAATTTCCAAACTTAGATAATAAGGATTTATGGATTCAAAATTAAAATCAATCAAGAAAATCAAACTTAGATATTTACATATTTAATTCAAACTTTTAACTTTGTTTGACTCTTTATCAACGTCTAAGATACAAAGTCAATGACATTACAATGTTGGTTCACCGTTAAGGTCTTAGACCTCAATACTAAGTCAAACCAAGTTCACTGATTTGGAGACCAAAATGTCAAACCAAGTGAGAGACCCTTAATATTAAAAAATACCGGTTACTTGATATTTGACTTTAGTATGTTTAACATTTATAAATTCACCTTTAGTTACTAAGGTATTTCCATCAGATAAGAACCAAAAAACACAATAGTAGAATAGAAACATCCAAAGAAATTAGACATAGAAGAGAATTAGTCACCTGCACTTGAGGAAAAATACTCTAAGTCTGCAATCACATCAGAAGGAATTAAACATCAGATAAGAACCCAAAAACCAATTCCAATTAACCCAACAAAACAAAAAGAATGTATTGGATATATATCAGTTTATTAGATTACATAAGTTATCTCTACAAAACAGAATTGACTTTGAGCATGAAGTAAACACAGACCGTGACTTCAAAAAGGTCCCGTATTGTTTCTACTAATGTATGCCCCTTGTATATACCAGTAAATTCATGTCCAGATTCCAAGAAAGAAATCATGCAGCTAGCAATAATGAGGAACAAGTTTCTGTTCTAAAACTTGATACGGGAAAATCTAAAGACAAACAACAAAAATGATGAACTTATGGCAAATATTAAGGTAATCATATGACCTAAAACTCTAATTACATTGTGTGCAGGACAAACACTTATGTCATGGATTGCACAACCATAATAAGCCTAACCCTCTGCTCTCTGTCTCTTGAAAGAAAAAAATAATGTCAGCAAACAATAAATAAAGAAAACCTTAAATCTTATGTTCCGTGTCACGTCAATTATCCCAATTCAAGATTTAGATCGCTAGAAAATGCTTACTTCAAGTGGATGTAAAAAGGTGCTCGTGCATTAAAAATCCTATAAGAAAAAACTTCCAAAAACAAAAGAGTAACAAATGCTTCAATGCATGACTACCATAAGTTTCTTTAGGCATCAAAAAGTATAGCTCAACTACGTCCATTGGTTCCATGTTCCAGTTGTTGAAGACCCTTTACATGGCATTCACCTTGATAGAAATTTAATAAGATATTGCAGCCTACCTCTCATGTACACACCTACGTTGATGACAGAATTAGTTGAAAAATCATGAACTAAGAATCCACATGCACTATGATGACAGAAACAAAAGGACTCCAATATTACTCGTATTTCATATGTGATACCGGATATAAAGAACCATCATGGTAATGAAAAAAAAGGTAATTGTAGAAACTCAGGAAAAAAAGAAGCAGCAGAAATAGAGTGATAAGTACAGATGGCAAGATAGGCGGGCTGGTTAATGGGTGAGAATAGGTTTGGATAAAACGAGTCATATTCTATCCATTAGACTAACCAGTTCCCTTGACCCATTTGAAATAAAAGCCAATCAAAACAGATCCAGTTACAAGTAAGTGGGTTAATATTGCCACCTCCAGACACATATGAAAGTATAGAAATTAGAAAGGCGCAAGAGTTTAAAACTGGAGGAAAAATTAATATTTGAAGCATGTAATGAGTATGGTTTTGTGTTACCTGATTACAAATGTTCTTTGAGAAAGGCTTTTATCATCATAACTACCAAGTAGAGTGAAAATCAATAAATTAGAATAATCTTAAGAGATTAGAATGTATAGAACATACATGAACAATATTTGCAAAATAACAATAGTGTATGTTTCTTCCTCCATTTTATAAACAATAGTACTTTGTTCTTGAAACTGTGTCACAATCCCTACTGCAGCAACACGATCCTCAAAACTCAATGGAAGATTTGCCTTGCAGAATCACAATTTCAGTGAAAGAAAGATCTAATGGCCCAATCATCCTACCTTAAATAAAGGCCAAACCAGGTACTTTGTTATTAAAGTAACATAATGAATAGACCAAAGAAGTGAAAGACCAAATCTGAATAACCAAAGAAAAAATTCATATCATAAATAAACAAAAAAACAATTTACTCTAAACTCACTAAATGTAGACACACAACACAGACCAAAAATCATACTCCAATCAAAAACATATAATTTTATTTTAATAAAAAACCATATAATAACGAAAAACGATCCAAAGGCCAAGCAAAATACAAACATATAATTTAATTTTAATAAAAACAAACCATATAATAACGAAAAACGATCCAGCGGTTAGTTTGCTCAACAGCTTACGTTTTAGGCCTCACATCTACAAATTAAGTACATAGTTTATGAACCTTTAATGCATTAAAGAACATTTAGCTAGCAAGATGTAAACACTGATATAGAACCATATAATAATCTATATGAGAAATCAACATAGACCTGAACAAAACAAACAGCTAACATAAAATCAAAATCTCAGTAAAAAGCTTTTATAATATACATATTTTTGCCCCAAATAACTGCATTTCATTTTAACAGCTAACAAAACTAAAAATAATTGAACATTTAAAACAACAATGAATGAAGAGAATCCAATAACACATACCTACAGGGAATCGTTTGCGGATTAAAGTCTCCGGTTGAAATCGTCCATCTAAACAAACCAAAAAAATCCTTGTAATCAAACCCAATAATAAAAAATCGATGCCAAATAAGTAACAAAATGAGATTAATACCAAGCTTAATTTGAACCAATGGTGTAAAACATCAATTCAAAAATAGAAAAATATAAAAATTAAAATCTAGAATTACCAGAGAAGTAAAGCTGATGCAAATGGTTATGTTAAATGAGATTCATCTTGCAGTGACTTTATATACACCATATAAATCGACCTAGGCTCCATCCATGTCAAAATCAAAGATGAATCCGTGTGAAAAGAGTGCTTGAACCGTCGATTAGGGCTCCAAACGATATGAACCATAAGATTTGTGTTTTCTTCAACCTCTTGGAAAGGATTAGCACGGATTAGGCTAGAATGCAGAAGAAAAGAGGAAAAGGGAGTCTGATTCTTACCGGAAATAGGGAAGGAAATGCGTTGCTGGTTGAAAGGGAGGAGTAGAGAAGGAAAGGCGTGAAAAGGGAGAAGGAATACTGCACGCATAGAAAGGAGGCACGTAGGTTTACCAAAAAAAGAGAGGACCGCCGGTTAGGATTGGCAAGGATTGGGAACTGCGAAAAAGCAAAGAGGGAAAGCATTCTGAGTTCTTACCGGAAGTAGAGAGGAGAATCCGTCGCTTTGTTGCTGCTGCGTTGGTTTTCGATTCACGCAGAAGGGTAAACCTTTTAGGGTTTGTCTGCATTTTCAACCACTTGTACATGTAGCCTTAAAGATTGTACCTCTTAATTTTCACTTGTAACTTATGCATAAATAAGTTGTACATCTTAATTTTCAACCACTTGGATAGAATATGCATTATAAGATAGTAGATATATATATATATATATATAATGGAGGATATGTCAGGAATGGGAATTGGGTAAACTAAGCATGTGTGTGGTATATTTTTGAGTGCAGGGTTAAGGTTAGCTAAGAAAATGGGAGCAGTAGATGTGAAAGCGCATGTTGATTCACTACTGGTAGCTAATCACATTAAAGGGGAATATGAGGCTAAGAGTGCTGTTATGGCACTCTACTTGTCGCAAGTGAAAAATTTGATGAATACATTTGACACTTGTGAGGTGGAGTATGTGCCAAGAGGAAAAAATAAAAAGGCGGATGTATTGAGTAAATTGGCATCAACTTCATTTCAACATTTGGCTAAAGAGATAAGGGTGGAAGTGTTAGAGGAACCATCGGTAATGGCAAAACAAGTGATAGCCATATTGGTGCATGAGGAAGCATGGTTTGAACCTATTTTGAAATATTTAAAAGAGGGACATTTTCCAGAAGATAGAGAAGAGGCAAGAAAGATTCGGGTGAATTCTTTACAGTATCAGTTGCTGTATGAAACTTTAAATAGGAAGACATATCTCGGTCCATTGTTAAGGTGTTTAACAAATGAAGAATCAAAGAGAGCGGTGCAGGAAGTACATGAAGGTATTTGCGGAAACCATATGGGGCCTCACATGGTTGTTAACAAGTTAATAATATCAGGGTATTATTGGCTGGGGATGCATAAGTTGATTGCAGAGGAGCTTCGAAAATGCGACAGTTGCCAAAGACATGCTCCGGTAAGCTTGAAGGCGAAGCATAAACTTGTACCAGTCACAACTGCATGGCCATTTCAAAAATGGGGAAGTGATATTGTAGGACCATTTCCAGAAGCCGCAGGACGTGTCAAATTTCTCATTGTTGCAGTTGATTACTTTACAAAGTGGGTAGAAGCGAAGGCGGTGGCAAGTATTACTGGACAACATATAAAGAAGTTTGTGTGGGAGTATATTATCTGTCGTTTTGGATTGCCTCTACATATAATATCGTATAACGGTAAGCAATTTGTAGATGATCCTTTTAGAGGATGGTGTGAAGAATTGTGTATTGTGCAAGTTTTTGCATATGTGGCTTATCCTCAAGCGAATGGTCAAGTTAAACGTGTTAATAGAAGTTTGGTGGAAGGGATTAAGATGCGCTTGGAAAAGGCAGGAGGAGGTTGGGTCGATGAGCTTTCACATGTGTTGTGGGCACATCGGACCATGCCAAAAACGAGTAATGGCGAAACACCATTTAGCTTAACATATGGGACATAGGCTTTTATACCGGCGGAAATTGGTTTGCCTACGCAAAGGATGGTGGAAGTTAAAGACAATGATAAAGAGTTAAGAATGAATTTGGATTTACTAGAAGAACGAAGGGAAATGGCTGCCATTAGAGAAAGTCGGTACAAATCCGAAATGGAAAACTATTACAATGCACATGCTAAGGTGTATCAATTTAAAGAAGGAGATTTGGTGCTAAGAAACAATGACGTTAGTAGGGTTGAGCGCAAAGGAAAGTTAGCGGTACAATGGGAGGGGCCCTACAAAATTTCGGAAGTACTAAGAAAAGGATCTTATCTTTTAGAAGACGGGAATGGAAATTTGTTATCAAGACCTTGGAATGGAGTGCATTTGAAGAAGTATTACTTGTAATTCTTGAAAAAATAGAAAGTATGCAAAATATTACGTGTACGTGGATATGTTCCATTTTCTCAATAAAATTTTTGTGGTTGTTACAAACGAACACTTGTAAAAAAAAAGAGAGAGAGAGACATACGTAAGCGATAAATTTGATCCAAGTGATCATTGAAATGGTTGGCCACCATGCGTCTTATGAAAGATGCGGTTTTAATAAACCAAATAAATTGATCAATTAATCTAGCATCCTTACAGATGCGACCTACAGGGTCATAAGAGGTAGTTATGCACTATCCATGTCCCCGGAAAAAATTTACAAAGAGGCTAAGGTTGCTCTTAATTCCGGAGGTGGTCTAACTGACCAATTAAAGTAACTATGAGTTACAATTGTTTAAAAAAAGAAAAAAGAAAAGAAGAAGCATAGGGTCGATGGAAGGAAAGAAATATTTGTTATGATTGAACATGTGTTTTTAAAGAAACTTGTTTTATGTGTATGGTTGTATAGGAAACTTAAACTGGTAACATGGACGCATGTGACCATGTGAGTTGATAATTTAATTTATACACATGCAAATAAGGATCTATCAAAGCATTAAATACATGATGATATGATAAAGTCATAACTATTCAAAAGGTAAGTCATAGAGTAGTACGGGGCATAAGGTAAATTGTTCAAAAGTTAGGCCCTACACATACGGGCATTCAAAGCAAGTCCACTCGCAGGTGGAGCAAAATTAGCATTGTTTGTTTAAAAGTAGCAAAGGTAGTTCATACCTGAGAGCTTCATGGATGACAGACGGTGTTGGGAGTTGGTTCAGGAGCAAGCATTTCTTTGACGGACGGTGTTGAGAAGGGCATCTGGAAGTTCTTTGCAAGTGTCTGCAAATAGGAAGGTATGCTTGGGAAATACGTCTCTGGCTTCCTTAAGCTTCCGGGGTGCCTCACAATTAAATCCAGCACAAGTTTCAGCAGTAGCGCTCAGATCATGAGCATAGAAAAGTCATGCTCGAACACCTTCGTTGAATCGGCAAGCATTCATAGCATTAGTCATATTTGCGATTGCTGAAGTTAAGTTTGGACTCTTAAGAATCTTTTCCACCGCCGCAGGGATTCCCTTGGTGATCAACCATCTTCTTTCATCCTCTAATGTCTTCCTGTCTATCTCCATCACGCGCTTTTCATCGTGAAATGCAGTCTTGGTGGTATGAAGTTCTAAGGGTAAAAAACAAGATGTAAAGGAAGGGTGACATTGTTTAAAATACAAGAACAGATCCAAAAATGCATTATGAAAATCAGGGTACCGGAAATGACTTGTTGAAGCTAAAATTGTAGAGAGCCAAGTTGATCATCCTATTCTTTTAGGGTTTTGGCATAATCAGAGAATTGATCCTTTTTTTGCTTCTCGAGGCTTTCTACCAAGGCTATTGAGCTGCTTAGTGATTTTTCAACATCAGCAAGTCTGGAGGAAAGAGCAGCATTGGATTGATTGAGATCATGATTTTCTCGTTGAAGGGTCAGGGTTTTCTCCTGAAGTTCCGGCTTTTTGATTGCGATGAGCTTTGTGTTAAGGGTTTGGAGTTGGAACTCTGCCTTGATCTAGCAACTGTAAAGCTCAGGAATGATGGCGGTGTTGTTTGCATAAGTGGAAATAACCTTGGAAGCAAATTCAGGAACATGCATCTCTTGGAATTGCCTCACATCACCAGGCCCAATCGCCTTCAGGAAAAAGTCTTTGGCACATCCGGGATTAGAAATGCTGTCTCTATTGGTAATGTTCCAAGTGGGGATGAAGAGTTCGTCAAGACCGAACGAAGAATTGTTGAGGGAAGCAACTAATTTGGCTTCATTTCTGATCCAAAGAACATCTAAAAGGCTGATAGGGTGGGAAGTGAATACTTGACTTGTGGAGTTGTTGGAATAGAAGTGTGTTGATAATAGTGTTGGAGATGTAGCAGGAGAAAGAATCATGGTTTGGGAAATGGGTTGAGAAAATTCATTACCAGAAGAAGAAATCACCGGAGAAGGGGTGCTAGTAAGGTCGATAGTTTGACAGGGGGACTGAATAAAGTCAACAAAAGAAGTGTTTACCAGGTGAGCTAAGCTTGGTGGAGATTGAACAGATGTGTTTCCATCTTCGGAAGAGGGAGAAGGTGTTCCTTGATAAAATTCGCCTTCAAGGTGGTCTGATAAGGCTTCAACAGTTGAAGAATACTTTGCTTTGGATCGAGTGACTGGAGATTTTCGGGTTTTCTTTGCGGGTTCTTCTTCTTCCCCTTCTGTTTCAGGGGCACTTTTGTTGGGTTTTGCAACCCTTTTCTTTCTCTTCGGAATCGCTGGGGAGGCAGGATGAGCTTTTTTCGGTGGAGATACACTTGTTGGATGTGTTGCTTCTGGTGAAGTTGTGGTGTCATTGGTGGTTTCTTCAACATTAGGAGAGGTAGGAACTGCAGAAGTAGATGTACCCTTTGCGACTTCGGATTTGCTAAATTTAAGTTGATTAAAATCTTTTACCTGGAGAGTGCTTGACAGATCTATGGCTGCAATATAAAAAAAGAGGAAGGTTATAATATGTTAAAAAGATGTAAAACTAAACTAATTGATTTGCGGTTATACGCACTTTCTTTTTCGAAGAAAATGACAGGTCGTATGTGGGGAAACAACCAGTTGTTGCTTATTTTAGCAATAACCAACATCTCTTCCGGAATTCTCCTGATGGGGTGAATGAATTTACTGATTAACTCATAGGTGGGCTGGTGAACTTCTTCCTTAGTCGGAACTACATCATGAATGTGATTCTAATATCACGCCATTCCATAATGGGTGGTAAACATGAGTTGTCAAGGTAGAAAAACTGTTCTTTCCAATGGCGATTAGTGGGTGGTTTTTTAGTATACAAATGAGAAATGTCTCTCCTCTTCTCAAAGGTATACCAGTCGCCTGACATGGTGAGTCGATAAAATGATTGGAAAATTATTAGTTGGGGCTCAGGTTGAGTGCACGGCAGGATAATTCAAAATGATTCAAAATACCCAAAGCAGGTGGGTTACATTGTGACAGGTGAATCTCAAAGTATGCTAGGGCTTGAAGAAGAAAGGGGGTAAATGGGATTCTGTAATTGGCTAGGCGGATGGAGTCAAGGTACAAACCAAATTTCTTATCAAGAAAAGGATAGATGGGTTTGCCTTCATTTGCAAGTACTGGATTTAGGTTTCTAGGAATACGGAATTCTTTTATGAATTCATTTAGTTCTTCTTGAGAAACTTGAGGGTAAGAAATGGAAAGATTATGCTTGGAAGGGAGTTTCTTGGTGGTAGCCATGAGAGTAAAACGAAACGGAAGGTATTAAAAGCAAAGAATCGGAAAGAAGAACTGACCTGGAAAAAGGGGAGAATTGATGAAGGTAGTGCAGAGAGCGTTGGTAAGTTTGCAAGAAATTTTTGGTAAAATTTTGGGGGAAGAAGGAGTAGTTTATATATAGGTTGTCTGACAAGCGGTTTAGGAAAGCGGTTTATATGGAGCGGTTTTGCAAAAGCGGATTTTACGGAGGGTAAAAACGAAAGGTGGGGTTTCTTAAATTTTGAAAAGATTTTTTGTCATAACTTTTGATGTGACAGGAAACAGAATAGGTACGGACTTTAACACGCGGCATTGATGGGTACTTGAAAACTGTAATATCAGTTGTACGTGTCAGATTGAACAGATGCAATCATAGGATGTGTAAGTGACTCTTTATATTCTAAGGTAAGTCTATTAACCTCATTGGCTCACTTAATAGACTTGGGGGACTTGATGAAGTAAATGATGGCTCGGATGTGTTTTACACATCCGATCGCTTACTTCCAAGTCCTTCGGACATGATGCTTTATGGAAGTGTCTTTGCAGAACACAGGTAGATGCACTCTTGCATATGCGAAGCTGGAAGATCAAGTGGAGGCCTATAAATACCCAAAGAATAGTATAGTTTAGGGATCAGATATCATTTGTAATAATCCAGTTACACATGCGTCTGTAACTTTCGTCAATCAAAGTTCAATAAAGTCATTCTTCTTTCCTTTAGTCTTCTTGTCTTTCCATTACTTATATTCCTGATTTGGCGGAAATTGTCCTTGGGGATTATTTGCTTTTTCATCAGGCATGTCAAGCACATGCACCTGTTAGCATGCGAGCTAAAAATGAATTGATTCCTGTAACGTCAGCTTGGCCGTTCCAAAAATGGGGCCTGGATATAGTGGGTCCCTTTCCAGTTCAGGAGTGAAATTCTTATTGGTCGCCATTGATAATTTCACTAAGTGGATAGAGGCAAAACCACTTGCGGTTATTTCAGGAAAACAAGTGAAGAAATTCGTTTGGGAACACATCGTTTGTAGATTTAGTCTCCCGCTATATATCATTACTGATAACGGTAAACAATTTTGCGGAAAGCCATTTAGTGGGTGGTGTGAAGACTTACATATAAATCAGATTTTTACTTCAGTTGCACATCCACAAGCTAATGGTCAAGTGGAACGGGCTAACAGGAGTCTGGTGGAAGGAATTAAGATAAGATTGGAAAATTTTGGTGGTAGTTGGGTAGATGAATTACCACATGTTCTGTGGGCTCATCGAACTATGCCTAAAATTAGTAATGGGGAGACACCCTTGGACTTGGACTTTCTGGAAGAAAGGAGAGAGATAGCTGCAATACGCGAAAGTAGATACAAAAAAGAGATAGCCAAATACTATAATGCTAAAGTAAAAGTACACCAATACAAAGAAGGGGAGTATGTCTTCAGGAACAACGAGCTTAGCAAAGCACTTCCACTTGGGAAGATGGCCCCAAAGTGGGAAGGACCATATGTGATTAAAAAGGCAATCGGAAATGGTTCTTACATACTCGAACAAATTGATGGGACGGAGTTGACAAGAGCTTGGAATGGGATACATCTTTGGAAATTTTATATGTAATGCACAAATATTGAAGTGACGAACTCTTATGAGTTACTTTCTATTTTGTCTTGTATTTATGTTCTTTAGACAAAGTTTGTTGGGAATAAATTGATGATTTGGTTGTGAAAACATGTGTATTTGGGTTGATAGTTTATACATAACGCATATACACCCATGTGCATGTGCAAAAGATAGTTTACATAAATATTTTGGGGAAAATTCCCGAACTCGGGGATAAAAACAAATCTCCCTATAAGTTCATGGTCCATAAAATCACTTTACAATCTCCACGTTAGATTGTATTTAAAACTTCTTGATGGTGAAGTCTATGTCATTATTCTTTTGATAGATAATGACTCAAGATGAATAGATAAATTCGTCTTGTCCCTAACTGTCTCTCTTGAGAAAAAGAGTGCATGTTAGGATGAGGTGATCATGTCGGACACCTTGTTAACATAGCTTTTGTTAACAAAAGCCTGAAAGGGTGGAGGCCAACTTAGTAGAGAATTAAATTTAAAAGCTTCCTGCTAAGCACCATGAAGGTCGCAAGTGTCACTTTGTAATTTGTTTATAAAGTTGAACTTGCGTGTTAGTCGTTCACACGATGACTTAACCATTTCTTACCAAAGGATGTAAGAAGTTAATCCTATTAGGAGGTGACTCATAACTAAAATGAAACAAATATAATTTATGAGGTGGTTTAACATGGTGTAGTTAATACCTTTATGGAATGGACGCATTTCATAAGGGGGAAACGCATGTGTTATCTTTCTTTAATTTTATATTTATTTCGTTAAAGTTAGTCATGGTACTTATGAAGAAGGACTCATAATGTTTTTTAAGATTCAGATAGTCATATTTTGAATATATGATAAGCAGAAGCATGAATGACAAAGTAATAAAATCCATCATAAAAGACCTACACGATAAAACGATTAACTCCCATGTTGCAACTACAAGTGTAAAACCTACACTTTAATCGCAAATGTACTGTTTTTTAGGCAATCAGAGGTGATTTATTGCAAATAGACTATATGACAAATATACAGTTTGTCAAAAACAATAACATGGCAATCTAAAGTAACCATGCATAATAACCGGGAGTTGCATCATATGCGTATCCGGTCCAAAGTTAAGCAGTTTTCACAACTGAAAAAGCAAATTATCTCCAAGGATAATTGCCGCCAAATCAGGAATATGCGTAATGGAAATACAAAAGGATTGAAGGAAATAAGAATGATTTTATTGAATTCAAGAGAGAAAAAGATACAGACGCATGTGTAATTGATTTATTATAAATGACATCGAATCCCTAAACTACACTATTCTTAGGGTATATATAGGCCTCCACTTCAATCTTCCAGTTGCGCATCTGTGTGACCGCATCTACCTGTGTCCTGCAAAGACACTTCCGCAAAGCATCATGTCCGAAGGACTTGGAAGTAAGCGATCGGATGTGTAAAACACATCCGAGTCATTGTTTACTTCATCAAGTCCCCCAAGTCTATTAAGTGAACAAATGAGGTTAATAAACTTGCTTTTGAATATGAACGGTTACTTGCACTTCCTAGGATTGCATCTACTCAATTTGACACGTACGACTAACGTTATGTCGCGTGTTAAAACCCGTACCCTTTCTGTTTCCTGTCACATCAGTAGTTATGATAAAGAATCTTTTCAAAACTTTTAAAATTTTACCTTCCATTTTTACCCTTCGTAAAACCAGCTTTTGCAAAACCGCTCCGCAAAAACCGCTTGTTAGATAGCCTATATATAAACCACTTCTTCTTCCCCCAATTTTTTTTCGAATTTTTTTTCTGAAAATTCACCATCACTCTCTGCATTTCCTTCCTTCCTTCCAGGTCAGTCCTTCTTTCTAACCCTTTTCTTTTATAAACTTCTTCTTTCATTACTTCACATATGGCTGCTACCAAAAAACTCCCTTATAAACATAACCTTTCTATTTCCTACCCCAAAACCACTCAAGAAGAACTGGATGAATTTGTAAAAGAATTCCAAATTCCTAAAAAGTTACACCCAGTTCTTGCAAACGAAGGCGAACCCATCCATCCTTTTCCTGACAACAAATTTGGCTTATACCTAGACTCCATTCGCCTTGCCAATTACAGAATCCCATTTACCCCTTTTCTCCTTCAAGCCCTAGAATATTTCGAAATCCATCTATCACAATGTAACCCACCGGCTTTAGGCATTCTGACCATTTTGAGTTGTCTTGTCGTGCACTCAACCTTGAGACCCAACGGATAATTTTCTGAGCATTTTACCGACTCACCATGTCAGGCGACTAGTACACCTTTGAAAACAGAAGAGATATTTCGCATTTGTATACCAAGAAACCACCCACCAATCGCCATTGGAAAGAGCAGTTTTTCTATCTTGACAACTCATGCTTACCCTCCATTAAGAAATGGCGCGATATTAGAATCATTGTTCATTACATAATTCCAACTAAAGAAGAAGTTCACCAACCCACTTACGAATTAATCAGTAAATTCGTTCACCCCATCAGGAGAATTCCGGAGGAAATGTTGCTTATTGCCAAAATAAGTAACAACTGGTTCTTCCCCAATATGCGACCTGTCATTTTTTGTGGAAAAGAGAGTGCGTAGAATTATAAGTCAATCAGTTCAATTTTTCCATCTTTTTAACATATTATGACCTTCTTCTCTTTTTTACAGCCATGGATCTATCAAGCGCTCTTCAATTGAAGGATTTTAACCAACTTAGGTTTGGCAAAACCAAAGTTGCAAAGAACACATCTTCCTCTGCAGTTCCTACCTCACCTAACGTTGAAGAAACTACCAAAGAAACCCCACTATCCACAGAAGCGACACACCACGTAAGTGTATCTCCACCGAAAGAATCATATCCTCCTTCCTCAGTGATTCAAAAAAGAAAGAAAAGGGCAGCGAAGCCCAACAAAAATGTTCCTGAAACTGAAGCAGAAGAAGAACCTGCACAAAAGAAGACTCGAAAGTATCCTATTACCCGATCCAAGGAAAAGTATTCTTCAACTGTTGAAGCTTTATCTGACCATCTTGAAGGCGAATTCTACCAAGGAACCCCATCACCGTCTTCCGAAGACGGAAATGCATTTTTTTTGTCTCCACCAAGTTTGGCACACTTAGTAAGCACTTCTTTTGCTGACTTTATTCAGTCCCCCTGTCAGACCATTGATTTAACTACCACCCCTTCTCAAACCTACTTCTCAATCTTTTGCTGACTTTATTTTGCTGAATTTATTCAGTCCTCGGTCTACTTCTTAAACCATGATTCCCTCTCCCATTACCTTTACAACCCCATTGGCAACACACTTTGGTTCTAGCAGTTCTACAAGTCATGGATCAACTTCCAACCCTGTCAGTTTTTCAGATGTTCTTTGGATTAGGAACGAAGCCAAGCTGGTTGCTTCTCGCAACAATTCTTCCTTTG
This sequence comes from Deinandra increscens subsp. villosa, assembly GCA_039602395.1. Classification (NCBI taxonomy): domain Eukaryota; kingdom Viridiplantae; phylum Streptophyta; class Magnoliopsida; order Asterales; family Asteraceae; genus Deinandra; species Deinandra increscens. Next base: position 35,930,820 of record JBCNJP010000007.1, on the reverse strand, counting down.
GTCTTGATGAACTTTTCATTCATACCTGGAACATTACCAATAGGGACAACATTACTGACCCTGCATGTGCAAAATACTTTTTCCTAAAAGTGATTGGCCCTGGTGATGTGAGACAGTTCCAAGAGATGTCTGCTCCTGAATTTGCTTCGAGGGTTGTTTCTGACTACGCAAACATCAACACAATCATTCCTGAACTTTACAGTCGCTGGATCAAAACGGAGTTCCAACTCCAAACTCTGAATGCAAAGCTGATCGCAGTTGCAAAGCCGAAACTTCAGGAGAAAGTTCAAGCACTTCAAAGAGAAAATCATGAGCTTAATCAATCCAATACAGCCCTTTCTTCTAGACTTGCCAGAGAAGCATTTCCTAAGCTCACTTTCCCATTTTCAGACACTTGCAAGGAACTCCCTGATGCCCACCTCAGCCAAATCAAAGAAATACTTGCACCTGCATCAACTTCCAGTACCGTCCGTCACCCATGGAGCTCTCAGGTATGACCCATCTTTACTACCTTTTGAACAAACAATGATAACTTTGCTCCACCTGCGAGTGGACTTACCTTTAATGCCCGTACGTGTAGGGCTTGTCTTTTGAACAATTTACTTTTTAGCTCTTCCTTACTCTATGGTTTGTATTTTGGATGACTATGACTTCATGATATTATCTTGTGACCCAATGCTTTGATGGAATCTCATTTGTATGTTTGTAAATTATATTAACAACTTAAATGATCACATGCGCCCATGTTACCAATTTAAGATCTCAATATAACCATACACATAGAAATAAGTTTCTTAAAAATATATGTTCGATCGTATCTAACATTTCTTGCCTTTTTTTTTATTAAATAATTGTAACACATAGTTACTTTGATCGGTCATTTAGACCACATCCGGAATTAAGAGCAACCTTAGCCTCTTTATGAATTACTTCCGGGAATATGGATAGTGCATAACTACATTTTATGACCCCGTAGGTCGCATCTATAAAGATGCTAATTTAATTGATCAATTTGTTTGGTTTATTAAAACCGCATCTTTCATAAGACGCATGGTGGCCAACCATTTCAATGATCTATTAGATCACAGTCATCACATACGTATGTCTCCTTTTGTTCGTTTTTTTGTAAGTATTTGTCCATAACAACCACAAAAACAATTTTTATTAACAAAATGGAACATATCCACATGTTATATTTTCCGGCTTCTCATATGTTTCATTTTCCAAGGATTACAAGTAATACTTTTTCAAATGAACACCATTCCAAGGTCGTACCAACTGGTTTCCATTTCCATCCTCCAATGTATGATCCTTTCTTTAACACTTCCGACACCCTGTAAGGTCCTTCCCATTGTACCCCCAACTTTCCGTTGGACTCAACTCTGCTAAAATCATTGTTCCTTAGCACTAAATCTCCTTCCTTAAATTGATACACCTTGGCATGTGTATTATAATATTTTCCCATTTCAAATTTATATCGACTTTCTCTAATGGCAGCCATTTCCCTTCGTTTTTCTAACAGATCCAAATTGACCCTTAACTCTTTATCATTGTCTCTAACCTCAACCATCCTTTGTGTGGGCAAACCAATTTCCGCTGGTATAACAGCCTCTGTTCCGTATGTTAAACTAAACGGAGTTTCACTGTTACTTGTTTTTGGCATGGTTCGATATGCCCATAGCACATGCGAGAGCTCATCGACCCAACCCCCACCTGCCTTTTCGAAATGCATCTTAATCCCTTCCACCAAACTTCTATTTACACGCTCAACTTGACCATTTTCCTGAGGATACGCCACAGATGCAAAAATTTATACTATACCCAATTCTTCGCACCATCCTTTGAAAGGGTCTTCAGCAAATTGCTTACCATTATCCGATATTATGTGTAGAGGCAATCTGAAACGGCAGATAATATACTCCCACATGAACTTCTTTATATGTTGCCCAGTGATACTCGCCACCGCCTTCGCTTCTGTCCAATTTGTAAAGTAATCAACTGCAACAATGAGAAACTTGATACATCTTGCAGCTTTCGGAAACGGTCCTACAATGTCAATCCCCCATTTTTGAAATGGCCACGCATTTGTGACTGGTACAAGCTCATGTTTCGCCTTTAAACTTATCGGGGCATGTCTTTGGCAATTGTCTCATTTCCGAAGCTCTTCTGCCACCAACTTATGCATCCCCGGCCAATAATACCCCAATATTATTAATTTGTTAACTACCATGCGATGTCCTATATGATTTCCACAAATACCACAATGCACTTCCTGTACCGCTCTCTTTGCCTCCTCTTTTATTAAGCATCTTAACAATGGACCAAGATATGTCTTCATGTATAAAGTTCCATTCTGCAATTGATATTGCAAAGAATTCACTTGAATCTTTCTTGCCTCCTCTCGATCTTCTGGCAGATGCCCCTCTTTCAAATATTTCACAATAGGTCTAAACCATGCCTCATCCTCCACCAATATAGCTACCACCTGCTTTGCCATAACCGATGGTTCCTCTAACACTTCCACCCTTATCTCCTTAGTCAAATGCTGGAAAGATGTTGATGCCAACTTACTTAACACATCCGCCTTTTTATTTTTTCCCCTTGGTACATGTTCCACCTCACAAGTATCAAATAAATTCATCAAATTCTTCACATGTGATAAGTAGAGTGCCATAACAGCACTCTTAGCCTCATATTCTCCTTTAATATGGTTAGCTACCAGTAGTGAATCCACATTCGCTTTCACGTCTACCGCTCCCATTTTTTTAGCTAACCTTAATCCTGCACTCAAAAATATATCATACTCATACTTAGTTTTACCCAACTCTCATTCTTGACACATCCTCCATTTCTTTTTTTTTATCTTTGAAAAAGACAACTTCCAAAATTGTTAACTAAAATTGACTTTAACAACCTGCCAATAGTGCCTCATATTCAGCCTCATTATTAGATACGTTGAAATAAAATTTTAGAGCATATGTCAACTCATCCCTTTCTGGACTTATTAATAACAACCCTGTAAAATAAGTAAAGCCACATGTATACTCGTTATCACAAATTTATAAGTGAAAAATATTTATCAATGCGATACACAAAACTTAAACAAATTTGCCCTCGCTCCATCGCCACTTGCAAATCCATCTGTGAATAACTTCCAACCCCTTTTTACTGAACTGCGTTGTATATCGGAATTGTTATCATTCACATCCTGTACTACACATCCAACTGGCATCTCTGCTAAAAAATCAGCAATAACTTTACCTTTAACAGCCACCCTTGGTTTAAACTGAATATCATATTGGCCCAACTCAATTGCCCATTTTACCATTCTTCCTGACACTTCCGGTCTACGTAACACTTGATTCATAGAAGACGTTGTTAAAACCTCAACCGTATGTGCTTGGAAGTAACTTCGCAAACGCCTTGCCGCCAACACAAGCGACAAAACCAGCTTCTCCATTGGTGAATACCGAATTTCATAGTCTTTTAAAACCTTACTTACATAATATATGGGCATCTGCTTTTGCCCTCTCTCTGTCATTAATACTAAACTAGCCACCCCTTCTGAAACTGCTAAGTACATCTGCAAAGTCTCTCCCACAATCGGAGCAGTTAATGTCGGAAGTGTCATCAAAAATGCTTTCAGCTGCTTAAATGCCTCCTCAGCTTCTACCGACCAACAAAATCCTGACCCTCCAATACTGGCTTTTAACACTTGCATGAACGGTAAAGACCTCTCCGCAGCCTCAGATACAAACCTCTATAATGCAACCAGCCTTCCATTTAAAACTTGTACATCCTTTACTGAGATGGTGACCCCATTTGCAGAATTGCATCTATATTATCTGGACAAGCCCGAATTCCTTCATTATCTACCACCATTCCCAAGAATTTCCCTGTATCCATACCAAAGGAACACTTTTTGGGGTTCAACCGCATGCGAATTTCCCTAACCTTCGCAAATATCTCCTCTATATCTTTAAACATATCCTCCTCACTGCTGCTTTTAATAAAAATGTCATCAACATAAGCTTCCACATTTCTCCCTACCTGCTTTTGAAAGGCCCAATCCATAAGACGTTGGTAAGTTGCACCTGCATTTTTAAGACGAAAGGGCATCTTTTTATAACAAAACATTCCTTTTCTTGTAATAAACGAGTTTTTATCTTCGTCTTCTACTGCCATCTGATTTGATGATATCCTTTCTACGCATCTAAAAAGCATTTCCACCGAAAACCTACAACAGAATCAACCTTAAGATCAATTTTCGGTAACGGATAGCAATCTTTTGGGAAAGCATTATTCACGTCTTTAGAGTCTATGCACGTTCGCCATGAACCATCAGGTTTCTTTACCAACACCGGATTTGACACCCAATCCGTATATTGTATTTCTCTTAGAATTCCAGCTTCTACCAACTTCTTTACTTCTTCATTTACTACCTCTGCCCGTTCACTGTCCATCCCTCTTTGCCTTTGTTAAACTGACTTACTGCCAGGATATAAAGCTAACCTATGTTCTGCCAATGATCTTGGTACCCCCGTCATATCCGAAGGCTCTCACGCAAACACATCCACATTTTTTTAACAAAACATACACTTTTCTTCGTACTTCAATTGACAAACCATTTCCAATCTACAATTTTGATCTGGAAACTTCGAATTAATTGCCCATTTATCACTTTTTATCTCCTTCTGATCAATCACATCTGCATCCACTCGCATTTCCACATCATGTACCTGCACACTCGGATTTGTAACCAGTGTTGTGACACCCACTGGTGTTGGAAACCTAATCATCCCATGCATAACCGATATCACAGCCCCTAACCTTCTCAAAACTGGTCTCCCTAAAATAACATTGTGTACAGATGTTGCCGATACCACCAAGAATGTCACATCAAGTTGAAGTACTTGTAACCCATTACCCAGGGTCATAGGTAAAGTTATTTCTCCTATCGACTTAACCACTTCCCCCGCGAAACCTATTAGAGGAATAGTAGTCGATCGCAGTTGTGAACATACAGCAGGTCCCATCTGTCGAAAACATTGTTCATACATAATTTCAGTTGCGCTGCCACAATCTACATATACTCTTTTTACCAAAATCCCTCCGACTTTTTGCAGAGACTATCACCGGCTCCTCTGTCGCCATTTGCTCCAATATCGGAGGAAAAGTAATCTCCTGGTATTTCCAATCCACATACTTATTACTATTTCCTCTTACATTTCTACACTGATACGACTTGGCATCTGTATCATATTAATCACAGGTGCATCCCCCTGTACATTATTTCTAATTATTTTCACCAAATGCCCCAACTTTCCTGATCTTATAGCCTTATCAATTTCTTTCTTCAAAGTCCAACATGTATCTGTAGTATGCCCTCTATCTTTGTGGTAGTCACAATACTTGTCTAAATTTCTTGTGGGTGCATTTCTCATTTTTGGTGGCATAAGCAGATCCACTTTCTCAGTTGCCAATATCTGTGTTGGTGTCTTAACCAACTCCACAAACTTTGCACCTCGATAATTTGCATACGCATTCCTCGAAGTACCCCCAAAATTCTTACCCCTGGCTGGCGGAATCCTTAACCACTTATTTTGCGAAACCAAACCTGCACCTCTTACCGGACCTCCATTCCCATGCCCAAAAGGCACAAAACCCTGACGTATCTGACCAAACCTCCCATCACTTCCGTTCAAGTAAGCACATGCATTTTTTCCTCTCACAAAAGCCCTTGCCTTATCCATCAGAACATCCATCGACCTAGGTAAGTCCTTATGCAACTTTTCTACTAATTGTGCACACTTTACCCCATGACAAAATCCTGATATTCGCAGTTGATCACCTGCCCCTTCTACCCTCATACTCTCCTTATTAAACCTTGTAATAAAATATTCAATTGACTCATTATACTTCCTATGAATATTGTGCACCTCTGTCGGATCTTTCATACATCTTTTCTGCTGACTGAACTGTCGCAAAAACTTGTTCCTTAAATCTTCAAAACTATCCACCTGTCCTGTTGGCATAGAGTCAAACCAGACTCTTGATATTCTGGTAAAAGTTTGAACAAACATGTGGCACCAGATTTCCTCTTTCCAATGTTCTAGTCGTGCCGCAGAATAAAATTCAAACACATGGTCATCCGGATCAGCCAAACCCGCATATTTTCCCACAACCGAAGGTAATTTCATAAGGAAGCTGTCAGTAAGAAGCAGACATCCTTCACCAAGGATCAGCAACCCATTCAACTAGCTATAAGGAGCAAGACGATTCCCCAAAAGATCAATCTGAGATCGGATTAGCGTCAGCTGAAGGAGTAAGAATGAGGCTATAAGAGGATGGCTTTTCGGAAGCAAAAAGGATCATTATGAGTCCTTAGTAATGTTGACTGGAATAACGGACGCCCCTACAACCCAGAAGTCTGGTGACTAAGCATGCAGACAAACGACGTACTAAAGTTCTCAAAAAGCGGAAAAGAATGCATGAGGCATTGGAAGAAAATGCTAAAGATCAGAAGGAGGCTATATGTAAGAAGCGTACAAATTGGCGAAAAGGAAGTTCATATGCTCAACGTAAGAATTACCCTAGTAGGTTCCTTCAAACGACAATACGTCGAAAGTCGCTAAGACTTTCCAAAGTTCGTAATTTCATTAGGTTGACTAAGAAGATGTCAAATCCTTTTGGAATCCTAATCAGTAGCAGGCATGGGAGAAAGTAATGAATGGATTAACTCAGGCATCGGTACAAACATTACCGATTAGGCCTAGTGAAAAAGGAATTTGCAGCCATAGCATTTACACTTAAGAGATGCAAAGCATTAGATGAAGCTGTGGACTAGGATTAGTCCCGTACAGATAAGTATGACAGGCCAATATGGAAAAAGAATAAGTAGCATTCATAAATACGTATCACTTACTAAACAAGTGAGGGACTATTGATATCCAGAAGCAAGGTTCACGGATAAAGGTTTAACGTACGCAGAAGGGTAAAGCCAAGTAGTATAAGCTTCGTGATAAATTTCAAACCTTGTAGAAATTTTGAAGCATGTTCCGGTGGAGTTCATAATCCAGCTACCCTATATATAGCTAAAGAGTTATGACACCACTTAGTTAATGTGAGGAAAGAGTTCCTTTATTCTGAGAAACGTATTTCTCTCAAAACGTCATCTAGATTTTGCGTTAGGAAAATTCTTGCCTAAAAAGAATTAGTATCTTTTATGGAAATACGGTCCACATTTAAAGTGGGACAAAATTCCGTGAATAGAATAGTTAAAGTATTACCCTATAGGTAATAGAAATAAATGATAGATTGTCATAGAAAGTTCGTTGCGATATTAAAATCGTAGCCTAG
>JBCNJP010000007.1:35889584-35922961 GCA_039602395.1 Deinandra increscens subsp. villosa | reverse complement strand
TGATACAAGTAAATTGGAGAAGATACAAAAAGATCCCTATTCTAAGTCTAATCTTGAATATTTATAGGCTTGCGATCACGTCCTCTTGACCTTTAGCTCGAATCCTCTCCAGATCCTCGCCTTGCATGTGCCTATAAAACCATTATTATCTGACTGAGGACTTAGATGCGCGATGGTCGGATGTAAACACACATCCGACAACCTCATCTATTCATCAATGAACTTTTCATTCATACCTGGAACATTACCAATAGGGACAACATTACTGACCCTGCATGTGCAAAATACTTTTTCCTAAAAGTGATTGGCCCTGGTGATGTGAGACAGTTCCAAGAGATGTCTGCTCCTGAATTTGCTTCGAGGGTTGTTTCTGACTACGCAAACATCAACACAATCATTCCTGAACTTTACAGTCGCTGGATCAAAACGGAGTTCCAACTCCAAACTCTGAATGCAAAGCTGATCGCAGTTGCAAAGCCGAAACTTCAGGAGAAAGTTCAAGCACTTCAAAGAGAAAATCATGAGCTTAATCAATCCAATACCGCCCTTTCTTCTAGACTTGCCAGAGAAGCATTTCCTAAGCTCACTTTCCCATTTTTCGACACTTGCAAGGAACTCCCTGATGCCCACCTCAGCCAAATCAAAGAAATACTTGCACCTGCATCAACTTCCAGTACCGTCCGTCACCCATGAAGCTCTCAGGTATGACCCATCTTTACTACCTTTTGAACAAACAATGATAACTTTGCTCCACCTGTGAGTGGACTTACCTTTAATGCCCGTACGTGTAGGGCTTGTCTTTTGAACAATTTACTTTTTAGCTCTTCCTTACTCTATGGTTTGTATTTTGGATGACTATGACTTCATGATATTATCTTGTGACCCAATGCTTTGATGGAATCTCATTTGTATGTTTGTAAATTATATTAACAACTTAAATGATCACATGCGCCCATGTTACCAATTTAAGATCTCAATATAACCATACACATAGAAATAAGTTTCTTAAAAATATATGTTCGATCGTATCTAACATTTCTTGCCTTTTTTTTTATTAAATAATTGTAACACATAGTTACTTTGATCGGTCATTTAGACCACATCCGGAACTAAGAGCAACCTTAGCCTCTTTATGAATTACTTCCGGGAATATGGATAGTGCATAACTACATTTTATGACCCCGTAGGTCGCATCTATAAAGATGCTAATTTAATTGATCAATTTGTTTGGTTTATTAAAACCGCATCTTTCATAAGACGCATGGTGGCCAACCATTTCAATGATCTATTAGATCACAGTCATCACATACGTATGTCTCCTTTTTTTTCGTTTTTTTTATAAGTATTTGTCCATAACAACCACAAAAACAATTTTTATTAACAAAATGGAACATATCCACATGTTATATTTTCCGGCTTCTCATATGTTTCATTTTCCAAGGATTACAAGTAATACTTTTTCAAATGAACACCATTCCAAGGTCGTACCAACTGGTTTCCATTTCCATCCTCCAATAGGTATGATCCTTTCTTTAACACTTCCGACACCCTGTAAGGTCCTTCCCATTGTACCCCCAACTTTCCGTTGGACTCAACTCTGCTAAAATCATTGTTCCTTAGCACTAAATCTCCTTCCTTAAATTGATACACCTTGGCATGTGTATTATAATATTTTCCCATTTCAAATTTATATCGACTTTCTCTAATGGCAGCCATTTCCCTTCGTTTTTCTAACAGATCCAAATTGACCCTTAACTTGTCACACCCCCAAATTAACCACTAACGGAGTTTATACCGTTAAGGGGTGCGGCTAGACCAGGATCCACGACCATTAGTTACAAATACTAAATGAATCAGAGTTAGTTCAAAAATCAGTTATAAAGTAAAGTCTCAAATACAAACGCAGCGGAATGAATATTGTCTTAGCACTAACCACGTGCTTTACAAGTTCTTTGTTTAAAATTCCCAATTAAGTTTAACAGAAATACAATTGTCTTCACGTGCCTTGCCAACCTGCTCCGGAATACTCCTCAGCGATCTGCAAAAGTTTAAACCACGCAAGTGTCAACCTAACGGTTGGTGAGTTCACAGTGGGCTTGTCATGCATTGGCCCGGTCTCATAATCATAATTTGTATCAAGGTATACTTACATAGTATTCGTTTGTGAAAAATAATGCTAAATGTTATGTCTTAGTTTATAAAGGAATTATCTGTGACCTACGTCATCGGGTATGAACTAGTTTTGTAAAGTTAAAGTGCTCAACCAATATCGCGGGTAGCTAATCCGTTGTTCCATGCACTAAGGAAGTTTGCACCAAAGCTGACTATAATTTATTGTAGTGGCCGTGCCATCTAGTACTGCGGACCTACGTCATCGCGGTTTTTGCCTCCCCCGTGTCCTCTCGGGATCACGGTCAAATAGGCTGATATTGTACCTCCGTGCACTCCCCGTGCCACGGGGCGGAGTTTGTCAAACTCCAGTAGATCTACCCAACATCCCCTCGCTTTACAATTAATGGTACAATTAGTTGAGGACTTTTAAGTTTTCAAGGCATCCTTAGAAATCATGTGATATCATGTGGTTTAGACTTTAACCTACGCTAGCCATATTAAAAAGGTTTACCGGATTCTCATGAATCTCAAAAGTGTTTTCAGTTTTGTTTCAGAAATAGTTGTTTAAGTAATTCACAGGTGCTTCCCATAAAGCACTTCAAGTTCATCAGGTGGGTGCCGAGCACTCCAAGTTTTCAAGTTCATCAGGGAGGTGCCTAGCACTCTCGAGTTTGTCAGCATTGTTTTACTTTTAGTTGTTCGGTGTGACCTAAACGGGTTCACGGTAATCGGGTTAGTGACACTCACCTTTGGTTGCACTGCTACACTTGCTAATAATCCAAGTTTTGCTTATCGAAGACCTATGAACACGTTTAGGTCTTAAGTATTAGTTTTGTGTCTAATCTTTACTTAACGTCACTATGGCCCATAACATAGCACGTTGGAACTATGATTCGACATACAGACACACGACACCGATGGTTGATCATAAACAAGGGTTCATATATATATCAGAAATCAAGGCATGTATCATCATGGCATAATCATGTAAGTCATGGCATAACATTTAAGCAAATTGTACAAGTTTAGATTCTGGTCTCAGTTTCGCTAGCAGTTTCGCTAGTCAGTTTCGCTGTGTGCACGGGCAGCACTTTCGCTAGGCAATACCCGATGACACAGTTTCGCTAGGCTAGTTTCGCTCGAAACTGTTGGCACAGTTTCGCTAGCCTAGTTTCGCCCGAAACTGGTTTGAACTTTCGTTCAGGGAATTTCGCTCGGTAGATTCGCTCGAGCTGGTCTGGTTGGTTTACCCGGCGACACTGCAGTTTCGCTGCATAGTGTCGCTGGTTGAAGATATACATAGTTTCGCTGGACAATTTCGCCCAGAGAACACCACAGTTTCGCTGGTCGCGAAAAACATACGGATCAGCCTAAAAATCAACCTAACAGCTTCCATTTTACATGCAATTCATTGTTTAGCATACATAGGCATTTACCAACATAAATCAGTAAGCTTTAACACCTTAAACATGCATTTTATCATCAAATCACTCAAAATACATATAAAACCCTAAAATGACTAAAATAGCATCAATCTTTATCATGGATGGATTTCACACGTAAAGTTATCAACTTTATGGTAGATCTAGCAATCCTAAGCAACATATCAGAAGATCTAACAATAACACAGAGATCTAGGCATGCTTTATGAAGAAACACATAGAAAAGCATAGAAAATGGTGGTTTTGGGACTCACGGTTGATCTAGGATCGATGGATGATCTTCACAACTCAGAATGATAGCTGATTCTTGGTGGTTCTTGGTTGGGATCAGCTGGTCCAGGAGTTTCAGGAGAGTTGTGTGTTTTTGTGTGAAATGAGGCAAAATGGTGAACTAGGGTTTATTAAGATTATTTATATCAGAGGCTAGTTTCGCTGGCAGTTTCGCTGGCCAAGCGAAACTGGCCCTGAGCTCGTGCAGGTCAGTCAGTTTAGCTAGCTACCGGGCGACATTATAGTTTCGCCCGTTAGTTTCGCTGGCTGTACAACTTAGGCAATTTTCACAAAATCAAGGATTTACAATTCGTCATGCCATCCATAATATTAAATCATGCATTTGAATCATATTGCACATAGTGACAACAATAATGAACACATAGCACATATGGGCGGGTTCGGTGATCAACCAAAGGTCGTGGACGTATTCGGCCTAGTTATGCATTAGTTACTAAGTTAACACTTATAACGTAACTAACAGAATTTGTCTAACGGAAGTAAACCTTGAAATTCTCGGATGTCACATCATCCCCTTGCAATTGGAATTTTCGTCCCGAAAATTATTCTTGTGTCGTAGCGTTCGCAGCATCAGCTGTCGTCGTTGCTGGGGAAAGAAAGCAAAGTTTTAGGGTCGTCACATAACTCTTTATCATTGTCTCTAACCTCAACCATCCTTTGTGTGGGCAAACCAATTTCCGCTGGTATAACAGCCTCTGTTCCGTATGTTAAACTAAACGGAGTTTCACTGTTACTTGTTTTTGGCATGGTTCGATGTGCCCATAGCACATGCGAGAGCTCATCGACCCAACCCCCACCTGCCTTTTCGAAATGCATCTTAATCCCTTCCACCAAACTTCTATTTACACGCTCAACTTGACCATTTTCCTGAGGATACGCCACAGATGCAAAAATTTATACTATACCCAATTCTTCGCACCATCCTTTGAAAGGGTCTTCAGCAAATTGCTTACCATTATCCGATATTATGTGTAGAGTCTGAAACGGCAGATAATATACTCCCACATGAACTTCTTTATATGTTGCCCAGTGATACTCGCCACCGCCTTCGCTTCTGTCCAATTTGTAAAGTAATCAACTGCAACAATGAGAAACTTGATACATCTTGCAGCTTTCGGAAACGGTCCTACAATGTCAATCCCCCATTTTTGAAATGGCCACGCATTTGTGACTGGTACAAGCTCATGTTTCGCCTTTAAACTTATCGGGGCATGTCTTTGGCAATTGTCTCATTTCCGAAGCTCTTCTGCCACCAACTTATGCATCCCCGGCCAATAATACCCCAATATTATTAATTTGTTAACTACCATGCGATGTCCTATATGATTTCCACAAATACCACAATGCACTTCCTGTACCGCTCTCTTTGCCTCCTCTTTTATTAAGCATCTTAACAATGGACCAAGATATGTCTTCATGTATAAAGTTCCATTCTGCAATTGATATTGCAAAGAATTCACTTGAATCTTTCTTGCCTCCTCTCGATCTTCTGGCAGATGCCCCTCTTTCAAATATTTAACAATAGGTCTAAACCATGCCTCATCCTCCACCAATATAGCTACCACCTGCTTTGCCATAACCGATGGTTCCTCTAACACTTCCACCCTTATCTCCTTAGTCAAATGCTGGAAAGATGTTGATGCCAACTTACTTAACACATCCGCCTTTTTATTTTTTCCCCTTGGTACATGTTCCACCTCACAAGTATCAAATAAATTCATCAAATTCTTCACCTGTGATAAGTAGAGTGCCATAACAGCACTCTTAGCCTCATATTCTCCTTTAATATGGTTAGCTACCAGTAGTGAATCCACATTCGCTTTCACGTCTACCGCTCCCATTTTTTTAGCTAACCTTAATCCTGCACTCAAAAATATATCATACTCATACTTAGTTTTACCCAACTCTCATTCTTGACACATCCTCCATTTCTTTTTTTTATCTTTGAAAAAGACAACTTCCAAAATTGTTAACTAAAATTGACTTTAACAACCTGCCAATAGTGCCTCATATTCAGCCTCATTATTAGATACGTTGAAATAAAATTTTAGAGCATATGTCAACTCATCCCTTTCTGGACTTATTAATAACAACCCTGTAAAATAAGTAAAGCCACATGTATACTCGTTATCACAAATTTATAAGTGAAAAATATTTATCAATGCGATACACAAAACTTAAACAAATTTGCCCTCGCTCCATCGCCACTTGCAAATCCATCTGTGAATAACTTCCAACCCCTTTTTACTGAACTGCGTTGTATATCGGAATTGTTATCATTCACATCCTGTACTACACATCCAACTGGCATCTCTGCTAAAAAATCAGCAATAACTTTACCTTTAACAGCCACCCTTGGTTTAAACTGAATATCATATTGGCCCAACTCAATTGCCCATTTTACCATTCTTCCTGACACTTCCGGTCTACGTAACACTTGATTCATAGAAGACGTTGTTAAAACCTCAACCGTATGTGCTTGGAAGTAACTTCGCAAATGCCTTGCCGCCAACACAAGCGACAAAACCAACTTCTCCATTGGTGAATACCGAATTTCATAGTCTTTTAAAACCTTACTTACATAATATTATGGCATCTGCTTTTGCCCTCTCTCTGTCATTAATACTAAACTAGCCACCCCTTCTGAAACTGCTAAGTACATCTGCAAAGTCTCTCCCACAATCGGAGCAGTTAATGTCGGAAGTGTCATCAAAAATGCTTTCAGCTGCTTAAATGCCTCCTCAGCTTCTACCGACCAACAAAATCCTGACCCTCCAATACTGGCTTTTAACACTTGCATGAACGGTAAAGACCTCTCCGCAGCCTCAGATACAAACCTCTATAATGCAACCAGCCTTCCATTTAAAACTTCTACATCCTTTACTGAGATGGTGACCCCATTTGCAGAATTGCATCTATATTATCTGGACAAGCCCGAATTCCTTCATTATCTACCACCATTCCCAAGAATTTCCCTGTATCCATACCGAAGGAACACTTTTTGGGGTTCAACCGCATGCGAATTTCCCTAACCTTCGCAAATATCTCCTCTATATCTTTAAACATATCCTCCTCACTGCTGCTTTTAATAAAAATGTCATCAACATAAGCTTCCACATTTCTCCCTACCTGCTTTTGAAAGGCCCAATCCATAAGACGTTGGTAAGTTGCACCTGCATTTTTAAAACGAAAGGGCATCTTTTTATAACAAAACATTCCTTTTCTTGTAATAAACGAGTTTTTATCTTCGTCTTCTACTGCCATCTGATTTGATGACATCCTTTCTACGCATCTAAAAAGCATTTCCACCAAAAACCTACAACAGAATCAACCTTAAGATCAATTTCCGGTAACGGATAGCAATCTTTTGGGAAAGCATTATTCACGTCTTTAGAGTCTATGCACGTTCGCCATGAACCATCAGGTTTCTTTACCAACACCGGATTTGACACCCAATCCGTATATTGTATTTCTCTTAGAATTCCAGCTTCTACCAACTTCTTTACTTCTTCATTTACTACCTCTGCCCGTTCACTGTCCATCCCTCTTTGCCTTTGTTAAACTGACTTACTGCCAGGATATAAAGCTAACCTATGTTCTGCCAATGATCTTGGTACCCCCGTCATATCCGAAGGCTCTCACGCAAACACATCCACATTTTTTTAACAAAACATACACTTTTCTTCGTACTTCAATTGACAAACCATTTCCAATCTGCAATTTTGATCTGGAAACTTCGAATTAATTGCCCATTTATCACTTTTTATCTCCTTCTGATCAATCACATCTGCATCCACTCGCATTTCCACATCATGTACCTGCACACTCGGATTTGTAACCAGTGTTGTGACACCCACTGGTGTTGGAAACCTAATCATCCCATGCATAACCGATATCACAGCCCCTAACCTTCTCAAAACTGGTCTCCCCAAAATATCATTGTGTACAGATGTTGCCGATACCACCAAGAATGTCACATCAAGTTGAAGTACTTGTAACCCATTACCCAGGGTCATAGGTAAAGTTATTTCTCCTATCGACTTAACCACTTCCCCCGCGAAACCTACTAGAGGAATAGTAGTCGATCGCAGTTGTGAACATACAGCAGGTCCCATCTGTCGAAAACATTGTTCATACATAATTTCAGTTGCGCTGCCACAATCTACATATACTCTTTTTACCAAAAGCCCTCCGACTTTTTGCAGAGACTATCACCGGCTCCTCTGTCGCCATTTGCTCCAATATCGGAGGAAAAGTAATCTCCTGGTATTTCCAATCCACATACTTATTACTATTTCCTCTTACATTTCTACACTGATACGACTTGGCATCTGTATCATATTAATCACAGGTGCATCCCCCTGTACATTATTTCTAATTATTTTCACCAAATGCCCCAACTTTCCTGATCTTATAGCCTTATCAATTTCTTTCTTCAAAGTCCAACATGTATCTGTAGCATGCCTTCTATCTTTGTGGTAGTCACAATACTTGTCTAAATTTCTTGTGGGTGCATTTCTCATTTTTGGTGGCATAAGCAGATCCACTTTCTCAGTTGCCAATATCTGTGTTGGTGTCTTAACCAACTCCACAAACTTTGCACCTCGATAATTTGCATACGCATTCCTCGAAGTACCCCCAAAATTCTTACCCCTGGCTGGCGGAATCCTTAACCACTTATTTTGCGAAACCAAACCAAACCTGCACCTCTTACCGGACCTCCATTCCCATGCCCAAAAGGCACAAAACCCTGACGTATCTGACCAAACCTCCCATCACTTCCGTTCAAGTAAGCACATGCATTTTTTCCTCTCACAAAAGCCCTTGCCTTATCCAACAGAACATCCATCGACCTAGGTAAGTCCTTATGCAACTTTTCTACTAATTGTGCATACTTTACCCCATGACAAAATCCTGATATTCGCAGTTGATCACCTGCCCCTTCTACCCTCATACTCTCCTTATTAAACCTTGTAATAAAATATTCAATTGACTCATTATACTTCCTATGAATATTGTGCACCTCTGTCGGATCTTTCATACATCTTTTCTGCTGACTGAACTGTCGCAAAAACTTGTTCCTTAAATCTTCAAAACTATCCACCTGTCCTGTTGGCATAGAGTCAAACCAGACTCTTGATATTCTGGTAAAAGTTTGAACAAACATGTGGCACCAGATTTCCTCTTTCCAATGTTCTAGTCGTGCCGCAGAATAAAATTCAAACACATGGTCATCCGGATCAGCCAAACCCGCATATTTTCCCACAACCGAAGGTAATTTCAGTTTTTTCGGAAATATTGCCTTAGAAATCCATGGCGTAAATTTTGAATGCGGAATCATTGATTGCGGTATATATGTAACAGTTACATCTACTATCACAACATTTTCCAAAGAACACACAATATTTTTTAATATAAAACATCATTTCTTGACATATAATTAAAATATAATGTATGCAATATCATGAAACAAACATGATTCTTAATAATAAACACTTGCCTACATGATCAATAACTGTTTAGTAAACATGTACCTTTCACTGTAGCTCCTTTACCGAGACCACGTCTGTCCAAATTGTTGAAAGAATGATCTTTGTTAAAAGTGTGCTCCTTCTGACGTATCTGATCAGACCATTCCTTCAAAAACTCTTCTTCTTGCTGCTCACTATGTTTCCTTTCTGCATTTTCCTCTATTCGTTTAACATCCTCCCTCAACTGCCTTTTCTTCAATTGCTATAGCAATGCCTTATTTATGATTAAGAATTCAGCATCAAACTCAGCTAACTCGTTGTGCTCTTTTACATATGAATCCTTATTTTCTTCGTCTTGAGTCACTATGACAAATTGTTTCGATAGGCTGAAATCATTACCATCTTCTTCCTGCACCTTTTTACCAGAAGATCCCGAACCAGGTAACGTTTTAGAATTCGGTGTAATTACATCACGTTCGATTTGTGACGCTGCCGAATATTTCGTCCCAGGAGTAGAAGCAAAATCTGTCATTATGTCTTGCTTGGACAGACTTTCTTCTACATTCTCCCCCCGCCCCCCCCCCCCCTTCCGACGAAGAACCAACCAACGACTTTCTCAAGACGGCAATCGATTCCATTACGTTTCAATTAAATCGAGTCACTATTCGGATGGCGCCACTGAAAAATCAAATTATCCCCAGGGATAATTGCCGCCAAATCAGGAATATGCGTAATAGAAATACAAAAGGATTAAAGGAAATAAGATTGATTTTATTGAATTCAAGAGAGAGAAAGATACAGACGCATTTGTAATTGATATATTACAAATGACATCGAATCCCTAGACTACACTATTCTTCGGGTATTTATAGGCCTTCACTTCAATCTTCCAGTTGCGCATCTGCGTGACCGCATCTACCTGTGTCCTGCAAATACACTTCCGCAAAGCATCATGTCCGAAGGACTTGGAAGTAAGCGATCGGATGTGTAAAACACATCCGAGTCATCGTTTACTTCATCAACAACCATGTCAGAATAAACCAAAAGATAATTGTTTAGCGCCACAGCATAAGTGGACTTTGAATTCATTTGTTTTAAGAACCGAAAGTAACATAGATGAAGCTCACTTACCTGCATAAGGGGGTGGCTTGGAAACAGCTACAGGCTTAAGCATTTCTTTCATTGCTTCAATGTTTGTCACATCTAATTTCGACACTTGGTCGATAATATCAAAAGTCATGGACTTGAGAGACTTCAGATGCTCGATCAACTAACCTTGTTCACTTTCATCGAATTCATTGAAGGTAGAGATATCAGTTTTATTTTTTGCTGCATGTGTGAGTCCACACTTAATCCCTTCATTAAAACCTAATGCATTCACCGTCCGATTCAAATTTAAAGCCATGGGAATTACTTCCGAGTGTACACGCTTTGCCGGCAAATCTAAACCTTCTACGATTAGCCATTTGATTTTCTCCTTCAAAGAATTGTTTTCAGCCTGCAACATCTCACATTCCTCAGTCAAGGCTCTAATGGTTTCTTCTAATTTAGCAACTTCAGCCTTGGAAGATTCAGCTTCTGCAAAAAGAGAAAGTATGTTAAAAACTACATATGCATTACCAAAGTTTGTAAAAAATTATATAATAGAACAACCTCTCTTGGCTTCCAAAAGATGGACTTCATGGTCCTTGGATTTTTCTTGGAGTAAAGCAAGTTGGCTTTTAAGATCTTTTTTCTGTTCAAGGAATTGATTCTTCAAATAAAGTTCATTGTCTTGAGCTTGCTTAAGGTCTCTGCGGGCTTCCTGTTCAAGAACCACTAACTTGCGATTGCGGGCTCTCAGCACTTCCACTTCGCTGGATAGAGTGTTGACCTTCACTTCCGCATCAATGGCACCAGAGCTCAATTTCTCTAACACATTTTTTTTGTGAAGAGATGATCAAGTCTTCCACTTTTGCTTCAGCAATGACCCATCTCTCGTATAGATCAGCTACCAGGTTTTGTTGCTTTGCATGTGACATCATAAATTCATCAGAAAAAGCTCCATGGGGTGTTTGATGGATACTTGAGATGTTAACAGGAGTACTGCATAGCTGAGATAACGTTTTCGCAACTATGGTGTCTTGGTAAGATTGATCAGAAGAGATATCCCACTTGGGAATAAATTGATCAGATGCACTTGAGGATTGAAATTCTTTAGGAGAGCTTGTTCTTAGGCTAACCAACTCAATTTCCTTTTTCAACCATTCAGAAGTGGGAATTCCAAGGATAGGATAATTCTTTTGAAAAGACAGGGAGCATGAAGGGGTAATTTTCATAACGGAGGTGGTGGTTGGTGGAACTTTCTGCAAAATATGGTCAGCGGTTATAAGGTCATAGGACATGTCAGGAGAATTCAATAAAAAATCGGAAATGTCAAATTCCTCATTAAAAGGAGGTGTTACCGATGTTTCAATAGTCTTAGTTGTGATTTCCTCTTCAGAATCATCTTCAATCACTTCCGGAAAATTGGAAGTGCATTTTTTAGAAGAGTTAGGAGAAGATTGAAGCACCAAACGGGGAGACTTCCTCTTAAAAACATTTGCGTCTTTACCAGATGGGGGCTTGGGAGGACGCTTGGATTGTTTTCCTTTAGGCAATTGAGCAGACTGATAGAGGGATAGAGACTTCTCACTTGCCATCCAGTTCCCTTTATCATTGAGATCACTTGCAATGTTAGGCTCCATTTGGGAGGAAGTGGCAGCAGAGGCATCTTTGCCCTTAGAACTTACGATTTGATCATACATATCATCATTGGATAATGCTTCTTGATGTGAGGCAGCACATTTGCACTTTCAGGAACATCAGGGTCAGTTTCAGGACGAATGTCATAAAATGAAGATGCATTTTGACTCAAAAAAAGGATAGTCTCTTCCCCTATCTTCTCAGCGGCAACATCAAAACCAGAAAAGCTCTTCAAACTAAGAGCCTCAAAAAGTTCCATTTCTGAAATAAAAATTGCAACATAAGAAGATTGAAAGGATCATCAATGATGAAAAATTAAAAGAAAAAGCTTACCCCTATCATTATACTATAAAATAGGCCACGGGTCAGGGGTAAACCAGGCCTTGCTAATCCTAGAAAATAAAAGGATAATTTCGGGAAGTTCTCGGATGGGACTTGCAACATCGATAACACGTTCAAAATTTACTTGAGGAAAGTCACCATCTTCAGGGGGAACATCATGAACCACATCGTCAATGTCTCACCACTTCATGTTGGGAGGAATGCATCGGTCGTCAATATAAAACAACTGGGTTTTCCAAGAGCGAGGATTTGGGGGGTAAAGTGGTGCTAATCCTAGCAACTCCCCTTCAGCGTTCGAAAGTGTTCCAATCACCGGCCATGGTTATTATATAAAAAGCCCTAAACAGGTAACGCTGGGAGAAAGGTTTGCGGCCCGACAAGACACTTTGAAATGACTCAGACGAGAAAGACCATGTGGGTGCATCTGAGATATGTGCACTTCAAAGAACGATAATGCACGAATTAAGAACTTAGTAAAGCGAATTCTATAATTCCCAAATTTGAACATTTCGGCATAGATGCCGATTTTACCCTCATCGAAAGAAAAAATGGAAGACTTAGGAGGCGGAAGAACAGGATGCAGAGATAGGGGAATGTGATATTTTTGGATCAAATCATCCAAATTTTTTGGGGTTAACGATTAAAAAGAGGAATGCATGTTGTGCTTCGATGATTCGTCGTCATTCTTGACGATCGAAGATGCCATTCTTAGAATTAAAAAGGGGGAAAAAGGAATAGACCTGATGATCGGAGTATGAGAGGAGAGTAAAGATAAAATCGTCAGGAAGTTATGGAGAAGAAAGAAGTTATGAAGAAGAAAAGAGGGTTTTAAGAAGCTTCAAGCGGTTTTTAAGCCTTATTTTAAAAAGAAAAAGTGTCTTGTCATCGAATCCCACAATGCCGTGTGGCCTGACACACTGGCAAAAAGTACCATCACGTTTAATAAGCGTCTGACAGGCGGTTATTAATGCACTTGCGTATGCGAAATCCAAGCGACTGTTATCATAACACTTGTAGATGCAAGTTTCGAACGATGTTGTCATTTCCGATGCAATGATAATATTTAAGTCCTTAAGTTATATTTTTAAAAGAATATATAACTCAAAGGACTAGGGGGACTTGATGACCCATGGTTAAAATTTTATACAAATTTTTTCTCAAATAAGATAGGAGTTATACTCTTTTCCTTGTTGATGTTTTTTTCCTACAAGGTTTTCCGAAACAAGGTTTTTAATGAAGTAACATCTAAGAGCATATGGAAATGTACTTGTCTAAGTTCTATTATATAGTCCATCATCATTGTTCAAATGATCAATGGACTAGGGGGACTTGATGAGGGAAGGTAAAAGTTGGATATGCAAGTGCCAAAAGAGGCATATGATTAAAGATGGATTTGCAAGTGATAGCCAAGACAAGTATCACTTTAAAAAGAGGATGCGGTTACAAGCAAATGGAGAGAGCAAGTGCATCCGGCTGAAGGAGGAGCACTTGCGATAAGAATAGTTAGTATAAATAGAAGATTTTCTCATAATGTAAAGGACTTTTGAATGAATGGAGAATAATACACCTGTCACACCCCAACCGACGGCGGAAGATGTCGGGGCGCGATGATTGTCCAGATGCACACAACACTAATTAATGTTGCGTTATTCTTAATCAATCCATTTCATTTAATATAAGTAATTAATACAAAACATGATATGATTCCACAAAATGAAACAAATTAACTTGTTTAATTAGGTCACACTAAGTCCGCATGCAATCCTATGGTGTCATCAGTCATGATAAAACATCATCAAACTGCATAACCTGCAAAATGTATAAAATAAAGGTCAACTACAAATAGTTGGTGAGTAAACATAGGTTTAGTGTACTACATAGATTAAAGAATTGCGATTCAATGAGTCAAGCGATAATATCCAATCATGATCAACATGTCATATAAGTGATATGCACCAAGCGTAGACGGTAAGGGAGCAATCACCTGGCACCCAAGCCAAAGTAGGCTAGGTGGGTCATCAACCAATAGATCTATCATTGTTGCCATGGCTCGATGGTTAATGGTACACATGCGATTAGCGATTAGAGACTAGCGAATATCCACACATAGAATCCAACAAGTATCACACAATAGAATATCACACATAGAGCACATAGAATCGCATAGAATTTACATAATCAAGAGTTTAGGGTTTTGAATACTGATACATGTTGCACCCCCAAAACATTGAAATGAAAGAGGGGCTATGAATACTCACCTGATGGAGGAGACAAAATCTGAGAGAAAAGATACCATGAAACGAAGGAAGATAGACCCGATGATAATCTTGACGACTAGCGAGATACATGAAGAATAAATAAGTAATTAATTAAATAATTAAATAGCTTAATTCTCACGACATGACCGACTCGACGACTCGTTGGTGATTTGGTGAGGTGATACGTACGATATGGGTCTAATCCTAAACTAAATGTAAGGTTAAAGGTCCTAATTTGACTATTTATGTGAAAGTCAAACATAAGTCAACATGGTCAAACATGATCAAATAGAAGTCTATGTGCACATAATTTAGCAATCTACTAAAGGGTAGTCCTAGATCTATCATGCAACCTGGATCTAATCAAAATTTATCGTGAAGTATAAAGATATAGCTAATTCTAACTTGGTCCTAATCATTTAACATCAGCACACTAGTACATGACATGGGTCTAGTTATTTTTAAGCATATTTGGCATAATCATAAACATATCTAATCATATGAGACATGTATATAAACATATCATGACAAGAGGGGGCTGATTTTGATTATAATAAACATAGATCTAACATTATATATGAAGTAAGATATAGATCTAGTCATTTAGAGCATACAAATTCAAACATAATGTCTAAACGCATGAATTTAACCCTAGATGACGTGCAAATTGTGGATCTAGTCCTCTTAGGTCATAAAAATACCAACTTGATGATCAAAACATGTAGATCTAGTCCAAAATACCAAGCATGGGGTAGATTAAGTCATTTGGAAACATAAAAATGTGAACTTGATGGAAAAATTCCTAGATCTAGGTCTAAAACGCGTACATGAAGTAGATCTAAGCATTTCCAAGCATAAAAATGTAATCTTGATATCAAATCTCATGGATCAAACCCTAGACAACATGCATATTGTAGATCTAGGCAATTTATGACATAAAAATCCAATCTTGCATGAATAAACCCTAGATCTATGTTATATCATCTTGTAAATTCATAGATCTAACATAATCTCATCATAAAGATGCAACCTTTAGCATTTATTCATAGATCTAGTCATAACCAATATGCAACATGAAGATTTAGCCCTAATGCATCATAAAATCTCAAGCTTTATACAAATCTATACATGGATCTAGAATGGATCATCAAACACATCATAGATCTAAACCTAAATTGACATAAAGATGCAATCTTTGAACATAAAATCCATGGATCTATCAAAAGCAACATAGATCTAAGCATAATCAAGCATAAAGTTCAGATCTTGATGGAGAAGGAATGAGGGTTAAAGGAGCTAAACACATAGATTTGAGTTTACATACCGAGAAGCAGTAAAACCGACTTAATCCAAGCAATAAATCATCAAACTTGAGCCTCAAGTCTTCACGGAAGATGATCTCTAAGGTCCATGGTCGTTTTAGGGTTTTTAGAGAGGTTTGGGGGTGAAAAATGGGGGCTGCAATGACTAAAGAAGCTTAAATACCCAAAAATTAGGGTTCTGCTGAGTTTTTCCTTCCAGGTGTATCGCCTAGTGCACCTGGGAGTTCAAGGCGGTACGCCTACAAGTCTCCCGAACTAGAATTTTGCTGCTTCACTGTTTTCGCTCCAGTTTCGTCGGTTAAGAGTCCCGTTTTTTTTTCCCACAATTTTCATTTCCCATCATATAAACCACATTCAAGCCAATAAAATTGAATATAAACGTGCCATATATATTGAATTATGATCAATAGTCAATCAAACATAACACGTTTTTGGTCGATATTGACGTACGCATCGATTTTGGGCAATTCACCAACGATTCGCGACTCGATCAAGTGTGTGATGACTCATGACATGATAATTGATTATTAGACTCATAAAAATGTTGAATTTGTTATACGATGACCAAATACGAGATTCCCGTTAAACAAAGAATCGTGTACCGAAATCGCGTAAAAACCCGAAATTGCTTTATTTTCAATTAGAGACACCCAATTTGATTCTAATTTATTATAATTAAGTATTCGGTTTGAAAATCGATTACAAATCATTTAGATCCATTAATTAGGGTATAAACACTCGAAAAATTCTTCCGGTTCGCAATAACTTGCAAATTGGTAAATCGCGGAAGTTCAGAAAGGGTCGGGTTTCTCAATCGGGCATTTTGCAAATGTTACAGTCTCCCCTACTTTAGGGAATTTCGTCCCGAAATTAGAAGAGACTTAAATTTTTTAGAGAAAAGAATAGTTAAAAGAGTTTTACCAATAACCAACACGTTTTGACGTTGAAACCAATCATAGAGTCGACATAAGAGATTTCACCGAGGCTAGGAATATTTTCTCGATTACTGAATCAATTATATCGGCACCAAAATCTTTACCCGGATGCAGAGGTTAGGTTTAGAATGGTGACTGAGGAGAATAGATTGTGATATAACCGATGATCAGAGACATAACCCACACACACACATACACCGTTCTTGGTCCGACTTCCAATGCACCCTAAAGGAATTACCGATGCTTATATATAGGGTGTACCGCAGCTAACCCACCACATCTTTAATACCTTAAGTGAGTATTGTTTGTCTTCGGAGAACATCCTATTCGACACAACAAAATCAGACTACCGAGCTTGATACAACAACATAGGACGATAAATAGAAACTGAGTGATAGATGTGAGGAATACGTAACGACCAAACCAGAATCAACCAAGAGACTAACCAAAGGTAATGGACCATAGTCTCCCCTACTTTGGGGGCGAGACTGGGGTGGTTAGGAGACTCAGGTGAGTAATGGATGCAACATGAATTTCTTCAAAGTATCCCAACTCGATCACATAGATTCACATTAATTCACATTGATCACACTGATTCAAATTGATCACATATAGATTAACATCGATCGCATTGATCACATAGAATAAACCAAAACCAATATTGATAATAATGATAAACAAAAATTGGAGCTTCAGACTTCTTATTCAAACAAAGCGTCAAGTTCTGGTGAACTAGATGGGTAGTGAAAGACCGTATACGGATCGATTCTATGGATGAGACGGAAGTTTTGTCATTGATTCGTGTCGAATGATTACATGACCGAAGGAGTATACAAACGTTTAAGCTCCGGGGGAGGTTGGACAGAACCTCCCCTCTCAACCACACAGACACTAGACAGAAACTTACAAAGAAATACAAAGACGAAACTATTTATACTTCTTCATAAGGTCCGAACTGGGAAGCTCCGAACTCTGTCCAAACTCCCTCCGAACTTGGAGTTTGGCCATCAAGGTTCGGCCAACTCCGAACCTAGAGTTCGGCTGGGTTTCGGACCTCAGTTCATGTTTCCGACAAATCAGTCTGTTTGACAATTCGAATAGTAACGACCACACAAGGTTCATGCATCAACAAATTCCCCCTTGGACGTTACTGTCGAATCCAGACATTGATCATCTAGCAATCATCATCAGTCAGTCTGCTACATCTTGAATCTTGATTTTCAGGAAACTCCCCTTGGACTGAACTTCAGGCATGCAGGAAACAGTTCGCATCTTGTACAATCTCCACAACCAATAAAGTTCCCCCTAGCTTCAAGCACAACCATCCAACTCTGGACCCGGCGTATATGATAATGGTTCACTTCATCAGCCGTATCCGGAATTTGTAAAGAAGCCTGAACATCACTGCATA
The DNA here is from genome assembly GCA_039602395.1 of Deinandra increscens subsp. villosa. Taxonomy (NCBI): domain Eukaryota; kingdom Viridiplantae; phylum Streptophyta; class Magnoliopsida; order Asterales; family Asteraceae; genus Deinandra; species Deinandra increscens. Next base: position 35,904,653 of record JBCNJP010000007.1, on the reverse strand, counting down.
TTGACAACAATCTTCAATCTTCACCGAATTGTAACACATTCTGATCTTTATGAAAACAGACACGATGAGCATCTTCAATCACGGAAATTCCCCCTCAGCATCAAATCCATCCCAATATATTACTCCGGTAAACGTATATCTCGCTGCAGACTGGAATCTGACCAAGTCTTCCCATAACTCAAGAAAGTATCGGGCATATGACAGAGAGTTCCAAACCATAATTGAAAACTGACATATTGGTTCGCACGAACATCAGAATATACCACCTTTCCATGAAGATCAAAAACCACCATCATCCCTGAACTGATTGCTTTTGAATATTCACTTTTTCAATTATGAAACTTTGAAAGTTTTTAGGATCCCCAATTTCCCCCTAAACAAGTGACATATTCAAATCTTCAATTTCTTATGATTCCAACCCCGCATTCTTGTAGTGGAATGATAAACTCAAGTGGCCCACAACAGAATCTTTAATCTCTTTAATCTTCAGTTTGTGTAGAAAGATAATCTCCGAAAAACGTTCCCAAGTAATCATAACCATGTCTCCGAATCTCTGTCCATCATCAGAAACACGTATTCTTGAATCTCTGTCCATCATTAAGAACAATGACTACCCACAAACTCATTTCTTGAAATTCGATCACTAACTCGTAACAAGTATCGGAATCTGGATTTTCTTCAAACATAACACCCCACAGCTACCGAATCAATGGTAAACTCGATAACTGATCCGCTTCTATAAAATTCCCATCTAACGGGGGTTCGAGGGCAGCGCCCCTGAGAAGCGGGGTCCAAGGGGCGGCAGCCCCTGGCGGGGTCCAAGGGGCGGCAGCCCCTGGCGGGGTCCAAGGGGCAGAGCCTCTGGCTGGGGCCATGCTGCCATGTCCGAACCTTGTTCGAACCTTGTCCGATCTACCTCTGAACCCGATCCTCCGAAACTGACCTTCGGACCTAGTCCGAACCTGACCTTCGGAACCTCCTCCGAACCTAACCTTCGGACGTCCGAACCTGGAGTTCAGAGCGGTTATTTTTCAGATCTGTTCTTCGGCCGAACGTTGTCCGAACTCGAATTGGAAATTTTTGAAATCGCACCAGATTCAAAATTTGATCGAATATTGACATCTAGAGGCTTCTGTTAGGTAAAAACATGACTCAGAAAGACTCGATTGATTAAAAATCAATCAAAAACACCTTCAATCACCCCTAACCGAAGGTTTAACGACTCGAAATGAAGAAAAACGATTGATTTCGACCATAGAAAGAGCCAACAGCTCTGATACCAACTGAAAAACCGTATACGGATCGATTCTATGGATGAGACGGAAGTTTTGTCATTGATTCGTGTCGAATGATTACATGACCGAAGGAGTATACAAACGTTTAAGCTCCGGGGGAGGTTGGACAGAACCTCCCCTCTCAACCACACAGACATTAGACAGAAACTTACAAAGAAATACAAAGACGAAACTATTTATACTTCTTCATAAGGTCCGAACTGGGAAGCTCCGCTTGAAAGTGCGTGAGCGTTGGATCGGTTTGGTCGATAACAATCGTATACGTGAGAATGTGTGAGAAAACAAACACAAGAAGGTAAATAAACTCAATCTCTCATTAATGCGTGATTACAAGAGAATTAGAGTACACACATAAACTCTCAGATACATGTTCGCTCAGCTCTCAAAAACTTAACAATTACAAAGACACAAACACTTATATATAGCCTACGGGTGTCCGAACTCCCTGGCTTGTCTGAACCTCAGGTTCGGCCAAGGCTCAGCTAGGGTTCGGCCGGAGTTCGGCCACCAGACTCAAAACCCTAAATATTCATGTCTTCGTTTGATCCAGCTCATTGCCATATCATGTATCAACAAACTCCCCCTTGGCAATAGCTGGACCGTTCTTCATCAGCTTTGAACATTTGTAGCAGCCTCATCATCCTTTCAAACCAGCTCATGGTTATTTCCAGCAAAGATGTTGAACACAATTACTGCTTCTCCTGTCTTCTCACTATAATACCACCATCTCAGATCTTTGATAAAATCTTGTTGCATCTTCATCAATGGTATTTTCTTCATCACCTCAGGCTTCTTTGGAAACACCAAGATTATCAGCCTCTTGCCAGTTCTTTCGTGAATTCTTGTTCGGGATCGCCGTCTTTTTGGCTTTTGAGGATCCAAAAACTGAAAACCTTTCTGACATTCCCTCTCAAGAGTCTTCTTGAAATGCATACCCAACCAATCATTACCATAACAGCAAAATGGCTTTCTTGTCAGCTCACGAATATCCCAGATCGGCAAACTGCTGAAATCTTTGGCACACTTGAAGTACTGGATTTCATGTTCACGTTTAATCCCATAGCACTTCAAGCTTGAAGCATACATCCAACTAATAATCTCCCCTGATACCTGACCCTTAAATTTGAAAGATGATCTTTGCTTAACTGGCTTCGGAGGCGGTACATAATTAGCATGAAATGCTTTCATGAACTCTTCAAAAGTCTGATTCTGTTTCTGAATCTTCGCCTCCTTAACCACTGGGTCTTCAGGTTTCTCAGACTCTTTCTTTCTCAATATTTCATCAACCTCAGCATCTTTCTCTTTCGGAAACACCTCAAACTCATCACCACCAGATTGATTGAAGTTAGAGTACAAATCCGGATATTCTTCTTCTGTAATATCCTCTATTTCAATCTCTTCATCAAAAATACCCTCCACATCTTCATCAGATTCTGGTTCTGGATCTTTGAATTTCTCAGGAGCTTTCTCAGATGCTTTCTTCATTTCCTCATCGTTCAAATCAAACACCCGTTGTAACTCTTCAGCCGTTAAATCTCCAACAAATTCCCCTTTTTCAAGCGTCTGTAACATATCAGCAAATTCACTCATTGATTTTGCAACTTGATCGGAAGGAATTGAAGTAATCGGCACCGCTTCTCTAGAATCTTTCTCCATCTAGGAAGATGATGTTCTAGCACCCGAACCTGCGGTTCCAGATGGGCCTGGTCCACCACCAAAATTCCCTTCAGGGTCATCCTGATAGGGATCATAATTAAAAAATCGCAACGGATCTTCATTACAGCCCGAGCCATCTCCAATCTCCCCCTGAGCATTAAACTTCTTTATCAAGAATTTTAACTGCTCATTCATCTCCAGAAGCATCTTGGATTAGTTCTGACTAACCCGTTTCAATCTCATAATCTCCTGATCTTTAACTTCATCCCGACTTTGCAGAGTTACAACCCGCTGATTCAAATCTTCATTATCAAACCGCAGCACTGTAATCATCTTCTCTTGGGCTTCAGTTTTAGCCTTCAAGGCATCAATATGTGATTGTTGATCAGATAAAGCGCTTTGTAAGATACTGGCCTGAGAAAAAGAAACTGAGCCTTCTTCGAAGTTGAAATTCACATCCGGTGTAGAATGAGTAGAAGCAGTTGTAGTAGCAGTTGAGAACACCGGAGTTGTAGATCCCATTGGCTGATTAACAAACTGCACACCAGCACTTGCTGAAGGTGCTGTGCTAACAGTTGTCGACCGATTGTGTGACAATTGCAACTTCCCAAGTTAACTCCGCTAACTTTTTCCATTAACTCTGTTAAGTTTTTCCGTTAGTTCCGTTAGCAAACCCGAGACCCGTTATTTGAATGATTTAGTATTTATTTATGTTTACTTGATAATTAACTTTAGTAACTTGTTTTGTGAATTCGTTTCGTGACGTTATGTGTAATTTGAAAATTTCGCGTTTCCGGGTAAAACCGGGCTTCGTGCGTAAATTGGAAATTTTATGTCTAAATGTTAAATTTATGTATCCCGACTAAACATTTCATGCTAAATGAGTTAAAAATCACTTAGAAAACATTTTTAAGGTTTTACTTTTCAAGTTTTAGTAAAAACCCACTTAAATGAGTTTTTATGCTTAATGTGTTAAAATAAAAACTTGAGGGACCAAGGGTGTAAATTACCCTTAACAAAATCTGCCATTTTCCCCCTCCCTCCTCACTTCCACGATCTCAACCCCCTCCTCCTCCATTCTCACGGCTCAACACACACACACAACCCCACTTGAAATTTTCGTGAATCAAGCTTCAAGGATCAAGAAATTGGAGTTTCTAAGCTACTACAAGTCTCAAGAACCCACAAGGAAGCTTCTTTTTCATCTCATCTTCTCCCACCCACGTTTTTCTTCAAGGTTTGTAAAACCCTAAAACCCCAAACTTGAAATTGTAGGTTGCATGTGTGTTCTTAAGTGTTTATGTGCTAAATGGTGTGTTATGATGCTCATGAAACATGAATTAGGATGAGGTTATGTTAAATGTTAGTTGGGGCTGTTATGAGGTCAGATTTGGGGCTGGAAATTGAGCCTAAAATCTGCTATGTGTGCTCTTTCATGTATGTTGGGTGTTTAGACATGAAATTTGGGGGTTATGCTCTTGTATGCTAGTCACATGTTGAGATTTTGATATGAATATGGTATGATCTTGTTAGGAACAGAAATTGCATGATATTAAGGTCATAAACTTGTTGGTAGGTGTTAATTTGATCAAATGTTGGCATAGAATTGAAATGCTAGTCAAGGGCAAACTTGGAAATTTCTAACAGCTTTAACCAGAATTTTTGGTCAACTTGCAGCTGTCATAACTTACTCAATTTTCATCGAAATCAGTTGATTCTTTTTCCCTAGTAAAGTATTATGTCTTAGCTTTACAACGGCTACTCGCACACTTTCTAAAGCCTCCGTTTGGTCACTCAAAACACAGCTGCAAGTCGGGTACTCAAAGCTGTCATTTTCTGTGAAAAGTGGACTTTTCATTTTGGTTGAGCATGTAAATCTTGTTCTAATGGTGTGTTTGCTATCCGTAACTGATGTTTATATATTAAAAGTAAGGTCTGGAGATGTTGGTCCATAAATTCCAAATTTTGAATGAGTTATGCAAGTTTTCATTCTACTTTGACTAGTTTGCTAAATGCTAAAATGTGCCAACTTCCGATGTGCATAACTTCTTCGTTTCTCAACATTTTTAGTTGATTCTTTTTGCTACAATTTCTAAATGACATGTAGTATATGCCTGTAAAATTTAAGGAGCTAATTCCAAGTATTGTGGATTTTAGCTATGCCACTAGTAAAGTGCTTGAAGTTTGACTTTCTGGGTCAACTTTGACTTAAATTGCAATTTCTTGATTTTCTCCCAATTGGGGACTTGTATGTGCATTGAGTGACTTGTATGATTGCATGAAACATGTTTAGGTGCTTATGTGCTAGTTTCGTCCTCGCGACACCTTCTAATTTTATTAGACCATATTTATCCGAATAGGTTGACTTTGACCAACCTGTTGAACCAAGTGCTAGGCACCAGTGCACCCTAAGGTGAGTTTCACTTACTATTATTGTTATATCCGGTTTAGGATGATAACACACAGATAGTTGCATCCGGTAAAGGATGGCAACCCAACGGTAAAGGTATTTCTTTACTTGAGTAATTTTCCGACAAAATATCATATGTTGCACTGAATTGATTTCCTTAAAAAGTCCTTACATTCGGGCCGTTAATATACATAGCGAGGTAATATTGAGTAGTACTACTGGGGATTGACACCCCCGCTCAGCGGTGCACGGGATGCACCCACCGACTGGCGGTCGGACTGAGATCAATGTTAGCCTACCCACCGTGATCCGGATGGACACGGGAAGGCAAGGTTCATAGGTATCCCCTATCAAAACATTGTCAGCTTCGGTTACGAACAATTCAGGTGTGCATAACTATAGGCTAGCTACCTACGATATGGAATCTTACTGGCCTTATGATTATTGATTGTGTTTTACCTGTCTTTATTCATACTTTAGGTCTACATGTGGCGTGTAGACCGCTCTAGTGAACTCACCAGCCTTGGCTGACACTTGATTGTTGTTTTCTTTTCAGGTCGTTAGGAGGATCATGGACAGCACCGGAGGCGGCAGTACTTCCTATGGATACCTTTTGAAAAACCTGGAATTTCAAATATTAAAAATCCATCGTTTTGTAAACCATAACTGTAAACTTTATTTATGCTTCCGCTGAACTGTTAAACTCACTGTTTTGGTCTGTAACTTAAACTTTATGATTTACTTATAAACTCTGTTATGGTTTGGTTGTAACTAAAGTCTGGGATCCTGGTCTGGATCACACCCCACACGGTTATACTCCGTTTGTGGAAATTGGGGGTGTGACAGATTGGTATCAGATCCCTTGGTTACAGCGAACCAGAACATTTTAAAAGTAAAATTTCTGAACTGTAACTGTTTTTGAAAACTTTGGTTACAACCCATTCCGCAAAGTACTGCCCCGCGTGCTGAAGATGATCCTCATTTAGAATTCTTGTCTTGTGTCGGTAATGGAACCTGAAAATTTTGGGTGGAAATTTTTCTTTTCTGAGACTTAGAGATTTCTGAGTTAGAAAATTTTTCTAAATATAACCTTAGTGAACTTGATTTGATTTTTACCCTTAGCGGACTTGATTGGATTTTTGCACTTAGCGAACTAGAATTTCTCCTAGCGGACTTGATGCTAGCGTACTTATTCGCTGTGCTTAGCGAACTTCATATTGAACTTAACGAACTTGAATCTCTTCTTAGCGAACTTCATTGCACTGTTAGCGAACTTGATTGAGTTGTTCTTAGCGGACTTGAATTTCCTTCTTAGCAAACTTGAATCCTTCTTAGCGTACTTCTGCTAGCAAACTTGAACCTTTGTTCTTAGCGAACTTGTTTGGCTCCTTAGCGAACTTGTTGGCCTTAGCGAACTTGATATATTCTTAGCGAACTTGTTGGCTTCTTAGCGGACTAGATGAGGCCTTAGCGAACTTCATCTCTTCTTAGCGAACTTGTTACGTGCTTAGCGAACTTTAGTGTTCTTAGCGAACTTATTCCTAGCGAACTTGTTCTTAGCGGACTTAAACAGTTTCTAGCGAACTTCAAGGGGACACTTGGAAGAATTTACAAGAATTGGTGTAGCAATTGTTTGTACCACGTGTTAGAATGCACATTGCCCTCCCTATAGTGTATACAGGACCATCAAGAACCCTATTGGGGTAAGACCCGCCTAAGATGCAATCAAAGAGGATTTACTATCTTAAGCATGTATTCACCATCTTTTTATTTGGTTACATCAACAAAACTTGAGTGATTAATTGTAAGTGCTTGTAGTTATGCACTAGCTTCTCGAATAGGGCAAAATACATTGTTTATGATCCTGATATCTCTACGGGCTTGTTTAACCGTTAACAGCATTGTCTATTCTTAACAACCTTGGTAGGTTTACTTTCAGGCCTAGATCGTGGTAATCTAGACTCTAAGACAATGATCCAACATATCCTCAGTTTAACTGATCATACTCTCTTATAACACAAACAGGTGTCGTAGTAGACCCTGTTCGGGTAAGACACCCATTAACACATACCGAGAGTACCTTTATCGTAGTGCGTTAGTAAGGAACGCTGTTTAGCCTCGTATAGGGCAACATTGTATAAAATCAGATGATTTCTCATGAGATGCTTGTGACTGCGTATGTTACCCTAAAATGTTGACACTCTTTTCTTTGGTCAGTTTGGACCCCGCATTTTACATCACATAGTTGTTGTATGAAAATTCAACGTGAATGTGACTTTAGTAACATAATGAAATCAGGCATGTGATGACTAAGAATAATATGATATTCTCTCAGTATATGTATAAACATATGTGTATATAACGGATTCGTGATCGAGTCAGATAATAACTACTCTTTATCTTTAAGTAAGTTGGGGGCATTGTAGCATGCCCTGCCCATACTCCTACTGAACCACTTACTTACCCAAGCGGACCCACGGTAAACTTTAGATTGAATGAGCTGTTTATTCTCAAAACTTGCCTCCTTGGCAAATCCCGGTCGGTTACACTCGATTTAAATAACCACATTCTTGATACTTACGTCTTGGAAACCCTATACTACCTCGTTGAACCTAGTAGCTAAAGTAAGAGGAACCAGCGTGACCATACAAGGCAAATTGCCGTTACGGGTGCACACGTAAATGTAATTTGCAGTGTATGGAAGCCCTGGGGAATCCTGCTCGGCAGACCGTCGGTTGTAAGGAATACGACCTTGCATTTTCAAAATTCCCTAACATCAATTTCTCAAGCTTAAGGGACTCAACATATGGTTGAGGACATCTAGCAAAGTTCATTTTGCTATCACACTTGTTCTCCTCTCTTCTAGATATAGTTTCCAACCTATCAAAATCCTTTAGAAATGCTGGTGCAAATGATAACCCCTGTGAGACATCATATCACTCATATCATTTGGTGACGAGATCTCCCCCCCCCCCCCCCCCGCTGCGGGCGATCCGTGGATAAACTTATAACTGATCTTGATTTATCGGCACTCTTAATTCTACTCCTATGACAGTTACCGCTATAACCACTATGCAAGCCCTCACAATTGCACAACGACTTCATAAACTCTAACCTGATGGAAGCCCGGACGTCTTGAATGGACATTTACGCCTCGAACACTTGAAACCAACCTCTCGATAGGAACATCTTGTGAAGTTTTCTTCCCTTGACTAGTAACCCCCGGTACGTCTGTACGAGTCAACAAATGTTGTTAATAGCCTCATCACGATCTCACACACTTTTTACCTCACTGCAATTACAGTTTCACTCAACAGAGCAATGTTTGTTACTTCCCGAACCCCGTACGATCTGTTTTAATTTTTCAACACCCGATTCAAGTGTGAACTTCGCTACCGGTGTACTTTTCCTCTTATTACCTTGTGACTTAGTTGGTCCTTAAGTCTTGAGCCATTGTGGCTAGTTACCCTCCTCGATGACTTTTCCATGCCCCTTATTTTCAAAGGCTCCCGGACGACCAGCATCGACAACCAACACTTGGCAGCAGCATGCTAGGAAAGTTCTACAACATCATATATCGATACCCAATGTCCTCATTCCTTCTCCCATACAAAGGACTTTCATTGGTAACCCCTGCATTATAACCCATGGTGATTGATCGAATGGCTAACTCGACCTTTTGAGGGAGTAGATTGACTTCCGGTTAAACGAAGACACGTATGAATCAATCGGATATGCGGCAAGCTACCCGAGGACCGCTGAAAATGACCAAAGAACCCGATGTTTTCACATCTGATATGCAATACGACTCTTCGATACGTTGTAGACCTCACAAAACCATAGTTACAATTTGTATATACACTCATTGAAAGCCAGCTAGTATTTAAATTCGTCAGCACTTGGTATTTCGGAAACCCACTCTTACTACATGTTTTCACTTTTACTTACTCTTGAGGGCCGATATAAACTGGTGTTCTATCCTTCTATACGGTACCACCGTCGACACAATCACGTTCATATCAGTCGACCCAAAATCGTTTTTTTTTCCGTATTTGCGTCAATCGTACCGGATGACCCTCTTCGAAACGTATAGTTGTAACTACTCTACACTAGCTACCTCGCCCTCCATCCTGAGTCTGTATTCCTATACTTAATATCACTTAGCATCACCCTTATTTTGAATCTTTACCGGAGGGTAATATGCGTAACGATATATCCCATGTTGGCAAACCTCATTTTTAAATCTAAACGTGAAGGACTACCTTATCTTTTGAATCCCCTTCAGAAACTCAAAATTGTATTCACGTTGTGTCCGCTAAACTCTTGATGATCCTCACCGTGGGTGAAGACCCCACCGACCGAAAACATGGAGAAACATTTTTGTCGCAAAATTCAAAATTTTTACATGATTGCATGGTTTCAAATTCTTTTACTCCCATTCAACCCAAAAGCATTGGGGAAAAATATAAGATACCTTATTTTTCAAGTATATTATCTAACAAGATATGTCAAATAGCCAGGAATGGCAAGGGAACTGGTACACTCTCAACGTGCTGGTAGTGTGGTGGGTTAGCTGCGGTACACCCTACACATAAGCACTAACGCCATGTGGAAGGTGGGATCAGTGCTGAACCTCAAATTTACCTTGAAATCATAAACAAAAACCTTATTTTGAGAAACTTCGTTTGATGGGACATTGCCCACAATATAGCAAAAATCTATGTTATTCCCGTTGTAGTTTTCCATGTCCCCTCATGCATATTTTCACTAGAAGGGACATACACAATTTAATCAAAATAAAACTTATTGTTTTTCCAACCCTCTAGATTGACAGGGAACATCCTGATATAACTTTCCTACTAAGGGTCAAATATAAATTACGACCCAGATGAACACAACAACGTTTTAACAACTCAAGTCTTGTATTATAAAAGACAAATCACATGTTCCTTGGAGTAACCCCATGACCTTTCCAGGACCCTTATCAACGTTTACTCGTCCCAGACCCGTACTTGCCTCAGTTCACCATAGGAATTGGTGAAATGTTTTAAATTGTCCTCTAGTCATTGCGTTTTCCGGCATATCATTACTTATCTATCGCGAGAACGCCTACATTCAAAATCAGTCACCGGCTTAGTGAAGCTGAGCGACTCTTTATGAGATTACCACGTTTACTCGCTATGCTATGGGTACTTTTCTGCGAACTATTAGAACCACCCGATCTCAGCCAAAATTCAAGGATGCATACCCACCCTCCATATACGTTAATATTCAAACCTTTTTGCAGCACTTTTTGCCTCTACCGTATCATTTGACACAATACTTTCTGTTATCTTACTGGATACCATAGCTGAAGGTTACTTGGACGTATGGTTACTTCGTCGCGTTAAATATTTTGACTTCGGATACGGTGTCATCGTGACACTTGTCAAACCTGACCATGAGATGCGATTCAACTAACTCGTGGATACGTTTGTTATAGAAAAACCACTCTTTATACGCTCATGCGCAATGTCCATTCGATGCTTTTAATCATATACCGTCCATCACTCCCCTTGGAACAGAGAACTTGGACTATCTCATAACGATCTGTTAAACAGTTAGCACTAAAGTAAATTTTGGGACGAAATTTCCTTTCAACTCAGGGACGATGTGACAACTAGAAATTTTACGCACCTTGAGCATTACGACAATTTTCGGGACGAAAATTCTTTAACATGGGGAGGCTGTGACAATTGCAACTTCCCAAGTTAACTCCGCTAACTTTTTCCATTAACTCTGTTAAGTTTTTCCGTTAGTTCCGTTAGTTCCGTTAGCAAACCCGAGACCCGTTATTTGAATGATTTAGTATTTATTTATGTTTACTTGATAATTAACTTTAGTAACTTGTTTTGTGAATTCGTTTCGTGACGTTATGTGTAATTTGAAAATTTCGCGTTTCCGGGTAAAACCGGGCTTCGTGCGTAAATTGGAAATTTTATGTCTAAATGTTAAATTTATGTATCCCGACTAAACATTTCATGCTAAATGAGTTAAAAATCACTTAGAAAACATTTTTAAGGTTTTACTTTTCAAGTTTTAGTAAAAACCCACTTAAATGAGTTTTTATGCTTAATGTGTTAAAATAAAAACTTGAGGGACCAAGGGTGTAAATTACCCTTAACAAAATCTGTCATTTTCCCCCTCCCTCCTCACTTCCACGATCTCAACCCCCTCCTCCTCCATTCTCACGGCTCAACACACACACACAACCCCACTTGAAATTTTCGTGAATCAAGCTTCAAGGATCAAGAAATTGGAGTTTCTAAGCTACTACAAGTCTCAAGAACCCACAAGGAAGCTTCTTTTTCATCTCATCTTCTCCCACCCACGTTTTTCTTCAAGGTTTGTAAAACCCTAAAACCCCAAACTTGAAATTGTAGGTTGCATGTGTGTTCTTAAGTGTTTATGTGCTAAATGGTGTGTTATGATGCTCATGAAACATGAATTAGGATGAGGTTATGTTAAATGTTAGTTGGGGCTGTTATGAGGTCAGATTTGGGGCTGGAAATTGAGCCTAAAATCTGCTATGTGTGCTCTTTCATGTATGTTGGGTGTTTAGACATGAAATTTGGGGGTTATGCTCTTGTATGCTAGTCACATGTTGAGATTTTGATATGAATATGGTATGATCTTGTTAGGAACAGAAATTGCATGATATTAAGGTCATAAACTTGTTGGTAGGTGTTAATTTGATCAAATGTTGGCATAGAATTGAAATGCTAGTCAAGGGCAAACTTGGAAATTTCTAACAGCTTTAACCAGAATTTTTGGTCAACTTGCAGCTGTCATAACTTACTCAATTTTCATCGAAATCAGTTGATTCTTTTTCCCTAGTAAAGTATTATGTCTTAGCTTTACAACGGCTACTCGCACACTTTCTAAAGCCTCCGTTTGGTCACTCAAAACACAGCTGCAAGTCGGGTACTCAAAGCTGTCATTTTCTGTGAAAAGTGGACTTTTCATTTTGGTTGAGCATGTAAATCTTGTTCTAATGGTGTGTTTGCTATCCGTAACTGATGTTTATATATTAAAAGTAAGGTCTGGAGATGTTGGTCCATAAATTCCAAATTTTGAATGAGTTATGCAAGTTTTCATTCTACTTTGACTAGTTTGCTAAATGCTAAAATGTGCCAACTTCCGATGTGCATAACTTCTTCGTTTCTCAACATTTTTAGTTGATTCTTTTTGCTACAATTTCTAAATGACATGTAGTATATGCCTGTAAAATTTAAGGAGCTAATTCCAAGTATTGTGGATTTTAGCTATGCCACTAGTAAAGTGCTTGAAGTTTGACTTTCTGGGTCAACTTTGACTTAAATTGCAATTTCTTGATTTTCTCCCAATTGGGGACTTGTATGTGCATTGAGTGACTTGTATGATTGCATGAAACATGTTTAGGTGCTTATGTGCTAGTTTCGTCCTCGCGACACCTTCTAATTTTATTAGACCATATTTATCCGAATAGGTTGACTTTGACCAACCTGTTGAACCAAGTGCTAGGCACCAGTGCACCCTAAGGTGAGTTTCACTTACTATTATTGTTATATCCGGTTTAGGATGATAACACACAGATAGTTGCATCCGGTAAAGGATGGCAACCCAACGGTAAAGGTATTTCTTTACTTGAGTAATTTTCCGACAAAATATCATATGTTGCACTGAATTGATTTCCTTAAAAAGTCCTTACATTCGGGCCGTTAATATACATAGCGAGGTAATATTGAGTAGTACTACTGGGGATTGACACCCCCGCTCAGCGGTGCACGGGATGCACCCACCGACTGGCGGTCGGACTGAGATCAATGTTAGCCTACCCACCGTGATCCGGATGGACACGGGAAGGCAAGGTTCATAGGTATCCCCTATCAAAACATTGTCAGCTTCGGTTACGAACAATTCAGGTGTGCATAACTATAGGCTAGCTACCTACGATATGGAATCTTACTGGCCTTATGATTATTGATTGTGTTTTACCTGTCTTTATTCATACTTTAGGTCTACATGTGGCGTGTAGACCGCTCTAGTGAACTCACCAGCCTTGGCTGACACTTGATTGTTGTTTTCTTTTCAGGTCGTTAGGAGGATCATGGACAGCACCGGAGGCGGCAGTACTTCCTATGGATACCTTTTGAAAAACCTGGAATTTCAAATATTAAAAATCCATCGTTTTGTAAACCATAACTGTAAACTTTATTTATGCTTCCGCTGAACTGTTAAACTCACTGTTTTGGTCTGTAACTTAAACTTTATGATTTACTTATAAACTCTGTTATGGTTTGGTTGTAACTAAAGTCTGGGATCCTGGTCTGGATCACACCCCACACGGTTATACTCCGTTTGTGGAAATTGGGGGTGTGACACTATACATACATGCCATCCTGTCACAGTCCTTGTGGAGATTAGTTTTCGTCATCCCTTTTTATAACTGTAATTCCTCCCTTTTTAGGAACGACTTGAATTGGAACTTACCCATGGTGAATCTAAAATTGGGGTATATCAAAACCAGCATCGAGGAGACTTGGTAAAACTTCTTTTCGCACTACATCCTGCATATTAGGATTGAGACGCCTTTGTGGTTGAACTGTGGGTTTATACGATTCTTCCATCAAATACTGCGATGTACGGGTACAGAAAGATGGGTTTATGCCCTTAATGTCCATGTTTTTCCAAGCCATGGCCTCTTTGTTTCATTTGAGCATTTCAATAAGTATTTCTTTTTGGTGAGGTTCAAAGTTTGAGGAAATGATTACGGGTAGGTTGGAGTTTTCCTCTAGAAAAGCATACTCCAAGTGATTAGGGAGTTCTTTTAGTTCTACCTTAGGTGGCTCTTCCACCGAGGGTTTCATGCTAGGTTCCATGGAACCTTCTAGATAGTAAAAATTGTTTTCTTTATTAAGCGTTAACTTGAATGAATCTGGTTCACATTCTTCAGCAGGGGAAAGAGGGATATTGGATTCTGGACATCTGGTTACATAAACAGTTGAGATTCTTCTGGTTGTGATTCCGGACTCATATCAAATGCTTCTCCATAGTTCACTACTCCATCTTGCAGAAAGTGGATGATACTTCATGATCGTACTCCATGTTCTGGTCTATGTTGATAGAAAGAGATTGTCCGTCCACTCTAAGAGTTAGTTGCCCTTTTTGAACATCTATTATAGTCCGTGTAGTGGCTAAAAATCGACTGGAAATGTGAAACTTCCTACTTGTACTATCATATCTTCCACAACTCCTCTAGGATATTTGACAGAGTGTTTCTGCCAGTTGTATGCTCATTCGAACAGGTCGAAGATCTCCTAGATTGAGTCTGTTGAACAACGAGAAAGGCATAATATTTATGCTAGCTCCTAGGTCTGCAAGTGCTCTCTTGACCTCACATCCTTGGATATGGAAAGAAATGGTGAAGCTGCAAGGATCTTTCCTCTTTTGTGGCAGAGTGTTTTGGCACACGGCTGTGCACATCTCATTAAGCGTGATGTGGGATACACCTTCAAACTTTTTCTTGTTGGACGAATACCCTTTAAAGAATCTATTTATAGGAGGAATATGGTCTATTGCATCCATGATAGGTATTCGAATCTCTATTGGTTCCAGTATCTCTTGAATCTTCTTAAAAATTTGCTGATTCTTTAGATAATTTCTAACGTTCAGGAAATGGCATTGGAG
>JBCNJP010000007.1:35796822-35889084 GCA_039602395.1 Deinandra increscens subsp. villosa | reverse complement strand
TTCCGGTTCGTAATAACTTGCAAATCGGTAAATCGCGAAAGTTCAGAAAGGGTCGGGTTTCTCAATCGAGCATTTTGCAAATGTTACAACACTTTTATGTGTGTGTTTCTCTCTCTAAATTCTGAGATTGTAACAAATCCTATCGATCAATAAAACACTTGAATCATCACGCAATTCTCTTATTCTTTAGCTAGGTTCTATAGTGAAGAACAAAATCTCATCTTAGGCTAGTGGAATTTCGTTCTTCATCAGGCAAGTAGGCCTGAAACCCTCCGGGATGTCACCCGTCTTGTTGTTCGCCTGATTGATAATCATGTGAAGGTTGATACATTGAAAAAGAGGGGTTCTAAAAAGGAATATGTGATCGAAAAGACTAAGCCCGCGACCGATAATCATGTGAAGGCTGGTACACTAAATAGGAGTATTGTTTCATTTCAAATTGTGATCAAGTTCCATCGTTTGTTTTCGATTATTCCCCAACAGTATTTTCTAATGAATCTATTTTTAATAATAAGTTATAATATAGAATTAAAAAAAAAGGAAAATTGGCCTGTAATAATACAAGTTTTCACTCTTTGGCCAATAATAATATGAGTTTTTGAGTTGGTCTGTAATAATACCAGTTTTCGAACTATTGGACTGTAATAGTATGCCGTTAGTTTTTACTTAACGGGGTTAAATACCTGCCTACGTGACTGTCCACGTGGCTTCATTAATCATACGTGGCATTTTTAAGTGGGGGTTTTAAAAAGGAAAATTGGCCTGTAATAATACAAGTTTTCAATCTTTGGCCAATAATAATATGATTTTTTTGAGTTGGTCTGTAATAATACCAGTTTTCGAACTATTGGACTGTAATAGTATGCCGTTAGTTCTTACTTAACGGGGTTAAATCCCTGCCTATGTGGCTGCCCACGTGGCTTCAATGTATTTCTTTTAACAAAAGACTATAGTGGGGGCTGTTACATTAGCTCTGCCACGTGGGCAGCCACATAGGCAGGGATTTAACCCCGTTAAGTAAGAACTAACGGCATACTATTACAGTCCAATAGTTCGAAAACTGGTATTATTACAGACCAACTCAAAAACACATATTATTATTGGCCAAAGATTGAAACTTGTATTATTACAAGCCAATTTTCCTTTTTAAAACCCCACTTAAAAATGCCACGTATGATTAATGAAGCCACGTGGACAGCCACGTAGGCAGGGATTTAACCCCGTTAAGTAAAAACTAACGGCATACTATTACTGTCCAATAGTTCGAAAACTGGTATTATTACAGACCAACTCAAAAACTCATATTATTATTGGCCAAAGAGTAAAAACTTGTATTATTACAGGCCAATTTTCCAAAAAAAAACTCAAATATAAGAGTTAGGGTTCATACACGGTTCGGTCATGACATCGACCATGGCTATTTCATCAAAGTCCATTCATTAACCCTTCAAGCCACCTTTTGTCAAATAAAATAACGTATTGCTGGCATCTAAAAAATGATCTTTAAAGCTCTCTACGTAGAAGTGTTCATGTAATATTTTTAGAGACTTATCTATAACACTTGAGAAGTGAACGTTTTTGTTAAATACAATTTTAGAACTTAATTAAGAGACTGATAGCGAAAACTAGAGTTTTAGGTTTATGAATAATGACGACCCAAATCCTTTTCAAGCAGCAGTCGTTGTTCATGCATATGGGCTACACTCATAGCGTCATCTAGAGTTTTAGGTTTATGAATATTGACGGACTGTTTGATATCGGCACGGAGGTCAGAGATGAAGCAACTCACTAGAAAATTGGACGGCAGTAATATAGTGCGATTTGAGAGAACCTCGAAACGATTACTTTACTCCTTAACAGTGGACTTTTGTTGGAGTTTGGCCAGGAGCCCTTCTGGGTCTTCGAGATCTCGAGAACTCGAAGTATCGGGTGGCCTGAGGGATTCAACATTCAGGGTTATCGCCTAAAACACACGCGAGGTACACCGGCGTAGGTAGGTTTATGACGCCCGAGGACGGTGACGTCGTCAGCAGCAGCAGCGTTGAAGACACCGGAATTGCCGCTAGCTAGTTGGAGATTCGGGATTGGATGACGAACCTTTTTTGTTCAGATTCTGCTACCATGGTTTCCGTTTTGGATTGTGTAGCAGCAAATCCATCCAGTTTCTCCTTAAATTTCACCTGATCGGCTTGCAAATTTTTTACTGTGTCATTGAGTTGACTCAATCGAGTACCATCTGAGCTAAGGGCAATGAAAGCATCATCAAATGGAGCGAGCTAAATGAGATTGAAATGGTACAAGAAGAATGCTTAGGTGAGAGAGAATACTCGGTTATATAATAATATGCATAACTAACTCTTCTGTGCATATAGATGAATTCACACATGCTCCTCATTTGCTAATGTGGTTGCTTGTAGAACAGATTCCTTCCTTTAATGCCATTGGTTGTTTTCTAATTCTTTCATCTTTCCTTGTATTTGCTCGATCCGTAGTTTCATTCACAACAAACCATATCACCCACCAGACCTCCAAATTCAGCTTAACTGTGACTTGAAAGCCACGTCCATTAACCTTTAATAAATAGTGGCTACAATAATTTTCAGACCCAGAAGAATCTGTGTAGCAAAATACACCAACATCGACATAGAAATTAATTTTGTTTTCGTCTTCCACAACTATTTTGGACTCTATGGTAGCCCGCCCTTGTATGCGTTTAAAAAGCAGTTTCAATCTCTACTACAGATGATGCTCTTTTGAGCCCACATTATTCAGATCTTTTAAATAACAGTCTCCATTTTTCGTTGGTTTTCTTTACCATGACTAGGTTAGCCACCCAAAGAACTAATTTAAAACAATTTTTTGCATCATTTTGCAAACACAACACTGATTGCTAATAATTGTTTCTTATAACAATGACACTATTAGGATGAAAGTTCACCATTAATGCGTTTCCAGCTTGAGGTCGGAGTAAATCCGGATCTCACCAGCCCGTAGTTAACGATTTTGATGAACCTGTTGATCGTCCTTTGTTCGAATACACTAAATCATAATAAAACCAAAAAATTGTTGACAATGAGATACAAAAAATGTTTCAAAAAAGGCTATATTTTACAGAAAGAATATAAGTATCTCATTCAGTTCTATAATAACCTCACCTAACTCCAGCCTCACTCAACTCCTTACTCAGCAGCCACTTACCAAAATCAGTCTTAACAATAACAAAAATCTTCCATACAAACTAAAAAGAAACAAAATTTAGTATTAGAGAGACCATTTTTCACGTTTCCACGCCCCCATGCCTCGTTAGAATACATAAATATGGTTGACGCGGCGTCCCATCTCGACCTCCTACAAGTTGGGAGACTGCCAAACAATGAAACATGAGTATTGTAAGCAGCAAGAGGGAGCTATAACTTTAGAGGTGCCAACTTCAACCCATTTACTTAAAATGGGTTGACCGGAGTGTGTTTTATCTCATACCCATCAAGTCAAATAATTTAGCAGATATGGAAACAGATCAAATAGGTTAAAACTTGAAAGTCACCTGAAGTGTATGTTACCTCCAGCATTGTTAAAGATTTAGAATATTGTTATTTTAGTTGACAAATAGATGTTAAAAAAGGTAAACCCGACCCGACCGGCTTGTTACCCGACCCACCCGACATGTCATAACTGATTCAAAAAGAGTGTCTGTAGCGAGTACCATGTGGCGCCTGATTCAGGGATCAATGTGAGATCTGATACGTTTGATAAGATCGGATTTCAAAGATTGAGGAATTTGAGAAATATATATAGCCTTGGCATCAGCTATCATTTTCCTCCTGCATATTGCAACAAAATATAAGCTCCGATTTTAAGAGGCAGTATCTTTCCAAAAAAAATAATAAAGAAAACTATAATAGTTAGCAAGTTACTAAATTCAAGATGCAAAAAAAGCAAGACATGGGATATTTGTTTAGCTACTTTCAAAACGCACATACTCGATTGATTGCATTATACATAATCACCGTAATGGTAAAGCAGAAAAGAACTTTATACATAATGAGATTAACAAAAGCATCAATTACGGCACTCAAATCCTAACATTATTCGCAAATTAAAAAACCAACTTAAACATGTAGGTCAAATATATGAAGTAAGAGGGACTTACTTAAGTTCATTCTTCTGTAATGCATCATTGCCTTCATCTCGTGTGCTCAGCTTCTTGGCTCGCATGAAACTTGCGACCTCATCAGAATAACCACAGCTTCGCAGAAAGGAAGAAGCTTCTTTCTCGAGACTGAAGCACGCCAAAAAAATATATACATATAATTCCATAATATATTATGAGAATAACAATTATAATAAATCAATATATAATAATCAAAGGAGAAATGAACTTCAAAACATGTAGGTGACCAGTGCAGGTCAACATGAGCTTTTTCTTGAGAAAGAGAGGAGGGGGGGGGGGGGGGGGGGGGGAGTCATCGTAATTAAGAGATTGATATGGTGACTTCTGTAAACGTCTAGTTTCGTCATGCAACTGATAAAATAATCAGGAAAGGGACAAAATATCCCTTCAAGTAAACAGTAAACTTGGTCCAAAAATTAGTCATTCACTTACCTCGTATTCTCACTACATTACTCTATTCCTAGGGTTTACATATTCATATTTTCTATTCAATTTTACCTTCCTATTTTTTTCAGTTAAGATTTCCTAAATGGGGTCAGTTTTGTAAAAATCGCTAGGCGCTAGTCGGGCGGTCGGGTACTGCCTAGGGATTAATCGGTTTGTAACTTTTATATGTATTTTTTTAAATACATATATATAATGCTACTTTTATACTTTTTATGTATAAATTTATAAGTTTAAGGACCAAATGTAAACTAGGAGGATAGAGGGGGTTAAATGTTTTAATACCCAAACTAATTTTATAACTTTAATATAAAAGTTAACAAGTTTAGTATGAAATGTAAACTAGTGAAAGATAGAAGGCCTAAATGTTAAAATATCAACTTATTTAACCCTAAAAGCCTAAATAACAAATACGTACGGCCGGCGGCTCCTCTCTTTCCTTCTTCATCTTCTTCCCTGACTCCGGTTCTTCCTGATTTTCGGTGAAGCTGCATTACCGGCGTCTTAGCCGTCGGAATACTCGTATCCGGCCAAAATTGTAGTGCCACCTAGCCGCCGCCTTGACTGACTAGGACCGCCTAGATCGATTTTCTTCCGATTTTTTCCCAACCCAATTAATGGTCTGACCATAGTTATCAAAAGCGCTCGCCTGGGGCGCCTAGGCGCAATTTCTGGGCGAGGCGCTGTAATAGCGCTTCTGGTTCCAAGATTATTAAGGTGACTTTTTGGTGAGTTTCCGGCAGCTTTCCGGCGACCTTCAGGATAGAATCCGGCTAGTTTTGTCTAGACAGGCTGTGGTTGTGGTTGAGAAAGAAGAAGATTGAGAAAATTAAAAATCTGTGGTTTAAAAACTTACCTTCAGGTCAGAATCCGGCGACATTCCGGATGTTTTTGCCTCCTCCGACGAAGTTAAGAGAAGAAAAAGAAATGAAAGAGGATAGATGGAGAGATACTTCTAATAAAAGTCAATACCTACTCTACATTTCTGCTGTCTTTTGTGTTTTTAACACCACAATAGCAAAGTTGCAGGAAACTTTTTTTATGAAAAGCTGCAGACAACTATTTAAGATCATTAATTCTGATTTTACTAATTCTATAGTATTTTGATAATTGGTTTTAAAAAAAATTGAAACAATTATAAGTAATTTTTTTTTTCTTCATAAAAGTTATGGATAATTTTATCATTTTGGTACTCTATATATACTTTTTATTCTTTTTATTTAAGAGCGCTTTTTTTTTCTCGGGCCCACGCTTTTTTTGCGCCTATCGCCTAGGCCCTAGGCAGACCCTATGCGCCTCAAGTGCGCCTTGCGCCTTTGATAACTATGGGTCTGACTAGATTCCTCACTAAAGTTCCAATTACCTAAAATCGTTGTTTACAACCCTGAATGGGCTATGTTAAAATCACATAGTGATTTCTTTCTTATTAGTGATTACGCTTTCTAAACATAATCAAATCCTAGCATGAGGATAGTTTCTATTTCTATGATAAATTTTCAATTTTCTCAATGGACTGTGGAGTATATGTTAGGGGTAATTAGGTGGGTGGGTGTACGAATTGCCGTTCTACTAAAAACTAAAGGTGAGAAGTAACTTACGATTCTTTCAGTTCTTCATGTTTTGCAAGAAATTTATGATCATCGACATGCAAATCAGAAGACTTCTGGTCTTTATGTTTCCTCTGCAAGTCCGACTCATCAGAAAGGTTTTTAGCAATACCATTATGCAATTTACCATGTTCTGTTCCATTTCTAGTAGCATTGTTCTTACACCCACTTGTAACAAACTCATCTCCAATCCTCTGAATCTTAATATTTCCACTTGTGACATGTTTATTATGGCTAACCCCATTCTTGTCCTCCAGCAATGGGAACTTCTTATCACTTGTGTTCTTGAAGTGTGAGGCTTTTGCATCACCGTTATTATCATTGTTTTCTTTATTATGAATAATGGGTGTAGGGGGCTTTTTGACACCAAAAATTCCAAAACTGACTGGCTTCTTTTGAGGAGAATAAAGCAATTTTCCAACTTTAGATGATGTTGCGGGATCAGACTTCTGTTGTTGCGAGTCTGTAGACCTCAGATGACTAGATTTGGAATTTTTTGAGCTATCATTTCCATTGCAATCGTGTGATTTTGTTCCGTTCAAAGCTAGATTTTTGTTCGGTGGAGTAGGCCTTTGTTTGGTGCGAGAGAAGAAAAGGATATACACTTTCTCAGATAGAACATCTTCTAAGGTTGAAACAGAGACATAAGAATCATTGCAGCAATACCAACGGCCAATAGCATCCTGTATACATGTTTAAAATAACATAAGTAAACAAGCAACGGCTCCCACATAAATATTAACTGAAGGTGGTAAAATGAGTAGGTCATGTAACTGATCAAACTGGTACTTTTGGTACGTGTTGACCGTAAATGTATTTCTCCAGAATTACTAAACCTTTTAAAATAATTAGTAGGTCATATGATGAAATAAAACTAATTCAGTAACAATCTAACTTTTTTAATAAATATACATAAATAATCAATTTTGATTGATGATCAGCCCATTTGACTAGTAGAAATGAAACATAAGCCAAATCGACTAATTAACAAGTAAATGGGTCAACATTGCCACTCTAATACAGTAATACAGACCATTAAATATGAGAAACTATAACAAAGCTTAAAGAAACCTTGACGTAAGCATAATAGTGTCCCGAATCAGGTGAATAGCCGGAGTGTATGATAGTAGCAAAAAGTTTATACTCTGGATGAGGATCCTGCAAAAAAATAATTGAATCATGAAAAATCCACAAAAGGAAAATATTAGGAAATAAAAACACATAGGAAGATTTTGAACAAAAATAAGCTACAGAGACCGGTAATTATCCCCAACATTTTGCCAACAAAAAAATACAAATGCATGTTATAAGGAAGTGTCCTACAGATGATCTTGGCTCATAGAATATCCATTACTTTTTGTAAATATAACAAAAAAAATAAACAAACGTACCCAATAAAATCTCACTTGTAGCGAAGCTATTGGTAGGGTCTGAGGAGGGTGGAACGAGGGCAAACCTTTCCTCTATTCGTCATCCGAGGGATAGAGAGGCTGCTCCTATTGATCCCCCAGCTCGAAAACCTTTTTGTACACATAATATTTCTTATCTTACATATTAAGCAGCACCTTGCTCTAAACGAACAAGTGTATCTTATGGTTCCTAGACTATAAGTCTAGTGGCTACTGTATTGTAATAGCCTGATAAGATGTCTTGATATACTCATCTATGCTACCTATCACTCTTGGAAACCAAGTTCTTATTATTCCTTTGATCATGAGTTGATGAGAAGTCTGTTCAAACTAGGGTTAAAAACTATTGAAGGCTGACAAAGCTTTTGTAAAATTAAGTATTCATTGCAAGCTATATCCAGTATGCCATGTCATTGCATATGCTACAACCTACATCCACTCTAAAAGAGAAGTTTGCTTCTTATGTTTCTCATATTCTCATAGGATTAACTACACCTTTTCACTGTACACATCTTCATCACTAATGTTTTATACAGGTGTAACAAGTAATGAAGTAAACCAATACAAGAAACTTAAACGATAAAACTAGTGCTACATACCTGACTTGTTTTGCACATGAAGCTCGAAAGAACTAGTACTTCCTCAAAAGTAATTGCTTTGTCTATCTTTCCACCATATATTCCCTCAAACCTCTATCCAAGCACAAGTATAGCTTAATTAGCACCACTTACTCGAATGCTAAATAAAATTTAATAACAGCCGCTAATAGAACCCACCTTCAGTTGAATTACAAGAATGTTAGGCGCCTGAAGAATAGACATCTGCTTCCTTGCTTCTACCAACTTTTTACAACTACAAAAGCACAAGTTTCTATCTCAACCATCTGTATGAATTATAAATAAAAATATGAATAAACATGATAAATAATATACAAATGTGAGCAATACGGTAAGGATGATATGCTTACCTTTCACACTTGTACTTGTTATTCCCATCTAGAGTCTCTGGTTGAAAAAAATTCTCAAAAGCTTCTTTAAGAGAATTACAATTTAATATATCAATACTAATATCCATTATCTCATCAACCTTGTTGGATTCATTGCCGCAAGCAAGACACTTCACCTGACTCTGCAAAGCTCCTCCAAATATCTCCTTAACAACTGAACTGCCATTGAAGCCATCACCTCCTCCATTACTGATAAATTTCCGTCTTTGCTGCTGCAATTTCTTCAAACGAAGACAAGTGGTATGGCACGCATCAATGACATACCTAAGGAACTCGTGTGCATCCTCTTGCCTTCCAAGACGAAAATGTTCCGCAAAGATTTTCAAGCCACCAATGATCTTGCCAGGTGTATCTTGGGTTAGGTCGGCGCAAAGAGAACGAACAATTCTCTTCTCTAGTATACAAAACGGACAATCAGTCTTCTTGTCTTGCTGTGCCAGAGACTCACCTACAAGCGAGCGAGTAGCAACAATATCAACAAAAATAATCCCTGATGCCTAAACCCTAAAACATACACACCCATAGGGATTAGGATACTCACAATAAGGGGAATTTAATAAGCTGTGTTTACAAAGCAACAATTAACAATGGAACATGGCAAATTTCCATTCATCAATTTCATAAACTTGGTGATAAAACTAGGTCAAATTGACGAACATATTCCCTAAACCCTAAAGCATATACGCACGTAGGGATTCAGATACTCAGAATAAAGAGAATTTAATAAGTTTTGTTTACAAATCAAAGATTAACAGGAGAATAAGGCAAACTAGACTATCTGCGTGAAATTTAGAGTCCAATTCTGCAACTACATAAACATGGCTAGGTCAAACTGATGAAGATGTGTGCTTATGAGATAGATGAGAGGAGATAGTAGAAGACGATTACATACAGAAATTGGAGTGTTGAAGCTGGAGACAGAAATTGGCGAGGGGAGGAGTGTAGGTTAAGCACTGAAGAACGGCGTTGAGGTAGCAAGTATTACCAAGATTTTTGAACCCTAACGGAGGACCGTTCTTCCGTTTCTTCAAAAACAGATTGCTCTGCCAAGTCATTTGCAATCTCGAATCAGGCACTAACAGCGAGGACATCTCGCCCCTGATTCACCCGCCGCATTGAATAGCAACCCCCACCGACAACGACACCTCGCCGCGGAGGATCGCATCCCTAGAAGACTTGTCTCTCGGTCTCACGTGTGTGTATCTATTCGATCAATGACACGGTGGTCGTGGTCGCCGTGGCCGCCGTCGCCGGATTGTGTTATTGGTAGTGGAGAATAGTGTGTTGTTGTAGGAGTCCGATGGGCATGCCTGGATGCCTCCCCCCGTTTTCCCCCTGCGCTTCCCCTGTTTATATTTTCCTACTTTTATAATTTTAATAACTAATTGTTTTTGTTTATTGTTGTCGCATCGTTGCATGTTGCGACAACCAGGTTTAATGTGACACCCGACGAAAAAATAGATGATTATGTATAAACACGAACGCGAACAATTATGTATTTCAAACATACATGTATTCAACATCTAATAGGATTTAGTAGGTGTGTCAATTGGTCCACGAACAACCACACATGAGTGGAGTCGATCCTGAATGTTTGTTGACTAGCTAATAAAACGTTAACGAACGAACATAAATAGTATAACTCATAAATTTATGATTTTATGTGACCCTGTATCCTATAACATCCCGAAATCCATTATATCTTAAAATTGATTAAAGTAGTTGTGTGGAGTTATTGGGTAGGGATGTATTAAATTTAATCCAATGTAAACTAGTTGACGTTTTATTAATTACTAAATTTATGGGTAACTAATAGATCAAACAATTAAAGATAAGGGTATTATGTGTTAAAGATAACTATATGATCAAAATTTATTAGAGGTCAAAGATGAAGGTCTAAAGTGTAATATTTTGATTAAAACCAAAAAAAAAGTCGTGAAGGGGGGGGGAGCCCTGTACATCATTCATCAGAGGGAGGACCTCTAATTTTCGACCCTAACTACAAGACGAGAAGGATATGTTGCGATTTTGTTGGATTCAAGCATGATATTCGCAAATATAAACACGTTTTTGTCGAATTGGGGTTTCTTTATACCCGAAATTGGGTATAAGTTTCGGTAGTTTTGGGTTCTAGACCTCCTTTTTGGTTTATTGTTTATGTTTTTAAACACCACTTGTTGTTATGATTCATGCTTGATTATGAACTCAAATTTAGGGTTCTTGAGTTTGAATCGGAGAAAATTACCATTTTGGGGTAGAACCTTTGTTGATGTTTCGTGGTTACTAACCCTAAGTTGTGTACGGGATCATCTTAAAATATGATGATTGTAGCTCTTAGTTAAGCAAACTCATAAAAAGTTGTCATGTGAATATTACTTAATTTCGTAAAGATGGCATATAAATGATTATTTGGTGTTGCTTTCCAGAAACTAACATCATTGGAAAATCTTAAATGTGTTGTCAAATAGTCGTGATGATTAAGAAGAAAATTCAAGCTATCATGGGAATTTCAACGCGAATAGTTGAGGTAACATTTAAGTTGTATATAACATCTCTTACAAAGTATGAGTTATGGCAGAATCATTTACTAGTGTGAGTAAATACAAGTTAAAGGCATAGTAGTTGATAAATACTTGTTCATGGTAAATAATGAAAATTTGTGTTGTTGTATGATTTGGACCCGAAAGGGGGATTAGTTGAAATTAATGAGTTGAGAACTAAGTATGTACCTATGGGTGAGTTGGAAGTAAGGGGTTTTAGACCCAATAAGCACCTTCGGGTGAAGTTGAAACAATTAGTCTTTGACCTTTGTATGCCTACGGGTAAAGTGGATGATTATGATTTGGGATCTTATGGACCCTAATCAAGTACATTGCTAAAAGTTCTACAATCGTTGTGTTATGGTGATGTCTGCTCGTTGTGTTATGTTGATGTTTGGTAAGGTGATTTAGAATCCTAATAACCCTAACCAAACAAGTTGATAGAAGTTGAGTCATTATATGCTTATGTTGGTAACGGAATATGCTTAGTATGTGGTTAATCACAGTACTAGAAAAAGGGCCTTTCTTGACGCGCGAACGATGACGCACGGTTTTTAATGACGCACAATAACGAGTGTAATAAAAAACTGTGAAGAATTGTAAAATTTTAAGAGTAGATGACGCGTAATTTTGCGCGTCATACAATTTATGTCATAAATAAAAGAACACGGAGTACACATTAGGCGCGCGTCATCTTTAAAGTGTCATTTTGTATTTTTTATTTTCCCTCTAATATTTTGGCCCTAAAATTTCATCTGCCGCTCACAAAAAACCATTCCCGCCGCTTCAATTATTTTAGCCCTAATTCTCCTCTGCTACTCCCTCTCGGTTTCTTCTCCTTCATCATCGCCACTGTGTTGCTCCATCTCCGCTCTTCTTCTCTCGTTCCACTGTACGCTCATGTGTATTCATGTATGTCTAGTGTGTAAAGCTATTACACACTTTCTGAAAATCATGGAGAATTTCAACAAGGATTTCCATTTATTCAAGGTACGTTCTATGTTCCCCTGTTTTAAGGTTCAATTAGATTATTTAACCTAAGTTTTTTGCAAAGTTTTGATTTTGATTTTTGTGCTGTTGCAGGATGAAACATATCAAATAATGAGAACGAATTAAACCCAAAAATGACTTCCAAGATCTTAAAGAGCCCTCGTAAGAATCAACTCACTAAGCAATTAAAGCTTCTTCTGTACCAAGAAAGAAAATCTTGGGTGAAAGAAACGAAATCCTAGATGCCCTAGAACAACCTAGCCTCCAGAGATCCATTAGTTTTGGGTCAAAAATAGTAAAGTCTCTTGCTTTTGATTCTCGATCTTTTGTGCCTAAATTAAATTCTTTTTTTTCTCGCTAGGGTTATTACATTTCTTCTATTTCGTTCCCCAAATTGTTATTCATCACTAAAATAGCTCAATTAAGCTTCGATTTATTGCAGTAATAATTAGTTAACTTTTTTGTGCTTTAATCTGTAAATGTAATTGTCTCTGTGTAAATTTGCTACTGGTTGATTTAGATTCACAATATAGAACTTCTTATGCTTAATCTTCAATGTATTTTGTTATATGTGAGAACAGGAACATTGTTCGTGTAGTATATATTTATTTTGTCATTGTTTAAGAAGAGTAAAATATCACTGTCATAGTTTAAAATAATAAACAATCCCTCTACATTTATATTTATAAAATATTATACTTTCATATAAAAGTAATTTTTT
This sequence comes from Deinandra increscens subsp. villosa, assembly GCA_039602395.1. Taxonomy (NCBI): domain Eukaryota; kingdom Viridiplantae; phylum Streptophyta; class Magnoliopsida; order Asterales; family Asteraceae; genus Deinandra; species Deinandra increscens. The sequence continues at coordinate 35,876,196 of JBCNJP010000007.1, read as the reverse complement.
AACCTTTCCTTATTTGCAAATTTGTAAATTTTACATAAATATGGTGTTTTCACAAGATTAGAGATTGACATTTGACAACAATAGGGTTTTATAGGTTATTTGTTTCTAATTTTAATAGTTTTTATGTTTATAGTCAAGTACTTTTCTTTGTGCAATCATGTACTAGTTTATGTTCTTTGCTACATTTCTGCACCACATCAATGGTTGTGGGATTAATTTACTTACGGATGTGTTGACTCATGTTATATTATACTTCTAACGGGTTAAACATGTTAATCAAGATTTTTTTTTTGTTGCTAAAAGGCGTCTTATGACGGTAATTATCTATTAAAAGACCTTTAAGTAGACTCGGTAAATGATAATAACAACGGGTTATAACAATTTTTAATGCTTTAAATATGGAACTAAGATATTAATATAGGTTTGTAATATTGGATATGGTCAACATGACCTTATATATGAATATAAATAAGAAACAGTGAGTACTGTTGGTTTAGTTGTGTTTTGTATGTTGGTATATCATCAATTTTTTATGCAGCTTAGATGTCTCTGAGAGGTAACTGTCATTATGTCTTTCTTTTGGATTATGGGTTGTAGTAATGGGATAATATGAGGTCTTTTTGAGTATATTGATTGTTATTGTGATTTTATCTTTGTTTTAGATTCTAGGTTGTAGCAAATGGGATACTATGAGTTTCTTTTGAGTACTGGTGGTTTTTTATATTTGTATGTTGGATATCATGAATTTTTATCTATGCAACTTGAGTGGTAATTTTTTTATTATTAACGTGAGAGCCTGTTTTTGTGCATCAGGTCTTTTAGTAACACCTGCATCTTCAGAAAGTATGCTACATTATAATTGATTAAAAAAATTTTGATTGAAGTTTAGACCAATCATATTCAACATCATGGCTCCATTCTACGCAAAAGGTAGGCTACAATATACACCCATTATTTTTAGAATGATCATTTTTTTCCTGTGATATGGATGTTAATATAAATTTAAGCTCTTCAGACCCATTGCAAATTACACACTGAAATTTAATATAATTAAAGCTGGATCATTTTGTGCATCTGTCATTGTTGCATTATTACTTTTGAAGAAAAAACATACTACATTTTCTAAATATGATAACTGCAAAATTGTGGGTTGTGAAGATGGTTCAGGAAAACAGGAAAATATGGATAGCAGGAGATGGCAGCAGGAGATGGCAGTAGGAGTTGTGAAGATGGTTCTTGATGCTGCTGCTCTCCACAGATCTTGGAAGTCCAAGAATATTTCAAGGTTGGTTTTATAACATCAATGTGTTCGTACTTTGGAAAAATGTAATATAAAACACATTCTAAGTAATTATTTATGCATATAGGTCTGCTAGCAACAATGACTTAAAAACACTATCTTGGCATACAATGAGTTTTTGTAGTATTGTCGACTCTTTTGACCACATCGTTTATGCTTCAAATGAAATCTGGACAAGATTTGGTTGATTACTTGAAACTTTTTCGGGAACATAACATCGTGAATGATGCCGAATTAATTCGAAAACTTCTTGTGCCCAAAGCTGGTCCTTGGAAGGTCTTGGGTCAGGTAACAAAAAAAAATTGATTTTGTTATTTATGTTTATTTATATTTAATGATGCAAATTGCATAAAAAGTTAAATACTTAGGTTTAGGGCTGGATTTCTACTTTGTGTACCACAAATTGTTTACACTCACAAAAAGGCTTGAACTTTTAGAGAGTTCGGGTTAAAAGCATTCTTAAAAGTTAACAAGTTTTCAGCTGCCACATCAGAAAATTAAGTCAATATGGTCATCAGTTTTCATGTCATCATTTGACCAGATAATCCAGCCAGTTTATCTTGAATAAAATATTTCAAAACTTTAAACCTTCTTACCAATTTTTGAGTTTTATGTTTCTTGAAGCCGCAAATTAAGTGTGATTGGAATGCTGACCAAAGGAAATTGTTGCATTAATGTTTATACTATATACTGACAACTAGTGGATAGTTATACATGTATGGACCTCATTGTTACATGATAATAATATTTTAACTTTCTTAAATAATATGTGTGCAATTGAATCTCACCTTTTATTGTCTTGTTTCCAGGCAGATGGTACTTTAAGCTCTGTAGAAACTCTTACTTCTACTACTATCTGTGGACTTATCCATGCAATATTTGGTGGGCAGCCTCTTTTGTTCTTAGGAGTTGCGGAACCTACTGTCATAATGTACAATTACTTGTATGGTTTTGCCAAACGAAGACCAGAGTTGGGGAAATAACTATTTCTAGCATGGGTTGGCTAGTACAGTTTATATTACATCCTCATCGATTTTTTAATGTTCCCCCCATAAGAACTCTATTGTCTTTGTATTAGGGTCTGATTTTGGACTGCTATCATGTTGTGTGTTATTTCTATAACTAAATGCTTGCACACTCATCGCAATATTTACAAGGGTTGCAGGGGATCTTTTTTGGAATGCTGATTGGTAAAGGTTCCACCTCTCATACATAAATTTTAGAAACACCGTATTTCTTAACTCTCTGAATGGATACTGACTTAAAATTGTATACACTGAATTATAACTGCAGAATATGTTCCAAGAGTTCATGTTTTTACTGCCATGGTACCAGTTATGATGATATATGTGGACATACAACAACACACTTCGGGCAAAATACAACACCACTTGATATTAGCAATGATTTCATGTTTAAATTGATAAACGGGGTTCCCTCAGGTGCACCTGGTCTCCTTAATTTAAGCTGTATTGTGATCAGTTCTTTTTCTTGCAGGGAATCTAGACAACTAGCTGGTTAAGTATTATTTCTTGTTTCAGATTTCAGTAAGATTTTCAAGTACATATTTGTTCATTTGGGAGCTAATGAAGTTGGCACAAGTTGCTGATTTTCTTTAAAAGCATAGTAGTTTTGTTCAAGTAAGGTGCTAATTTTATTTAAATTTTATTTAAATGCATATTTGTTCATTTCAGATTTCAGTAAGGTTTCTGAAATTGTTGCCCTTTTTATTTACACTGATCATGGTAGTGGTTTGGGTTGTAGGATCCGGAAGTGACGGGTTTTGATTGAAGTTGATAACAAGAAGAGCATGGATGAAGGCTAGTGTTGAGTCCACATATTTTCATCTTTTTCAATTAGTTATTTAGTTTATAGTTTATTTTTTATGTAAACTATGTTAACTTTGTAATGTTTGCTTTATATATGGAATGTACTACTTTGCTATAAGTGTATTTTATTTTTATTATGATTATGATGTTAACTATCATTAATATAGAAATTAGTGAATCTACAAAAATACTGTTTTCTTAAATGTTTTTTTTTAAATTCGTGACGCGCAAAAATGCGTGTCATAAGCAGATTTATGACAGGGGCTTCCTTGACGCGCAATTTATGACACGCATTGCGCGTCATCGATAGCGCGTCATAAAAGTGATGACGCGCATTTTGCGCGTCAAGAAGCTTCTTGACCCTACCTTCCTTGACGCGTATTTGCGCGTCATCTAGACCCTTTCTTGACGCGCAAAAAGCGTCAAGAAAGCTGTTTTTGTAGTAGTGTCAAGTAGGAAGTGCTGCTCAAGTGGAATTGATAAAAGATGGGATAAGGGTGTATGTTGGGTTATGCACTTAGTATGTATCCATATTTAAAATGAATTATTGTTGGCCTTACAAGTAAGAACTAGTTAAATGATTCAGTGGGTTGGGTATTGGAATGTGAGAGTATGTTAATTGAATATGGAAGTTTGGTTATGTAATTGAGATGTAACCTTATTTAAGATGTGTCATAGATGGTCTTACAAGTATGAGTATAATTAGACGGGTCAACCGGTTGTGAAGATGGAAATTGAGTTAAAATTGTTGTTGTTGGGAGTCTAAGGCTCGTTTAGGATAAAACAATTTTTTTGTCATTTTAGTATAAAATTATATTTTATATTTACAATATCAAAAAACGATTATTATCAATAATCTCAGGCAGAAGCGATTAAGTTCAAAACTTGTCTATAAGCGAGTATGGTGTCCCAAACCAGTGATCCAGTTACTATTAATGCAGATATATGTATATATTTATTGAGATTAATAACGGAACGGTAAATAATATGATTAATCTTTTAATTTTCAAATGAGTATAAATCCGGCCAATGATATATCATTAATGGTTTAGAAAATTTATATATATACACGATCGTTATTGGCCTATGAAAACGTTTTAAAATAGTTTAATAGTTGACAATTTATAACTTTAGGTTAAGAAAATTTGGATACAAGCTTGAAAACAGGCTGGAACAAGAAACAAACTAGAAACGTTGGCTGCAACGGCTTTTTGAAACCAAACCGATTTGGAATATATATAACCAGTGGTTCACGTGAGTGAGAGTCATCTTCCTCAACAAACCCTAAACACATACCCTCCACCATTTTTATTATTAACTTTACGGAATCCAGATCAAGAGTTATGATAAATATACGAAGTCGAAGTACAGGTAATACCTTAAAACGAATCAGAAACACAAAGACGGTGACAAGCTTCGACGCGTACGGGTGGCCCCAGTGGCGAAGCTTGAATCGAAACTCATATGCGGCCGAAAGTCAAGGGTAAAACTTTTTTTTTTAATTATTTTCATTGAAAATCCCCTCTTTGTTGTTGTAGTAGAAACTGGAAGTATCATGACTAGCCGAACCACTCTATCAAGCAAATATTACGTCTCACGTTTCTGAGTTTTCATGAGGCTTTGGCATAGATCAAAAGAGTTGATACACCACTTAGCCTTGGATTTTGAGTTTTATCCACATTAAATAATCCTAACTGATATCCTAACTGAATCCTTTCCTACTCATTAAAATCTTCAGAATAATACTTTTCAACAAGAAGACGAATCTTATCAACATTTATCTTTTTTGAAGCGAAACTATAACTAAGAGATAGCAACTCCATCGTTTGCTCACTTAATCTACTCATCTAATTGTTTGTATTCTCAACCTTTATTTTCATACTCTTAAAGTTATATTTGGTAAGGCCCAAAAGAAATATACTCTTGTAAATTTTCATGTTCTTGTTCTTGGGATTGTTATTGTTCTTGAGGTTGCGTAGCTTTTTGACGTTTAGTTTCTTGATTTTCTGTGACACATCGGATTTATTCATGAACACATGACACAACAGAGATATTAAGCAGCGGAAAATTTAAAACTTGTATTTATATAAGCCAAGTACTACAGTAAGAGAGATATTGTACATAACTACAACTAATTATAATAATGAAAACTATAACTAAGCCAGCTTGCCAGAAACTCTTCCTTGATAGCTTGCCGATATCCCATCCTTACGAGATCCGTGCATTTACTTCTAAACGTCTCTGCAGAACCTAGCATACATACTTTTAAAAAGTTAGCTTACTGTCACGACCCGCTTAAAAAGATCATCTAGTCTCGAGGTCTCCGGAAGGTTCCGGATTTATCAAGTAAACATGGGAGTATTCCTTAGAAATATCTAAGGAAGGGCATGGATTAATCTAGAGATAATCCATGCAAAATATCTCAAGTCTCATGAAAGATCTAGTTAGGGTCCATGTTAAATATCATAGATACTTTGATAGAAGGATCTAGAGTAGTATGGAAAGCCATGGGGTAGTCCATGGAGTAGTATAAATAGGGAGGTGGTGGCCATTTGCACCTCACCTCCCAAGTAGTGATCAAAGCACTCTTGTAAGCTCTCTCTTGTAAAACTCTATTGTGTAATAAAAGGCGTTCTTGTGTAATCAATCCTTCCATTCCTATTCAAGTCGTTTGAATCATCACTCAAGCTTGGGGAAAGGCTTATCTTAGTACGGTGACTAAGAGCCGCACGCGAGTTAAAAGAATTACTCCGTGACAGTTGGTATCAGAGCCAGGTTGATTCATCGGGATGGCGACGGATTCGGAGAAGGTTGCACACACTAACGTTGGCGGAGGTGAGGATAATCGTGGTCGGGATACCACTCTTCCTCATGCACACAAAAGGGTCGAGGTGTATCCAAGGATAAAACCTTGGAGAAACGATTGGCCGATATGGAGACCTCGGTGGTTGGTATCGGTACTCAAATGGAGGAAACTCTAAGTCGGTTGGATGACTTAGAGAGCGACTTTAATGGTCTTCGAGATGACGTGAAGGCCACCATCGATGCACTTCGCAACGAGGTGCAATTGATGATTAGAGATGCTATCAAGGAGGCAATCGGTAAGCTTCGAAAAGACATGGATGCCTTATCGGTTAATACACATCGAAGCTTACTTGGTCTAGAGGAAAAGATGAAGGATTATAGCAAATCCGTCATCAATACTGGTGGGAGTATCGTGAACCTCACTCCAAGGATCGAGGTACCAAAACCCACACCGTTTGTGGGAAAACGAGAAGCAAGGGCGGTCGACAACTTCCTATGGGAGATGGGACGCTACTTTAATGGCGTAGACATCAAAGACGATACCACAAAGATCAACACCGGTATCCAATACTTAAAGGATACCGCGGCACTATGGTGGCGTCGTAAGGAAGTAGATATTGAACGAGGTACGTGTATCGTTCAAACTTGGGCTGATTTTGTCAAGTAAAGAAACAATTTTATCCGGTCAATGCTGAGCATGAGGCTAGAAGTCATCTACGAAAGCTCAAGCAAACCGGAACCATCAAAGATTATGTGAAGGAATTCACAACTCTTGTCCTTGAGATCCCAGATCTAAGCGACAAGGACTCTCTCTTCTATTTCCTTGACGGCCTACAATCATGGGCTAAGATTGAATTGGAGCGACGAAACGTTCAAGATCTTGCTTCGGCCATTGCCGTGGCTGAAAGCTTGATTGATCTTAAAGAGAAACGACCATACAAGCCCATGAATGACGAAAGTGATGAGGAAAACGGTGGGGGAGGAAAACCCATCAAGAATAATCAATTCCGGAAAGATGATACCCGGAAATCAACAAGTTATTACGGCAAAGAGAAAGCCGTAAACAAAGGATGTTTCCTTTGTGATGGGCCACATAATGTTCGAGATTGCCCAAAGAAATCAAGGTTAACGGCCTTGATAAAGAACGATGAAGAATCCGATGAAACCGAGGAGGTTCGCTTGGGAGCAATGCAACTTCAAGTGCTTAATGCCTTGAACATATGTGAAAGGAAGCCCTTAAAGATGGTAGAAGGCAAGGCAAATATAGGCAACAATACGAACACAAAGAAGAATGGACTTCGGTTCGTAAACATTGAGGTAAATGGTCAACTTGCAAGGGCATTAGTTGACACTGGAGCAAGTCACAACTTCATCACTAAAGATGAAGCTAAGCGACTCGGATTAAGGATCACCACTACTGACGGACTACTTAAAGCCGCCAACGGAAATGCCAAGCCAATCGAAGGGATGTCATGGAACAACAAGACAAAGATTGGAACATGGCAAGGAAAGTTAGATTTCTCAGTCGTACCTCTAGACGACTACAAGATCGTGCTCGGGATGGAATTTTTCAGAAAAGCAAAAGCCGTTCCAGCAACATTTCTAAATACTTTATACATTATCAAAGGTGATCAAATATATACCACACCCATGGAGGTGGATACAAAGCAACGGGCCAAGACTGTGACCGCAATACAACTCATGAGATCGAGACGAGGGACCACACAAGAGACACGACGAGGACGTCGCGAGATTAGGTGGGGGAGGATGTCACGACCCGCTTAAAAAGATCATCTAGTCTCGAGGTCTCCGGAAGGTTCCGGATTTATCAAGTAAACATGGGAGTATTCCTTAGAAATATCTAAGGAAGGGCATGGATTAATCTAGAGATAATCCATGCAAAATATCTCAAGTCTCATGAAAGATCTAGTTAGGGTCCATGTTAAATATCATAGATACTTTGATAGAAGGATCTAGAGTAGTATGGAAAGCCATGGGGTAGTCCATGGAGTAGTATAAATAGGGAGGTGGTGGCCATTTGCACCTCACCTCCCAAGTAGTGATCAAAGCACTCTTGTAAGCTCTCTCTTGTAAAACTCTCTTGTGTAATAAAAGGCGTTCTTGTGTAATCAATCCTTCCATTCCTATTCAAGTCGTTTGAATCATCGCTCAAGCTTGGGGAAAGGCTTATCTTAGTACGGTGACTAAGAGCCGCACGCGAGTTAAAAGAATTACTCCGTGACATTACGCTGGTGAGTTCTACCATTTAGTTCAAAACCCTTTTTAAGTGTTTACCTGGTTTTCAATATATATATATATATATATATATATATATATAGGGTAAGGATCATGTAAAAACCACATCTTTTTGTGAAAACCTAAAAACTAATACTAAAACCTTCATAACTTTTTCATACGATCATATTTTTTTAAAAAATTGCACCAAAAACCTTAGAATTATGAGTTCTTTAATTCTGGAAAAAATTTTAAAAAAACTTTAACGTCTCGTCGTTTTTTTATTAGTGCACATGTGCACTAATAATAAAGCACTTTATACGTGTCGTATACATTAATATTTTAAAAGAGAAATTGCACCATAAATCTTATAATTGTGTTATCTTTAACTCTGAAAATATATTTAACGTTTTAAAAGTTTTTAAATTTTATGCTACACATGTGCACTATAACTAATAGTTATAGTGCATATGTAGAATTATCATTATTTCTATGAATATTTTAGTTTTTTTAAAATGTTTTTAACCTAAACAATATGTTTTCGCATGACAATTCTCATTTGTGTAGTACTAATGAAAATGGTGCACATGTGCACTAATAATACACATGTGCACTAATTTTTTTTTTCGAAATATCAATTTCTTTTCCAGAATCAAAGACAATAGAATTTTAAGATTTTTGGTGCAAGTTTCATAGAAAATATTAACGTATGTAAAAGTTATGAAGGTTTTAGTGTTAGTTTTTAGGTTTTCACAAAAAAAAAAGAGTTTTCGCAGGATCCTTACCTATATATATATATATATATATATATATATATATATATATATATATATAATAAACAAAAAGTTCGGTGATACTATAATTAGTAAAAAAGGACACTTGTCATCACTACAAAATTTTAGATTAAATTAAAATTTTAATAAATAATTATCCAAATACTAAATTTCCATATTAGGTTTATTTAGTTAAACTTTTAATAAGTAATTATCCAATATAAAATTATTCAAATACAAATATTTATATTAAAGTAAGTAATTATCCAAATACTAATTTTTAATATTAAGGTTAATATTTTATTCAAGATAATATTTTTATTTCATATGTATTATATTTTATTAAAATAATATTATTTATTACAAATACTTTAATTAATAATTTAATATATTGCTTATAATACTTAATTCATAATAATATTTTAATTAAATCGATATCTATATCTACATCTATATCTATCTATACTATATAATAAAAAAAATTTGTCATACTTTAAACAAAAAAGTTTGGTGATACTATAATTAGTAAAAAGGGACACTTGTCATCACCACAAAATTTTGGATTATATTAAAATTTTAATAAATAATTATCCAAAAACTAAATTTCTGTATAAGGTTTATTTAGTTTAAACTTTTAATAAGTAATTATCCAATAAAAAAGTTTCAAATACAAATATTTATATCAAAGTAAGTAATTATCCAAATATTAATTTTTAATATTAAGGTTAATATTTTATTCAAGATAATATTTTTATTTCATATATATTATATTTTATTAAAATAATATATTTTATTACATATACTTTAATTAATAATTTAATATAATGCTTCTAATACTTTATTCATAATAATATTTTAATTAAATCGATATCTATATCTATCTATACTATATAATAAACAAAAAAATTTGTCATACTTTAATTAGTAAAAATGGATATTTGTCATCACCAAAAAATTTTAGATTAAGTCAAAATTTTAATAAATAATTATTCAAATGCTAAATTTCCATATTAGGGGTTATTTAGTTTAAACTTTTAATAAGCAATTATCTAATAAATAATTATTTAAAAAACAAAATTTTATATTAAGGTTAGTAATTATCCAAATACTAAATTTTAATATTAAGGTTAATATTTTATTACATATATATTATATTTTATTAAAATATATTATATTTTATTAAAATAATATATTTTATTGCATATACTTTAATATATTAATATTTATGTAATGCTTATAATACTTTATTCATGTACTATTTTAATTAAATATTATACATGTAATATAAAATATTTTATTCTATTTAATTTTATCTATTTTTTTACTTTAATTAAGTTTAAATTCAACTTTACTAAGTATTTCACTTCAATATAATAAACAAAATCCTTATATTCTGTTACTAGATTTCTTTTATTTTTAACTGCAAAAATCCGGTTACCCGATGTCTCATCATAACAAACGATATTATTCGCGACACGTTACAACCTCAGTCCGTGCGAGTAATTAAGACCCTCTGTGTTGCACATCCATCCAGACGAAACTCACTGTCTAAATGCTCTGACCCTCCTATAATTACTGAGAAATTTTTAGATAGTTATAAAAGTACATAATTGTCGTAGATTATGATTATATTTATAGTTTTTTTAACTCAGCCGTGTAATACACGGGGATAAAAAAACTAGTATATATATATATATATATATATATATATATATACTAGCCGTGTGCCCGCGCGTTGCAGCGGCGACAGTTTATAGCGCGTTATTCGTCTTATGTTCGCGTATTTGGCGGCGACAACAATTTACAACGTGATATTCGTTACAACGCATTCGGGTGTTCGTGTATTAACCTTTAGAGATATAAACCTTTAGATATAAATGTTGCAATATATATTACTTTGTGACTTTCGGCACACTAAAAATTATTTGTTTTTCCTATTACAAACAAAAAGAGTCTAATAGGACCCCCACCCCCCTCCCTAAAAATAAAAATAAAAACGTCTAAGGGGCGGTGTTTTAGGCGTTTGTGACTTCACATCCCACCACGAGACCACTGTTGATGGCCTAATAAGAATTGAAAGATCATCGTAAGTACCAACTTTTTGAGTAAAAACATAGTTGAAGTCAATAGATCCCGGTTACAGAGGAGTAGTCTAAAATAAAAATTTATACAGATTGAATATAATTTGGTTTTTATTATTGAAGTAAAAAGTTTATGATTTTATTTGGTATCAAACGAAAAAAAAAATAACAGAAATATTCTATCATAGTTTCTTTTGTGAATGTTGTTTGTTTTGGCTTTTTTCTTGATTGGTGATGTAATTAAGGGTATGTTTGGGAGTGCTTATTTAAGTGCAAAAGTGCTTTTAGGTAAAAGCAGTTAGGGTTTGTTTGGTATGAGGTGATGGAATGAGCGAAGAATGGAATGGGGTCGGGAATGTAATGGTCGAGGGAATGAAATGGATCATTACCATTCCATCGTCCTATTTGATTACCATTTGGGAATGAAATAAATCATTGCTTCGTATTAAATTTGTGTATCAACTTAATTTTTTTTATTTACTTTATTTGAATAATACACACAAAAGAATGTTGCCGAAACAATCAGCACGATACTTGTTTTTTTGTGTATCAATCTTCTAGTGATATATTATATTTGTTGAACTTGATTTCTTTTTGTTGATCAATCTTTTTGTTTTTAACTAATTGAGCGAATCTTAACCTTTTAAAAGAGAGCTGAAGGTGGCAAGTATGCTATTTTATAAAACATGCTATCACAACTAATCTCATTTGGACATTTTATTTAGTATTCAATAGTAAAAATATTTTACAACGAAGTTATAGGTTTGATATTAAGTCACTTGTTTCCGTAATAACAATTCATAATTTTTTTCAAGTATCAAAGAGATAAATAAATTAAACTGGAAAAAAGATTTGTTAGGATCCCTGGATTTCTCAGCTAATAGCAATGTTATTCCCTGAAAACGAAACGGGTCAGGTGGGTCATTTAATCCACAAAGGAATATTTTAAAACACGGGTCAATATTACTTTCTAGAGTTTGGTTATAAAAACTAAAATCAGTGGAACAACACTTACATACAAGCCAAACCAACCCAAAAGGGAGAATTTACTACTACATGTACCTTTAGCAACCAAACGAATCTATTACTGAAGCAAAGTCCTTTCATTCCCAAATGAGATTGACTGCAATCAAAAGGGTCATATATTTCAACTTGCACAACCTAAGTTTCATCATAAATATTCCTACAGATATATATAATACCATATAAATGTCATCAAAGATATAATATCATATAAATGTCATCAAAGACTGGTCATCAAATTTCAAAATCAGATGTTCTTTTAAAAACTATTTAACTAACTAAAATCAGATTTTCAACTTTCAAAATCAGTTTCCTACCTCATAGTTGTTCCCAGCAGTGCAACAACATTAGCAAGCTCACTTACAATCCAAAGTTAACATAAACTGGTGCAACCACTTTATTCAAAACCAATTGACAGGTGCTTCGAGTCAAACCAATCAGCCCATTTTGACCTCAAAAGATACTAAAAATAGGTAAAGTTGACATGAAAGGTTATGAAGAACCATAAACATTTGCAAGTTTGACAAGACAATGAAAATTAATAACTAACACAAAGCAACTATACGCACCTTTTTAGCAACCACCCAGCTCAACCGAGCCTCAAGCAACTTCTTGAGTTGGTGCAGCTCTTCAATGCTTTAAGCCTGCAGCTCCTTAATACTTAAGCCCATGCGTCCATCATCTGCAAAAGTATTTGTAAAGATGAATCTTAGTAATGTAAGAAAAAAACATTCAAACTTACATATTATCTTACTGTTGTAAGTGGTTCCAGCTTATTAAAGTACTTCGAGTTATGAATTGGCGCCATAATCAACAATCGTTTTAATATACGTTTTGTACCCAGAATTGAACTTGCAGGGTTTCATCAACTGTGAGAATAATATACCTTTAAAAATAGAAGAAATACCCACGAAATCAAAACCGATATCAACAATCAAGAAGATCTGTCAACAGATAAGCTTCGATGCAGGCACATAAAGTACTAAACCTGCATTGCAAAGGATATAATATATATGAAACAAATCAGATAAGCCAAACTAAAATCGAAAAAAACAAATGCTCATTCATAAATATGGATGTTGACCAAATTAGAATAAACTGACCTCACTTTGAAGTTTGAAGGCTCTCCAAAAAAATTGAATGATACATCAAGGACAAAAGGAATCCGGTATAAATTACCTTAAGTTCAGCTTCTTAAAAGATTGTAGGATTATTAAACAATAAAAATACCATTTCTTGTTTAATATTAAATTTTCCCAACAATTGGTGACAACAAGGACACAAGTCCTTCGCATCCACCAAAACTATTATAGAGCATGCTTTAGAATACAATTGTTACATGCTTTACCTGTCATCAATTACCTCTAACTATATACAAAGTTGGGTGGTTGATGAAGGATCAGATAACACACTTAAGTCAAAATCATACATAGAATGCAAGTTCCTCTTATAGACCACAAAAGCAACATAAATTATACACATGTTAACAGATCAGGCCAATAACAAGTTCCTATCAACATCTGAATATCCGATTCAAAACTAAAAACATTATTATCATACAATATTAATAATCGATTAAATTGATAACCATAGAATGTAGTAGATTCAAAACGCCCGTTTGGACACATTAAAAGACTATTCTCTTGATACATAAATAAATAACCATCAGATAACTACCTTTGTAGAACATTTTGCTTCTGCAAAAGTCTCAACAAGCTGAGCAGCATCTGTGTTAGATATTACCCCTTCAAGCAAACAATGGTTAAAAAAAAGTAGTTACTATAGAATAAGAATATAAATTTAGAGTTTACAACTGAAATTTGTGTGCAAAGAAACAGAAGAAAAAAAAACAAATACAGGATTGTCTATGTTCAATATGATTGTCTATGAAAGCCCATGATAATTAAGAAATGTCCACAATACTCAATAAACGATATTTAGAAGCATCCATCAATAATATGCAAATGCAGCACCATCACATATAATAGAACATTAAAGATCAACCAACATCTTACTCGTGTTTCCATCGGTCCCCCATCACAAAGGTAGATGTTTTGCTCCACATAAAGTTGACTCTAAATTACGACAACCTAAAATTTAGACAAAAGTAAAAATGAATTAGTATGACAAACACAGCCATTATATAAACTAACCAAATATGAAAGCCCATGATAATTAAGAAATGTCCACAACACTCAATAAACGATTTTTAGACGCATCCATCACTAATTTCTCATCAACCCCACGATCTTCCTCGTCTAACACTGATTCTATTCCTTCTACAATACTTTCCGTGGATCTTTTTAACAGAAATGGATGATCACATATCTTTATCATTATCTAGAAGTTCATATAAATAAAAAAGATTAGAAAATATGATATCCAAAAGATTATATAAATCAAAGTAACGAAATTGAAGTAACACATAAACTGATAGCCGGGGCTGTACCAGATTATCTGATTTATAGCTAATAGAAACGATTTTTGATACTGTTGATTCTAATTAACCCATTTGCCCAGATTATCAGATTTATAGCTAATCAATTTGTATGAACAGACCATATTTGTTAAAAATTCAATGGAGTAATAGTTTAATTTCTGAAATACTAATGTCATACTTAAAAAACCAATCGAACATCCATTTCAAACATTTTCCTTAACTGATTCACATTTAGAACAAAAGAAATTGACTTTTTGTTATAAGAATAAAATAATCGGTTGCCTTTTTAAGAACTGGTTTATATATTCTCTTTCATGTACATGTTGACCCATGTTTTTAACTGAAATGGGTAATAAATTTGCATCTAATTACCTTTGTTCAATTTGAGTATAAGTAACTAAATGAGGAGATAATTTAAAGGATTGAACTATTTATTGAGCTGCTGATTTATCTATTGGATTTCTTGTAACCTCTAACCCAACAATTAATATAGAACTGCTCTTGATTCATTAATGGGTTGCTAGAGGAACCAAACAGCAACTCCAATTGATCTATACCCACTTTTGGGTCTGGGTTTGTATCAGAATGGCAAGATGTGGATGAACATACCTTTTGGATCCAGTTAATTGCCAGTTGTCTTGCACCCATATCCATGTTTCCATTTCTTAGTCTCTTCACCTAATCAAAACCCCCCAAACTGGCAAACTGGTCTCAGTTCTTAGTTTTGTTATAATGATTATGTGAGAATCAAGCAGAATCATACTATCGTAAAAGCAAAATTTTCATAAAAATGATATGAGAATAGAAGTGCATTACTAAAAAGCAAACTTACAACCATTTCCCAAAACTTGGATAACCGATGAATTACCTGCAAGCAAAACAATAATCATTGATCATAAGCTGCAAGGTTTAGCTTTCTTTTTTATAAAATGTTAAAATCATGAGCAGAAATCATGTCATATCAAATTACATGATAATTCTCTTTAAAATAGATAATACTAAACTTGATGACTATTATAGATTTACTTAGAATCTAATTTCAACAAAACAAAAAGGCATTTAGAAGTATTAACATCTAGCAACAACATACATCATCACTGCCCTCGTCCACAATATTAACCAGTGACTTGAACTTTTCTGTATCATCATCTGCATCTTTAGGACCTGCAGCCTATTTTCACAAAGAGAACACACACTAACTCACAATGAGTGAAAAAAAATCTACATAAGCTAATAGATTCACCTCCATGTGTGTTGCTCCATCCCTAAACATAAATTCATTTTAGAAAACAAAAACAAATAGATTATTTCTATGAAATGAAATATGAAACTGAAAGCAATACTAAGCAATTCTTGACTAAAGATTCTCATTTGTCACTCTTTCATACCTGAGGAACTATGAAATTCTTCCCAATCTGACAGTTCTTTCCCAAATGAAAACGAACCTTTGTACGAAGATAAAATGAACCCAAATCCTTGAAGCCTTCCGTATTGCGTGATCAGTTGGAGTATACATCAACGTCAGTGGTGGAAGTTCAGCGGCTATCTCGATTTTTAGGGATCGATGGAACCAGAGGTATGGATCGATGGAGCCTGGAGGTACAGTGAAGATCAGAAGGCGGAATCGATTTTTAGGGTTTGAATTGAGAAGGAGATGCAACGACCCAATTGAATTAAATAGCAGTATCGTCATCATTAGATTAAGCGTGAGACCCTCAAATGTGTTAATCGAGAGAATACGGCGAGACTGGCCAACCGATGAGGATAGAGACGGTGATGGCGGCAACCAGGGGGAGAGATGAAGAGTTTCGAGGGCAGAGATACGGTGATGAATGGTTCGATTGAAGTGACACACTGCAAAAGGGATCAGGGATATTGATATCAATAGATAGGATTTATTAGGTCGTTCAAATGTTGGAGGTGAGTTCAAAAGCTATGCTTTAAAGATTGTACATGATGCTTAAATATTTGTACGCGTCTTAAGGATTAAGGAAATTTCATGACGAAAATACCCTTTAGAGCAATATGTATTATATATAGTAATAGATAAGCGTGAGACCCTCAAATGTGTTAATTGAGAGAATACGGCGAGACTGGCCAACCAGGGGGAGAGATGAAGAGTTTCGAGGGCAGAGATACGGTGATGAATGGTTCGATTGAAGTGACACACTGCAAAAGGGATCAGGGATATTGATATCAATAGATAGGATTTATTAGGTCGTTCAAATGTTGGAGGTGAGTTCAAAAGCTATGCTTTAAAGATTGTACATGATGCTTAAATATTTGTACGCGTCTTAAGGATTAAGGAAATTTCATGACGAAAATACCCTTTAGAGCAATATGTATTATATATAGTAATAGATATATATATATATAGTGAAAAGTTCATTGTAGACACCCCCATAAGTGTAGACACGTAGACACATTTTTTCACCATTGGATCTCTTAATCTAATGGCTGTGATTAATTTTCTTTTTCTTTTTTTTTCTTTTTTTTTCCCATTACTCAGAAACTTTCACATGTGAATCACATGTAATAAAGAGCTATTTCACATGCGAAAGTGTCTAAAATGAACCTCACCCGTTTTTTTTAACTTTTTTGGCATAAAGGGGGTCTTTTTAACTTAAAGAATCACCATAAAAATAATCGGAACAAAAATCGAATTTTTTAGCTTGGATTTCATGGTTTTCCAAACTCGAAGAGGTTTTCATTTTATCCTTCCTCTCTCTCTCTCTCTCTCTCTATATATATATATATATATATATATATATATATATATATATATATATATAGGGTTAGGTTCAAATGAGAACCAATTTTTTTTAGAACTTTTGAGAACCATTCTGGGCCACCGACTCTTCGTAACCCTAGGCTTAACTTCTAGGTCACTATTTTTATTCAACGACCTTAACCGTGACCCTAGGCTTAACTTCTAAGTCATAATATTTAACCGACTCTTCTATTATGAGAAGCCCTGCCACTGCATTTTCTAGGGCACCCCATTGGAGAAGCAGCACCGGCCGTACACGGTACTCTAGGGCGCCCCCATTGGAGAAGCAGTGACTTCTCATTCTTAACCGTGACCCTAGGCTTTCTTCTGGGTCACCGACTCTTCTTATGAGAAAACCTGCCACTGCATTCTCTAGGGCACCCCCATTGGAGAAGCAACGGTCATGTATACTACCTACCCCTAATTAAATAACCAGAGGCTTTAGGTTTGTTATTAAACAGTGATAAGACATTCATATACTACAACAAATGAACATCCCCCAATTTACCGTTGGTGTATGTATACAGGATGTACCAGCGGCGTATCCTCCACACTTCCAATATATCGGGTAACTTATATTATTATATATATATATATATATATATATATATAGAATGTACCAACGACATATCTACCACATACTAATAAAAGCAAATGCATCACATGTTCTCATATAATCATACAAACTCACTAAATGGTTACTCACAACTCCCTTGTCACTTGGTCATTTAATTTCAAAGCAAGCATATACACATCACATTATAATCAATATATTTGCATAGCACGTAAAGCAATTTAGCAACAACTTCATCATATAACACGTATATATCAAGTCACAATTATCAGTTGAATATATTTTCACAAATACTATATGTATACCAGCCCGAAAATGTGAAAAACATTTAAAATATTTAATAGTGGCCTCATAGGACTCACTACATAAAATATGGCTTGTAGAAACTCACCTTATCTCCTTATACGTTTACTTGTGCAGAATCTCCGTTATGGTCCACAATTATCCTAATCGCGTATCGGATTGCAGTAATGCAAGGCTATATATTATAAACATTTCCTATTTTTATTTATATATCTTATTATCTTAATAACATTTACTTAGTAAGGTTTATCTCTTTTAAAGCTAAAATAACCAAAATGCCCTTACAAGCATAATAACATTTTTACTTATTATATGAAGACGCACATTTCTATAAGTAAACGCTCATTCCGGGATCAACCAGTGAGGTATGTCAGGTCCCAGTTGGGATTTATGTGACACCCTCGTTTTACCAGAAACCTCAGTGTACAGGCACTTACCCTTTCGGTCCGCACGAACTTCTAAGTATCCGAATAACTCGTATATTAAATACTTAACTATTTATCAATTTTAAACTCATATATACTTATTATATATAGAAAACATGTTACCATACCAAAAATCAAGTCCCCGTACCCTCTAGATTATTATATATTAATTAACTATATTTCGAAACCCTAATTTCGCGTATTTCTTGTTTTATTATCAAAACTCATTATTATTTGAAATCAGCTTAGGGTATTATCCATTAAAACATTTATTAATATACCTTATATATCAAATCTTAATTCAACACCGTTTACTCCATTTTGGCAGCACAACGTTACGAAAACCCTAATTTTGATCCGTTTACAAAATAATTACCAAACCTTTTCCAAATCTAAAATAAACTTAGGGCTTTCTTAAAACACATTATTTTAGGATTACCTACAAAAATTCAAACCCTAGTTTTCACCCGATCACCCAATTTAAGCAAAATAAGCTCAAGAACCCTAATTTTTACACAATTTTAGAAACCATACTTAGACACTATATTATCAAAACTCAGATAGGTTATTTTAGATCATACCTAGAGGAGTACAACTGGAGAATTTTCAGCTCTTGAATCCTCTTGTGCAGCTCGAAATCGATCGATGAATGTTCTGGGCGGGTTTAGGGTTTTCGGGTTAAGAATAAGAGAAATTGGCGAGTTTGAGAGGTTGTTTGATCCGCTTTTAATAGGGGAAAGGGGCGCCTGGGTCTAACAACACGTAAGGGAGTGATTAATCGAAGTAAACGATTTCCGGAGATGCCATTCGTGAAGAGCAAGTCGAAAAATATGGACATACTTCGACCTGCTGCTGCTGTTGTTTCATGCGCATCGCGCTAGGAGGGGTCCTGGGCAAGCGATACGCGAGCCCCCCTCTTTTCGGCCAAGTTTTTGGTTTTTACACTTTTAGCCCCTATACTTCCATATAGTGCATTCTAACCCCCTAGACTTTTATCCTTCTATCATTTTATGTATCAAAAACATTGTGGGACATATTTCTAATATTTTCTAAGGTTTCTAAGGTCGGAATTCATGTAATAATATACATATACATATACATATATATATATATATATATTTCTTTATTATTGCTAATTTACGTTTTAGCCCCCCCCCCCCCAAACCTTCACATACTTATTATTTTATGCTACGAATCATATTAGGATATATTTTTAATAACTTCTAAGCCTATAAAAACAATACATATACATTAATACTTTATCTTGACGATTTCAAAATACGTACATTTATATTTAAACACTTATTCACTAATATTTCGTCGTGCTATCTTTTAGATACGTATTCATTACGTAATTATATATTTGGATTATCATCACATTTATTTCACATGTATTCACATATAAACACATATAACATGATCTTTCAAACACGTATAATCATGTCTTTCTAGTATATATATATATATATATATATATATATATATATATATAATTATATATAGTCACTTATTTACCGTTTTATGAAATTTTGGGATGTTACAACTCTACCCCCCTTAAACAAGGTTTTGTCCTCGAAACCTGTTCAACCCACAATCAACTCAAGATAGAAATCTCTCACATCGCCCTTTTTATTTCCTAGGTTAATATGGAATCTTACATGCGTATCTACTGAGTCCTAGGCGCATGAACTATCTTGTTTCGAGCTTCCTTCTTATTCTAACTCAACTTCTCGTAAAACTCCAATGATCTTTTGGATGGAAAACTCTGCTAATTCCTCGGGAAATGCGTCTCCATGAGACTTCTAATAATTAGCTTCGCCTTTTTCGTATGTCAAACTTCTGTCTTCATACCACATGTCCTAATATCTATTACTTATTTGATAAATCGGTTTTTGACATCCGATGCATAACTTCGTATAAATAATGTCTCCGTCTTTTGAGTGTAAATGCCATTGCTGCAAATTTTGAATCGTCAAGCTCATCCACATATCATCATTTGTCTTGACATCATCTAGCGGATTGCATTTGTCCTAAGGAAGAAGTAATTCAAAGTTGTCCAAGGTAGCTTTAACTACGGGATCCTTGACAATGCTTCTCCTATCCTCTGTTGGAATTCTTCTTCGTGTAGCTCGTCTAATCATCATCTGGATTTTTTCCGCCATTTGTTGAAGTACAGAATCTCCTGGGATGTAAGTTATTCTTGGCCTACTCCGGACCTCCATCCTTGTAATGCTTCTTCTGGTTTGGACGATGGTTGACAAAGCGATCTTCTTGCCTATACCTATAACGCCTGGTTGTTCCCATCCTGCATTCTTGAATTGATTTTCCTTGAACTTATGGCTCCTAAGTTTGTTGATTCTTGATCCATCTTGTGGTAACCTCCGCCATTCTTGTTTGAACTATTCTTAACCTCAATTGCTTCGAGCCTTCCGGTCTATCACCTATAGTGATTTCCTATGGTCTTCCGAAGATAGCAACGTAGCTTGGAACGTTGTTTCCACTATTTCCGCCATAGCAATTCACATTTCTCCTTTACCATGACTGTGTCTATCTTAAATCGTGTCTTTAGGTGTCTTGCTTAAGGTGACATTTCAAAACTTATGTGATGTAGAGTCTCCAAATTTTAAATTCATGATAATTATATACGTGCACTTATAAAATTATGAAGCGTTCAAAACCCAGTTACTTTTCACCGCACTTATCCATAGTGTCCACTTTTTACTTCTTTGCTTTCGCCGACAATCATCTTCGAATCGCCTTTAGGTATCTCATTTTTATTTAACCTACCCCGCACTTGGCTACACAACAGTTAGTTCTTATGATATATTTATATGGTAAATACAAAATTGCAGTAGCTAATTGCAATCGTGTATCTTCCATATTCGCATATCCTAAGTCCCACCTTTTATGTTCCTTATGCATATTTATTCTTATTGGCACAAGCTATCCTGGCTGGCATCTATTTTTTTTTATCTCAACTTACTTTACCCAGAGTCATATTTTAAGTCTAGATACCACGCTTGTACGTAAATCTCTTAAACCAAGGCTCTGATACCAACTTGTGACGCGCACTCCCAGACTTGGCACCAGGAGGGGTCACGCATCGAATTTACTCATGAACACATGACACAACAAATATATTAAGCAGCGGAAAATTTAAAACTTTTATTTATATAGATTTAGATGATTCTTGACTGATTCGATGTTATGGATTGATGTTTTGCTTATCACACAATGATTTTAGTATAACTCGAATGAATAGTAGTCGTTGGTTTGGTGCATAGGATAGACGTTGCATGTTCATCCAATCAGTTGGTATTTCTTAGTTGTTCTGTAACCATCTCAATATGTGTTTAAGAACTCTGACAAGCCTAGATAGGAATCGATGATAGTGGTCTTATGATCGTATGTTCGAAGGTTGTCCTTGTGTTTAGTCAGACATCTAGTCTTCCTTGTCTAGGATCATAAGATTGGATAGTTGTCTAGATGCATTGCTTCTATGATGTCATGTGATATGGTTGTAATGGTTAGTCCATCGTGGTCATTCAGAATAGGATTGGCTTATGGTACTAGGTCTTAGATCATGTATTCGTGGCTTATAGCTGAGTCATTGAATTAGTGGATACTTAGTTGTGGTTGTGGGTTTAATTGTAGATACAGTCTCTAGACCTTCTCGAGCTCTCAATTCCTTGACTGGAAAAACAATGATTAAACGTAAACAATCACAATCTGAATGATTGACGCCTAGTAGCGTCGATCGAGTGATGATTCCTTGACTTCTAGACCTTCTCGAGCTCTCAATTCTTCTTCTCTGGCTTCCTATGATCGTAACAGGGGCCTAATGGCCGACCCTATCCGTCTGGAACCTCCTCCCTCGTTCCTAAACATCACATTGTATTTATAGGCGCGAAATTAGGGTTTTTAGCGAAAAGTAGCCGTAACGGGCCATTATGGACCATGTATGACTTTTTCAGCAATAACCTTGAAACGTTCATAACTTCTTCGTTACAACTCGGAATTGACCCCCGTTTTCACCTACATTCATCATTTTCCATAATCTATCATCTCAATTAGTTTCACATCATCATGAGGCTGGAAAATAAGGGATCAAATTCTAAATATCTAAACTGAACGTTTAGGTTTTCGCCCGATTCTTCGTATCTTCTCCGTTTTCCACCGTTTTTCCTCCAATTCCTTTACCAAGGCTTCTAGAAACACAATATAATATAATTTAAGTATCTAAGCCTCATTATCATTCAAAAACATATATAAAAGCATATGAAATGTCGGGAATTATTGTTATAAAAGATGTGCAATTACAAGCACATCATAAGCCAAGTACTACAGTAAAAGAGATATTGTACATAAGTACAACTAATTATAATAACGAAAACTATAACTAAGCCAGCTTGCCAGAAACTCTTCCTTGATAGCTTGCCCGATCATCTCGTCCTTATAAGATCCATGCCTTTACTTCTAAACGTCTCTACAGAACCTAGCATACATACTTTTAAAAAGTCAGCTTACGCTAGTGAGTTCTATCGTTTAGTTCAAAACCATTTTTAAGTGTTTACCTGGTTTTTACAATATATATATATATATATATATAACATATAAATTCTAACACATAATCACTATGATACTATTTCACACTATCTTAATCGTGACCCTAGGCTTAACTTCTAGGTCACTATATTTATCCGACGACCTTAACCGTGACCCTAGGCCTAACTGCTAGGTCAGAATATTTAACCGGCTTTTCTATTATGAGAAGCCCTGCCACTGCATTCTCTAGGGCACCCTTATTGGAGAAGCAGCGCCGTTCGTACACGGTACTCTAGGGCACCCCCATTGGAGAAGCATTGACTCCTCATTCTTAACCGTGACCCTAGGCTTAACTTCTGTGTCATCGACTCTTCTTCTGAGAAAACCTGTCACTACATTCTCTAGGGTACCCCCATTGGAGAAGTAGTGCCATCCGTACACAGTACTCTAGGGCACCCCCATTGGAGAGGCAGTGCCATTCGTACACAGTACTCTAGGGCACCCCCATTGGAGAAGCAGCGATTCCTCACTTCGAACCATCAACTTTATACTTAACTCTATTAGGTCATTTTCTCGTCTTAATGACTTAATTTCCGATCATGTACACTACGTACCCCTAGTTAAATAACCAGAGGCTTTAGGTTTGTTATTAAACAATGATAAGACATTCATATATTACAACACATGAACGTCCCCCAATTTACCGTTGGTGTATGTATACAGGATGTACAAGTGGCGTAGCCTCCACACTTCCAATATATCGGGTAACTTATATTATTATGTATATATATATATAGATTGTACCAGCGGCGTATCTACCACATGCTAATAAAAGCAAATGCATCACATGTTCTCATATAATCATACAAACTCACTAAATGTTTACTAACAACTCCCTTGTCACTTGGTCATTTAATTTCAAAGCAAGCATATACACATCACATTATAATCAATATATTTACATAGCACGTATAAGCAATTTAGCAACAACTTCATCATATAACACGTATATATCAAGTCACAATTATCAGTTGAATATATTTTCACAAATATTGTATGTATACCAGCCCGAAAATGTTAAAAACATTTAAAATATTTAATATTGGCCTCATAGGACTCACTACATAAAATAGGGCTTGTAGAAACTCACCTTATCTCCTAATTCGTTTACTTGTGCAGAATCTCCGTTATGGTCCACAATTAACCTAATCGCGTATCGGATTGCATTAATGCAAGGCTATATATTATAAACATTTCCTATGTTTATTTATATATCTTATTATCTTAATAACATTTAATTATTAAGGTTTATCTCTTTTAAAACTAAAATGGCCAAAATGCCCTTATATGCATAATAACATTTTTACTGATAATATGAAGACGCGGATTCCTATAAGTAAACGCTCACTCCGAGATCAACCAGTGAGGTATGCCAGGTCCCAGTTGGGATTTATGTGACACCCTCGTTTTACCAGAAACCTCAGTGTACAGGCGCTTACCCTTCCGGTCCGCACGAACTTCTAAGTATCCGAATAACTCGGTATTTTTAATACTTAAAAATTTATTAATTTTAAACTCATATATACTTATTATATATATAAAAACATGTAACCATACCAAAAATCAAGTCCCCATACCCTCCGAATTATTTTATATTAACTACCTATATTTCGAAACCCTAATTTTGCGTATTTCTTGTTTTATTATCGAAACTCATTATTATTTGAAACCAACTTAGGGTATTATCCATTGAAAGATTTATTAATATACCTTAAAATATCAAATCTTAATTCAACTCCGTATACTCAATTTTGGGAGCACAACGTTACGAAAACCTTAATTTTGAGCCATTTACAAAATAATTACCAAACCTTTTCCAAATCTCAAATAAACTTAGGACTTTCTTAAAACACATCGATCAATGAATGTTCTGGGTGGGTTTAGGGTTTTCGGGTTAAGAATCAGAGAAATTGGCGAGTTTGAGAGGTTGTTTGATCCGCTTTTTATAGGGGGAAGGGGCATCTGGGTCTAACAACACATAAGGGAGTGATTAATCGAAGTAAAATGACATCTGGAGATGCCATTCTTGAAGAACAAGTTGAAAAACGTGGACATACTTCGACCTGCTACTGCTGTTGTTACATGCGTATTGCGCTAGAAGGGGTCCTGGGCAAGCGCTACGTGAGCCCCCTCTTTTCGGCCAGCTTTTTGGTTTTTACACTTTTAGCCCCTATACTTCTATATAGTGCGTTCTAGCCCCCTAAACTTTTATCCTTCTATCATATTATGTATCAAAAACATTGTGGGACATATTTCTAATATTTTCAAAGATTTCTAAGGCCGGAATTCGTATAATATATATATATATATATATATATATATATATATATATTTCTTTATTATTGCTAATTTACGTTTTAGCCCCCCAAACCTTCATATACTTAATATTTTATGCTACGAATCATATTAGGATATACTTTTAATAACTTCTAAGCCTATAAAAAATACATATACATTAATACTTTATCTTGACGATTTTAAAATATGTACATTTTTAGTTAAACACTTATTCACTAATATTTCGTCGTGCTATCTTTTACATATGTATTCATTACGTAATTATCTATTTGGATTATCATCACATTAATTTCACATGTATTGACATATAAACACATATAACATGATATTTTAAACGCGTATAATCACGTCTATCTAGTAGATATATATATAATTATATATAGTCACTTATTTACCGTTTTATGAAATTTTGGGATGTTACAACTCTACCCCCCCCCCCCCCCTTAAACAAGGTTTTGTCCTTGAAACCTTTTCAACTCGCAATCAACTCAAGATAGAAATCTCACACCTCGCCCTTTTTATTTCCTAGGTAAATACAGAAACTTACATGCGTATCTACTGAGTCCTAGATGCATGAACTATCTTGTTTCGGGTTTCTTTCTTATTCCGACTCAACTTCATGTAAAATTGCAATGATCTTTTGGATGGACAACTCTGCCAATTCCTTGGGAAATACGTCTTCGTGAGACTTCTAATACTTAGCTTCGCCTTTGTCAAACGTCTGTCTTCATACCGCATGTCCTATTATCTATTACTTATTTAATAAACCGGTTTTTTTTACCTCCGATGCATAACCTCGTATAAATAATGTCTCCGTCTTTTGAGTGTAAACGCCATTGCTGCAAATTTCGAATCGTCAGGCTCATCCACATAGCATCATTTCTCTTGACATCATCTAGCCCGATGGCTTGCATTTGTCCTAAGGAAGGCGTAATTCAAAGTTGTCCAAGGTAGCTTTGATTACGAGATCCTTGACAATGCTTCTCCTATCCTATGTTGGAATTCTTCTTCCTATAGCTCGTCTAATCATCATGTGGATTCTTCCCGCCATTTGTTGAAGTATATAATCTTCTGAGACGTAAGTTATTCTTTGCCTACTCCGGACCTCCATTGAAATAACCTAGTTTAGTTTATCCAACTAAAATATTAATAATACTTACCCCAATTAAATAAATATATAAAAAAAAGAAGTTCTAAACCTCATCTCCAAATAATTCGAATGCATTTATCTCAACTCCAATTCAAATTTAAACTTTTGTTATTTATCATTCCGATTCTTCGGCCGACCTTCACCATAAATCCTACAACCTTTGTTAATATTCATCATACACCTCAAGAGTTCTTCTCCTTGTGAAACCAAACTGATTGATCCCATCGAATATCCATGAAGTTGATGAAGATCCGAAGTTCAACACCGGCGAGTCGTCTGAGCACCACCACACCGCGCACTGCAGTCACTGCTGTTAGGAGACGACACCAAATTGAAGTTGTAGTGATCCTAATTCTGTCGATTGCACACCAACATACCATCAACTAGCAGCCATCCTATTGTGTTGATTCATTGCTGTTACATATATGCGTACATATAAATCAATTCACCCTTATTTTGTTCATGGTTGTTTGACTACAGCCTCATTATTCGACCAGCTTTCCAAACCACAAAACTAATGCCATATGGTTTTAGATGTGGCTACATGTTATTTTACTATAATTGGTTTAATTCTACTATTTTAATCATAACAGAAATGTCACAAAATAATTTATACAACTAATGAGGTTTATTTAGCCAAATATTTATTTTTCAAACTCATTATACTTTAAAATATGGATTTTAAATTAACTGATATAGTCGATAATTATTAAAGGCTTGAGACCTAAGGTGAACCATGAATAAGGTTGTAGGTTATTCTAATTAAGAGTGGATAATGATATTTGTAGATTTGTTGGACAAGCCGGTGGACCTTTGAGATATTAGAAGTTCTAGAAACTCGTTCAGGTACGGATGATCTGTTAGTATCTCTTTTATTTGTTAAAAATATATTTCTTTTGAAAGTCCGATCTACTAGTCTATGACTCTATTCGTATGATTAGCTTCACTCTTTTGAACCATACCATTGTGTGCTTGAAATCTTTATAATATCTTATAAGGAACATACAGCTTTGATTTATGTGGGAAACCGTATGAGATCCGCTTGCGTGCCGTTGTTGATTTCATTTAATTTAGGATCTTTACATGCATGGTGAACATACTTGTGGTGGAGGTGGGATTATATGTTCATTCGTGCGACCATAGAACCCTAGATATGTGGACAGGAGATAGGGATACCGAGTCAACTACCTATGGAGGTACCATAGGCATGTCGTTGTGGCACCAATGGCATGACACTATCCGTGACGGTGTGATCAGCCCACGGCGTCTCCACTTTGATATATGTGATTATTGCTCGCGAGAGAGCCGTTTGATTATTTGGGAGGCGTATGGATGCATCCTAGGATTTGATATGATGATATGTGATGATTATTTTGCGGTCGAGCGGTGTAGTGCTCATACACGCCTTCCGATTTTGGGTGCACTGGAGTCGCGACCAGTGTATCACTATGATATGTGATATGTTATGATTGGCACCGTTGGTGTGCATTTTGATATTATGATTTAGGGGTACTCGGTATCAATAACCTAACCCTTCGTTGTTTCAGACTTTATTTCTTTGACTTACTCTGGTGCAGGTTGTTATATCTGGATGGAGAATTTTATATTTCAAAACTTATGTGTTATGTGACTCACTCTCCTTATTTTTTGGATATTATATCTTATCTATTGTGATCTGCATCCGCGCACTGAGCCTGTAGCTCAGCCGCTTTCTTGTTTTCGCGGCAGGTAATCAGGGTTGATTGGGATTGAGTGAAGAGTGCCACTAGGAGTTTGAAGATATGCATCAGAGACTTTTATTTATTTCTATTTAAGTCATGAACCTTTGGATTAGTATATTTTTACTTTAGACCTTATATTTTGGTTTTATTTCAGATTTGCATTTTGGAATTTAGTATCATTTGGACTTTAGATGTTCTGTTACATTTGACGTGACCGTTCGCTCCATGTTGGGGCGGGCTGTTACAGAGAATGGTATAAGAGCTTAGGCTCGATTCTGTAGTATGCAATAGGCTCGACCTGTGAGTTTATGTAGAACCAAGGATAGGATTCTTTGTCCTTTATTTTGTAGTCTTTCGTATTTCTTTGTATTATGACATCCTCGTATATTTTTGTTCGTTAACTTGTGTATAGATGTCACGACGTTCGAATAGGAATCGCACTCCTACAGGAAATAACAATGCAAATCCAGGAAATATTGATCCAGCTCTCTTAGCAGTGATTAACCAGGCCGTTACAGCTGCTGTTGCTCATAGTGTTCCTCAAGCAGTTGCAGCCGCTCTACAAGGTCAACCAGGAGGAAACAACAATGGTCACCCAGGAGGGAACAACAATGCTCAGCCAGGAGGTAACAATAATGCTCAACCAGGTGGAAATAATAACAACCAGCCTGGGAATGATGCTCATGTTGTAGCTGCTCATTTGTTACTCGAGAGATTTCAAAAGCAGAAACCAGAGTCCTTTCGTGATGCTACAACACCAATAGATGCTAAACATTGGATTGCTCATTTGGAGAAGATCTTCGACGTTTTGGAGGCTACCGATAATCAAAAGGTTCGTTTAACAACTTTATAAGTTGGAGGGAGATGCTCAAAGGTGGTGGAAGGCTTTGAGAGAAGCTAAAGAGAACGGGTATATGGAAGCACTTGCATGGCGCAATTTTCTGGATGTCTTTTATGGGCAATATTTCCCTGTTTCTGAAAGGGAAGCATATTGTCGAGAGTATACCAACATACGCCAAAAATCTGATGAGACCATAACTGCTTATATGATACGTTTCATTCGGGTAGCTGGAATTGCAGGTCCTAGGACAGGGTCGGTAGCCGAACAAGCTAAGCATTTCATCTAGGGATTACTCTCCAAGTATAGGCGACCTCTTATCAATCACAGCTTTGCTTTAGTAGCGAAAGTGGTAAACGCAACTAGGACCCTAGAACTGGAACGGGCTGACTTCAACTCTCACAAGGCAGAAGTCGGTCGAAAGAGAGGCAGAGATGATCAACATGGTTCAAACTCAAACAATTATGGATAGAGATATTTGACCCAAAGGAGAGATGCTAGTGTAGCTAATAGAGATAATCAAAACCAAGATACGAACATGCCTTGTACTCGATGTCGAGGAAATCATCCGGGTAGACCTTGTTATCGAGAAATAGGAGCATGTTTCACCTGCAGTCAGACGGGTTATAAGGCAAAGGATTGTACTGTGAAGAGTAATACAAATCAGCGTAATGGAGGCAACGATCAACGTACTACAGGTGGTAGGGTGTTTGCTATGACTGGTGATCTTGCAAGCGAGGCTCCAGGTATTACATCAGGAACCCTTACTTTATTGTTACTAAGGCATCCATATTATTTGCTACGGGCCCTACACGTTCAAACATTATGTTATTTGTTGCTAAGCATGCCTGCTATAGTTTCGTTGATTTCGGGGACGAAACCATTTTTAGTGGTAGATGTTATAATGACCCGTAATTCTCGTTAGAGTTATTTGTGTAGAACTCCTAGTGAGCTACCATTAGTGATAGTTAGACATCATGGTTCTTCTTAGAAAGGGACCTTGGGTTAGAATTTCGGGGATGAAATTAAATTAACGGGGTGGTGATGAAATAAATCGGTTTAGGTTATCAAACTAAAATATTAATAATACTTACCCCAATTAAATAAATATATATAAAAAAATAAGTTCTAAACCTCATCTCTAAATAATTCGAATGCATTTATCTCAACTCCAATTCAAATTTAAACTTTTGCTATTTATCTTTCCGATTCTTCGGCCGACCTTCACCATAAATCCTACAACCTTTGTTAATATTCATCATACACCTCAAGAGTTCTTCTCCTTGTGAAACCAAGCTGATTGATCCCATCGAATCTCCAGGAAGTTAATGAAGATCTGACGTTCAACACCGGCGATTCGTCTGAGCACCACCACACCACGCACTGCCGTCATTGCTGGTAGGAGTCGACACCAAATTGAAGCTGTACTGATCCTAATTTCGTCGATTGCACACCAAGATACCATCAATTAGCAGCCATCCTCTACCCATTCTTGACCCGACTTGCTCCGCGAATGACGTATATCTACAACCCGATTTCCATCTGATTTTATCTTGAATCGTGTCCGCCTTGACCCGCTTTGTTTCTGTTATGCCCTAAAAGAATCAAACTGTAGCCATTATCTGTCTCCTTAGTCGGTTCATCGTGTTGATTCATTGGTGTTACATATATGCGTACATATAAATCAATTCACCCTTATTTTGTTCATGTTTGTTTGACAACAACCTCATTATTCGACCAGCTTTCCAAACCACAAAACTAATGCCATATGGTTTTAGATGTGGCTACATGTTATTTTACTATAATTGGTTAATTCTACTATTTTAATCATAACTTCAATCAAAAAATAATTTTATACAACTAATGAGGTTTATTTAGCAAAATATATATGTTTCAAACTCATTATACTTTTAAATTAACTGATATAGTCGATAATTATTAAAGGCTTGGGACCTTAGGAGAACCATGAATAGGGTTGTAGGTTGTTCTAAATAAGAGTGGATAATGATCTTTGTAGATTTATTGGACAAGCCGGTGGACCTTTGAGATATTAGAAGTTCTAGACACTCGTTCAGGTACGGATTATCTGTTATTATCTCTTTTATTTGTTAAAAATATTTTTCTTTTGAAAGTCCGATCTGCTAGTCTATGAATCTATTCGTATGATTAGCTTCACTCTTTTGAACCATACCATTGTGTGCATGAAATCTTTATTATATCTTTTGAGGAAAATACAACTTTGATTTATGTGCGAAACCATTTGAGAACCGCTTGCGTGTGCCGTTGTTGATTTCATTTGATTTAGGATCTTTACATGCATGGTGAACATACTCGTGGTGGAGGTGGGATTATATGTTCATTTGTGTGGCCATAGAACCCTAGATATGTAGACAGGAGATAGGGATACCGAGTCAACTACCTATGGAGGTACCATAGGCATGTCGTTGTGGCACCAATGGCATGACACTATCCGTGATGGTGTGATCAGTCCATGGCGTGTCCACTTTGATATATGTGATTATTGCTCGCGAGAGAGCCGTTTGATTATTTTGGGAGGCGTATGGATGCATCCTAGGATTTGATATGATGATATGTGATGATTATTTTGCGGTCGAGCGGTGTAGTGCTCATACACTCCTTACGATTTTGGGTGCACTGGAGTCATGACCAGTGTATCACTATGATATGTGATATGTTATGATTGGCACCGTTGGTGTGCATTTTGATATTATGATTTAGGGGTACTCGGTATCAATAACCTAACCCTTCGCTGCTTCAGCCTTTATTTCTTTGACTTACTCTGGTGCAGGTTGTTATATCTGGATGGAGAATTTTATATTTCAAAAACTTATGTGTTCTGTGACTCACTCTCCTTATTTTTTGGATATTATATTTTATCTATTGTGATCTGCGTCCGTTCTTGTTTTCGCGGCAGGTAATCAGGGTTGATTGGGATTGAGTGAAGATCGCCACTAGGAGTTTGAAGATATGCATTGGAGACTTTTATTTATTTTTATTTAAGTTTTGAACCTTTGGATTAGTATATTTTTACTTTAGACCTTGTATTTTGGTTTTATTTCAGATTTGCACTTTGGAATTTAGTATCATTTGGACTTTAGATGTTCTGTTAACATTTGACGTGACCGTTCGCTCCATGTTGGGGCGGGCTATTACATCCATCCTTGTAATGCTTCTTCTGCTTTAGAGGATGGTTGACAAAGAGATCTTCTTGCCTATACCTATAACAGCCTGGTTGTTCCCATCCTGCATTCTTGAATTGATTCTCCTTGCACTTATGGCTCCTAAGTTTGTTGATTCTTGATCCATCTTGTGGTAACCTCCGCCATTTTCTTTGAACAATTCTCAACTTCAATTGCTTCGAGCCTTCCGGCCTATCGCCTATAGAGATTTCCTATGGTCTTTCGAAGATAGCAACGTAGCTTGGAACGTCGTTTCCACTATTCCCTCCATAGCAATTCACTTTTCTCCTTTACCATGATTGCGACTATCTTGAATTATGTCTTCAGGTTTCTTGCTTAAGGTGACATTTCAAAACTTATGTGATGTAGAGTCTCCAAATTTTAAATTCATGATAATTATATACGTGCACTTATATAATTATGACACGTTCAAAACCCTGTTACTTTTCACTGCACTTATCCCCGGTGTCCACCTTTTACTTCTTTGCTTTCGCCGACAATCATCTTCGAATCGCCTTTAGGTATCTCATTTTTTCAACCTACCCTGCACTTGGCTACAGAACACTTAGTTCTTATGTTATATTTATATGGTAAATACAAGATTGTAGTAGCTAATTGCAATCGGTTATCTTCCATATTTGCATATCCTAAGTCCCACCTATTATGTTCCTTATGCATATTTATTCTTATTGGCACAAGCTATCCTGGATGGCATCTATTTTTTTTTATCTCAACTTACTTTACCTAGAGTCATAGTTTAAGTCTAGATACCGCGCTTGTACCTAAATCTCTTAAACCAAGGCTCTGATACCAACTTGTGATGCCCACTCCCAGACTTGGCACCAGGAGGGGTCACGCATCGGATTTACTCATGAACACATGGCATAACAAAGATATTAAGCAACGGAAAATTTAAAACTTTTATTTATATAAGCTGATGCGCGTATGTCGTGGCGGTGAAGCCAAAATATATAATTGCAGAATCATGTTTTTAAATTTATAAACAAGATAATTACCTGAGACCAACTACACGCAATATAGGCCAGTGTACCTATCGTACATGTAATATAGCAATGGTAAGAATCATGATCGATCCAAGGATACAAATCTCCTACTCAACCTAATCTCTCTCCGGCCTAACTACCCTAACCTAATCTAGCTAGTCTAACTATCACTTAAACTAGCTTAGCTAACTATGCTATAATAGAACTATTCAAATGATGATTGAAGTATAGAATATCAATCTAAATATGTAAGGGTAGCTAATAAGATAACTTATAAATAAATGGAAGGCATCATCTAGGGGTAGAATCATCTTAACCTAATCAACTGCATGGAATGATTGCTTATGCTAACTGTTTTATGGACACAGAATCGTTAGAGACTGTATCTACAATTAAACCCACATCCACAACTAAGTATCCACTAATTCAATGACCTAGCTATAAGCCACGAATACATGATCTAAAACCTAGGACCATAAGCCAATCCTATTCTGAATGACCACGATGGACTAACCATTTTAACCATATCAATGGACATCATAGAAGCAATGCATCTAGACAACTATCCAATCTTATGATCCTAGATAAGGAAGACAAGATATCTGACTAAACACAAGGATAGCCTTCGAACATACTATCAAAAGACCACTATCATCAATTCCTATCTAGGCTCATCAGATTTCCTAAACACATATTGAGATGGTTACAAAACAACTAAGAAATAGCAATTGATTGGATGAACATGTGACGTCTATCCTATGCACCAAACCAACGACTTCTATTCATTCATGCAATACGAATCATATGAGTTATACTTATATCATTGTGTGTACATAACTAAAACTTATTATAATAATGAAAACTATAACTAAGCCAGCTTGCCAGAAACTCTCCCTTGATAGCTTGCCCGATTATCTCGTCCTTACGAGATCCGTGCCTTTACATCAAAACGTCTCTGCAGAACCTAGCATACATACTTTTAAGAAGTCAGCTTACGCTGGTGAGTTCCACCTTTTAGTTCAAAACCATTTTAAAGTGTTTACCTAGTTTTCACAATACACACACACACACACACACACACACACATATATATATATATCACATATAAATTCTAACACATAATCGCTGTGATATTATTTCACACTATCTTAATCGTGACCCTAGGCTTCACTTCTAGGTCACTATATTTATCCGACGACCTTAACTGTGACCGTAGGCTTAAATTCTAGGTCACAATATTTATCTGACTCTTCAATTATGAGAAGCCCTGCCACTGCATTATCAAGGGCACCCCTATAGGAGAAGCAGCGTCGTCCGTACACGGTACTCTAGGGCACCCCCATATGAGAAGCAACAACTCCTCATTCTTAACTGTGACCCTAGGCTTATCTTCTGTGTCACCGACTCTTCTTATGAGAAAAGCTGCCACTGCATTCTCTAGGGTACACCCATTGGAGAAGTAGTGATTCCTCACTTCTCACCATTAACTTTATACTTAACTCTATTAGGTTATTTTCCCGTCTTAAGGACTTAATTTCCGATCATGTATACTACCTACCCCTAGCTAAATAAACAGAGGCTTTAGGATTGTTATTAAATAGTGATTAGGCATTCATATACTGCAACAAATGAACATCCCCCAATTTAGCGTTGGTGTATGTATACAGGATGTACCAGCGGCGTATCCTCTACACTTCCACTATACCGGACAACTTATATTATTATGTATATATATATATATATATATATGATGTACTAGCGGCGTATCCACCACATATTAATACAAGCAAATGCATCACTTGTTCTCATATAATCATACATACTCACTAAATGTTTACTAACAAAGCCGTTGTCACTTGGTCACTTAATTTCAAAGCAAGCATATACACATCACATTATAATCAATATAATTGCATAACACGTGTAAGCAATTTAGCAACAACTTCATCATATAACACGCATATGTCAAGTCACAATTATCAGCTGAATATATTTTCACAAATATTGTATGTATACCAGCCTGAAAATGTTAAAAACATGTTAGCATACCAAAAATCAAGTCCCTGTACTTTCCGGATTATTTTATATTAATTAACTATATTTCAAAACCCTAATTTCACGTATTTCTTGTTTTATCATCAAAACTCATTATTATTTGAAACCAACTTAGGGTATTGTCCATTATAATATTTATAACATACCTTAAAATTTCAAATCTTAATTCAACACCATTTACACAATTTTGGCAGCACAACGTTACAAAAACCCTAATTTTGACCTGTTTACAAAACCATTACCAGACCTTTTCTAAATCTGAAATAAACTTCGGTCTTTCTTAAAACACATTATCTTAGGATTATCTACAAATATTCAGACCCTAGTTCCCACCCGATCACCTAATTTTAGCAAAACAAGCTCAAGAACCTTAATTTTTACATAATTTTATAAACCATACTTAGACACACTATTATCAAAACCTAAGATAGATTATTTTAGATCATACCTATGGGAGTACAACTACAGAATTTCAGCTCTTGATACCTCTTGTGCAACTCGAAATCGATCTATGAATGTGCTGGGCGGGTTTAGGGTTTTCGGGTTAAGAATCAGAGAAATTGGCGAGTTTGAGAGGTTGTTTGATCCGCTTCTTATGAGGGAAAAGGGTGTCTCGATCTAAAAACACATAAGGGAGTGATTAATCAAAGTAAAACGACATTTGGAGATGCCATTCTTGAAGAACAAGTAAAAAAACGTGGACAAACTTCGACCTGCTGCTGCTGTTGCTTCATGCATATCGCGCCGGAGGGGTCCTGGGCAAGCGATACGCGATCGAGCCACCCTCTTTTCGGCCAGCTTTTATGTTTTTACACTTTTAGACCCTATACTTCTATTTAGTGCATTATAGCCCCCTAGACTTTTATCCTTTTATCATTTTATGTATCAAAAACATTTTGGGACATATTTCTAATATTTTTTTAAGGTTTCTAAGGCTCGTGAATCATACGATAATATACATATACATATATTTATATATATATATATTTCTTTATTATTGCTAATTTACGTTTTAGCCCCCTCCCCCCCCAAGCCTTCACATACTTGTTATTTTATGCTACTAATCATACTAGGATATACTTTTTATACCTTCTAAGCCTATAAAAAAATACATATACATTAATACTTTATCTTGACGATTTCAAAATACGTACATTTATATTTAAACACTTATTCACTAATATTTCGTCGTGCTATCTTTTAGATACGTATTCATAACGTAATTATCTATTTGGATTATCATCACATTTGTTTCACATGTATTTACATATAAACACATATAACATGACCTTTTAAACACGTATAATCACGTCTTTCTAGTATATATATAACTATATATAGTCACGTATTTACCGTCTTACGAAATCTTGGGATGTTACATTTTTATTCTGAGTTTCTTCATTATTTCTTTTGAAAAAAGAATAATTGGTTTACGGCTTCCCCATTATATCTAAAAACAATTTAGAGTATTAGACAATTATAACAAGTCAACAATCAATTCAACAATTGGTTCAGAAATTGAGGTCTAAAACTTATTAAGTATTCTAAGAACCAAAATTCAACTAAAAAGCTTTATACAGGAACCCAAATTCAACTAAGCTTCATGCACAATCTAAAACGCTTTATACAACATACAATACAAGAACCCAAATTAAACTATGCACAATCATTATGCCCAATTTTGATTCAAAATCTCACAATCTCAAGAATAATAATTTTGAACCCTAATTTTTAATTCACAATCTCATTATGCACAATTCAACTCAAACTCATATCCTTAATAAAGCTTTAAACAACTTCAAAATAAATTATAGAGTTTTTAGTTTTTACCTACTTGGAGGCTTGTAGCCTTGAATTCTTTATTCTTGAAGGAATTGGAGTCGCAACCCGCAACAAAGTGA
This sequence comes from Deinandra increscens subsp. villosa, assembly GCA_039602395.1. NCBI lineage: Eukaryota > Viridiplantae > Streptophyta > Magnoliopsida > Asterales > Asteraceae > Deinandra > Deinandra increscens. The sequence continues at coordinate 35,838,866 of JBCNJP010000007.1, read as the reverse complement.
AGGGCGCCGGAGGACAGAGGTGGAGGGCGGCGCGCGGCCTTGGTTAGCGGAGGTGGAGGGAGCAACAGAGGGCCGGTCGGTCGGCAATTAGGAGGGGCAGAGGGTGAGGGTCACAGTGGTCAGTAGATTGAGAGGGACGGAGAGTTTTTAGGGGTGTTTTGTGTGTTCCGTTAAAAAAAATTAGAGGAGAGCTTTTTTTTAAAACAAAGTTTTCATTTAACCCCCTCAACTTATAATTAATTACATTTATAACTGTTATTTAATTGTGGTTTAGAGAACTTATAAAGTATTCTACGTTTTCGACTTAATTAAATAAAGTTTTGGCCGGCGGACTCAGTATATAAAAATATTAATTAAAAAGAGGATGGGGCCGGACTACGTATATAAAAAAATTTCTGACTGTACGGGTATACATTAGCACTTCTGAGCAAAAAATTGGATGGGACCCCGGCCCGGTATGGCCTGGGCAATACTTCGGCCCTGAGTGGCCCGACCCAACACCCTTGCTCACACGATGGTTCCTAGATGGCGTTGTTTGCTCATGATAACATGTGTAGGCACGGTGATTTCCTATAGCGAAACAGTGAATGAACAAGAGGTTACAGTGGTGAAGAGGTCGGGATATCAGAGATCGAAGGCGGGTGTTTTGCGGTGTTCATTCGGTAACCGAGGGCTGGTGGTGCTTCTTTGATCTAATGGTTAGGTGGTGATACAAGGATCATTCAGGTACACCCGACGATCTAATCTAAATGATGGTGAGGCTATGAAGGAATGATATATATACATGTTACGATCCTTAATTTGTGGAGAAAGGTATGGGAGAGATTAAACCAATAGTTTTTCGAAATACAAGATTTGAATTTACTAAATAATATTATCACTAATAGAAATAAAAACCCGGACTCGAAAACGACTAACGATTGGGATATTAAAGAAAAAGGAGCACGACTAAGGGTACTGGGGGTGATGTTTGGGTAATCATTAGAAATCAACTTATCGGCTTATTGGTTTTTCAAAAAGCCAATAAGCTAAAAATATTGTTTAGATAGTGCAAAAGCACTTTTAAAAATGACTTTTGTAAAAAGAGTAAAAATGAGATTTTCAAGAGCACCAAAAACTTTGCTTTTCAAATATCCATTTGACTTTTAGGGCTTGTTTGGGATTGCTTATTTAAATTGATAAGTGCTTTTTGTAAAAAGTGCTTATTGGCTTATAACTTTATAAAAAGGAGTTTTTAAAAAAGTGTTTGGATTTGCTTATATAAGTGGATAAGTGCTTTTATATGTAAAATGACTAAAAATGGGTTGAGTGGGTATAAGGTTATGTGAATATAAGTTAAAATAAAGGTAGTATGGTAATTCACCACTCAAAAAGCTATAAGTAGTTTTGAAAAGCCACAAAAACTTGACTTATTAAAAACTGACTTATTAGCTTTTTGAAAAGTCAAAAGCAAAAGTGCTTATTGACTTGCCAAACACTCAAAACTGCTTATTGGCTTTTTAAAAAGCTAATAAGTTAATAAGCATATTTTAAAAGCAATCCCAAACAAGCCCTTAGACAACAAAATTACCATACTACCCCACAATAACCCATGACCTACCTAACTGATATAAAAAGAAGGTCATTTTTGATCATTTTACATAAATAAACTACTTTTCACACCACAAAAGCTAATCCAAACATTTTTAAAAAAAACTCATTTTTAAAAAGTAATAAGCCAATAAGAATTTTACCCAAAAGTACTTTTGCACTCAAATAAGCACTCCCAAACATACCCTGAATTGTGAATTCAATGGCCTTAAAATCAACTTTGGTCTATTGACCATATGGACCGCTAATTTCGGAAAACGTACATATTACCCCCTGAGGTTTACAATCCTAATTATTTTAAATCCCCAAACTATATATTTGGTTTAACCCAATTAAAGTTATTCGTTTCATGACATAAGTAATTATTTTGAAGCCCACGTAAAGGCCAATGATATTGTGGGATGATTTGATAAATGGTATATGCGTTATATAACGTCAATTAGTATTTGATATTTTTGTAATTTAATTATGAACCGCAAATAACTCTATAATTATTTATATAACTAAATGATTAACAGTTTTTTTCCCAAGGTTTTAATTGCCTGAAACGAACATTAAATTTATAAAAATATTAAACACGGGTCGGGTTTTGAATCTAGAAAATAGACAGGTGTCCTAGATCGTACCTATATGGTCACGTTTGAATAATCGATAGTCGGACATATCATATCCAACAATTGTGCCATCTTAGTTTAAGTCTAAGGTGGTGAATTATGTAGGCTTATATTGTAGTTATAAAAGAGTAGAAAGAGTCTCGGATCAATTTCAAACATAGTTGGGTTTTTATGGCCAAATTCAGGAAAAAGATGTAAATATCAAATTTTTGGTTAAGTATGAAGTGCAGGTCGCAACTGGGGAAACTCTCTGCCTCTAGGGGGTCCTCGCGACACGGGAGGGATTGGCTAGCGTTGGTCGTGAAACGCGACCAAAGTCGTGCCACGCGAAGGTCCGAAGTCTCGCGACACGCAAGGGACTTAAAATGTTGAAGTTTTTACTTTGTTGATTATATGATGATTATTAGTTGTGATTATGTGGATGATGTGTCACATACACTACTATGTTAATGGTTTTTGTGACAGGTAATAATTAAATGCATACGGGGCATGATCAAGTCAATATATTCAGAACCGAAGACCTAAGGAGGATGTTTGTGGTTGGGGTTACTAGTAATTATGTATTATCGATACTTTACTAGTTAGTATGAATGTAATGGGTGTTTAGGTTAACCTTTTTGTTGTGTTTTCGAGTTAAACTCCATCATTTTCATAGTGTTGAGAATTGTAGTCACGTGGTTAGTTTCAATCACGTGTGTTTAAATTTCATGTCATGTTGATAAAACAGGCTAACCTTCGTAGGGATATTCGAACTTACGAATAGGTCATGTCGAAATTTTGATGTGAAGTTGTCAATTAAAGTATATTTATACTAGTGGAGTTTATAAAGTATGTTCAAGTTTAAAACTTGCTTTGCGCATTTTGAAATATAAAAAATGGGCCTATCTTCCGCAAAATTCGAAATAATCTGAATTATAGGTAACGAGCAATACAAGTTGGAACCAGAGCCGGGGTTTGAGGGATTCAAGTGTGTGGAAACACTTGAACACAAACCGCACTCTTGGGGTGAAAATGGTGTTCAGTTCAAGGCTTGAACGTTTGACTCGGTAAGTAGATTCAATTCTTTTTTTATGTGTATTAAATTGCAATGGTGTGTTTAATTGTTATGACTAGCATTAAATTTTATGCTTAAAGCGGAAATTTATAAGTTAAAGGAAACTAGCACAACGATAGCATTATGAATGCAAAAGCCTAAGTGTGTATATATATTATAAGGCCAAGTGGAAGCAAATAAGTTGTAAAAGTTAAAAACTCTATTTTTAGTAACAAGTGGAGTAGGTTGTAAAAGTTGTAAGGTTGATGACTCTACTACGAATAGTTGATGAGCAATCACAAGTTTGTACACGTAGCATAGTATTTGAAAATCATGCGAATTGTGTCATATGATAAAATAAGAGTGAAAGCAATCATAACTAGAACAATTGACACTTTAGAAGTCTAAGTGATTTGCATAAACAAGCCTTAGTGACATTGATTTCCTAACCCAAATGTTAGACTTAAATTAAATAGGTTCCAAACACTTAATGCCAAAACTGGTCAAATTGAGTGGATTGTCAACCAATAGATCTATTTTTGTTACTACAGGCCTTACGTTAATGTTTATGTTAACTAAAATACCTTTATAACCATTGACAAACTTTATAACCACAGATAGGATTCACATTTACAATTATGCTAGAAAGTCACATAACACACAAATTCACACATAGTCTACAATCGCGTTATTGAAAGACATTAAAAAACGATACTTAAAATATGATACATGTTGCAACCCCAAAATGATAAAACGTGAAAGGGGCAAGGATTACTCACATGATTGATGAAAGTATTCCATAAATTGAAAGACGAGGGCAAATGATTAGTCCTGAAGATCACCCTAAAGGAAACAAAGGAACTTATTGAATTTCGGAGTAAAGGAATCAGATGTTCGTATTCATTTGGAGATGTAGTCTAGGCTTTTAAGTTTAGTTTGCTAATTGTGACCAAATAGTTTGAAATAACACCCATTGTAATAATAACATTTTATACAGTTGTAAACATGATTTGGGCTAATAGGTTAGTGATACTCTCTTCAAGAATTCTGACGTAGCATCTAATGCATATAATTAAATAGATAAATCCCGCATTTAAACTTGTTTTGGTTTAAAAAATTATCAGTTTTGGTACTTAAAACCGTTATTTGTGAAAAAATAGGTTTTTTAGGTAAATGAAGAGTGAATAAAAAATATATATTAATTTGAGTTGCATTCACTGCCGCCCCAAGTTCCTCAAACATCTCAACCCAGTTCACGAGTCCAACCCATATCTCTCATGTCTGGCGGGCCAGAAAAGAAAGCAGATTGCAACCCACCCCGGCTCGCTTATTGTGGACCACTGGTCCCTCCTTGTTGTGTACCGAGACGGTCGGCGGGCGGCTAGGAAGATTAAGGTGCCAAGATTTAAGCTTTTGGACTCCAAATTTTAGATCTAAGCCTCTACGTGTGGTGTTTTCATCTAGGTGCTTCATTTTGACCCATTTTCTTTTTCTTTTTTGATCTTGTTGAGCATCAATATTGCATTGTTATTGTGTTACATGGTGATGCTTGGCTGGTCCACTTCGTAATCACCTAGACTATGATAAATTTAGGCTCTTTTGACTTTTCAGTTGACTTTTACTTTGAACTACTGTTGATTATTTTTAATGATGATTTAAAATTCTTATGATGATATTGTATGCTGATTTGGTTTTAATTATCATTAAATCATGTAGATTAGTTGTCATGCTTGGCAGAACTACCAAAGTTAGTTGCTTTATCCATTGTTGGTTGACTTTTATGGGTCGATGGTTTGATGCTTGCTAGGTGACCTCCTACTTGGTGATTTATTGATGATTTGGGGCTGTTTTAGTGGGTGTCTTTATGAATTAGGTTTGACCGAATCGTTTCATAAGCTGGGAGCTTAGGTTGGAATTGCTTAGTAGGTTAGATTCATGACGATCGCGAGTTTCGAGCCTACTTCTTCGTATTAACCGGTATCTAGATCATATATTGTTTTAAATCATCATCATTGCATGTTTTAGGTGCTGCATAGAGAGACATCTCGCGTAGTTACCCATTTCATGTAGGATTAGTTGATTTTGGCCAAAAGTAGCTAGTCCATCTAGCAGTTACGCACAGTATGCTACTCATGCGTCATTTAGGATTGCTTGATTGTCAGGATGTGTCTATAGTCCTAGATAGTCCGATTTTCCTCATTAGGTGATAGCGTACATGGTATATAGTTATTACGAGAGTCTTAGTGAGGCTAGAGAACTCGATTCTAGGTGATGCATTCATTTTTCTGATTTTGCATTGTGTTATCCATTTTCTGGTTGTTTTTGTCGGTTTTAGTTTTTGTTTAGTTTTTAGTATTAGTTCACCATATCAATTTCATCGGTTAGATATTAGCAAAGATTCAGTATCGGGATTCTGTTAGAGCATCCACGGATTGATATTCGGTTCTTACCAATACTGTACTACATACGACGGGTGCACTTGCCCTAGTGTGTAGTTTGTTCACTTGGTATTTACCAATTTAAAAATTGTTGAACCAACTAATTTTCATAGACCAGATCTTGTTCATCAACTCGGTAGGTTTGGATTTATACGCGATGCCAATCTTAGACAGAACTCCTAACTACCAGTGATTTCACCCTTCTAGTTAATACATGTTTGTCCCGTTTGAGGTATTATCGTTAGGGTAATTTGGATGTTCAAAATATTCTAAAGCACTTAGGCATTTCAAATTAAAATATTCTAAGGGTATTTAGATAATCAATCTCAAAATATTCTATGGGAAATATATTGAAAGAACTTGTAATAAATCCTAAACAATTCCTAATAGGTTCCATATGTTCCTAATTATCATGGCAATAGTTTTTTTTATGACATTTATGGCATAAAAGAGTTAAGGCAAAAGTTCTAACAATTGTTACATAAAATATATATGTAAATTACCAAATTTTCTATATAATTTTTTATGTGTGCAACACCCATTAAAGTGATATTGCACACATTTGTATTTGAAAACACTTTTCTTAATGATGAGTAATAACATCTTATGTTGAATCTTTGGATAAAACAAGTTTGGTAAAATTGTTTAAAATGGACATAAAGATGGGTTTTATGTAAAAATCTAAACTTTATTGAAAAATGTGAAGTTTCTGATGATTATATAACCTATGGAACCTTAATTACATGTTAAAACGATCAGTATTGGTTTAGATCTTAATTATTGAAAATGAGCCTAAATCCCCAATTTAAACTGCACAAAAAGGTTAACTTTTCGATTGAGTGTCTATGGATGAAATTCGACAGAGGGTTATTGTGGCTCTTGGTAGAAGGATGAAGATGAAGAAAAGACTTACCTAGAATTGTTGGAAAATGGCTCTCGATTTGCTTGGTCAAGGCCGAAATGGTTGACTTTTGGTTCTTCGCAAGGGAGCTTGAAGGACGAAATTGAAAGTGGTGTTAGGGTGAGAAAAGAACAATGTATGTAGTGACAAGTCAATTTATAGGGTGAGTGTATCTTGGAGAACAATTTGGTTGATTGAAGAAGTTATGGAAATGGATCAAACTGATGAAATTGATTGGAAATCAATTTGAGTTTGAATTGATTGACGGAAAGTGGTTGTAATTGTGTCTAGGTTCGTGATTGATGATGATTGTACCGAAATCGTGATTGAAGGGGGTGAAACTGATGATTGAAATCAAGAAGTTTACCAATATTATAAAAGAAACTCGTCTGCTAATCTATAGCCTCTCGCATGTCACGAGAGAGGCTAGCTCATGCCTCACGTACCGCAATGGGACACCGGGTCAGGCCGGATCATCAACCAAGTTCGTGTGCGTGTGGTGTATATAAAAATATAACAGTTTTAGTTACACCTTTTTGTACGTAAGCTTTTAAATTTATAAAACCTTGGTTAACTACAACTAGTATTTCACCACATAACACGGGCAAGTGCACCCATCGTGGAGCAGTATAGTAGTGGTAAGTTGACCGAGGTCGTTCAAAGACACATGGAAAATGAGGCTTTTGAAGATAAATTCTTATTAGCAATCTAGCCAGGTTTAATTATGTATGAGGGAAAGTTGGTTAAACTAATTAAAGTAAATTAAAACAAAATAATAAAATGGGGATTTAAGTTTAATTAATCAGAGGATAATAACACTTGGGGGAACTTACCAGTGGTTGGTTTGATAACATAGATTTTAGTACTTTTCTTAAGATTGCTACTTGTTAGATGAGGAGGGACGCTTTTTAGCCTGGAACCCTGTCTCACGTTCCTCTCATTTCTACGTAAGGATCCGGGAGGACCGTCCTAGAAATAGCAAACAAAGTAAGCGTGAATGCAAAATAGTTATAGGGCCCGATGGGTCGTCGGTGCCGTTATACTCGAATACATTGTCATGAACCAGCAGGGGAACATTCCATGCATCAGATTAATTTATTATGAAAGTTATCTTTAAAAGGGACTAAGGTCCATTTCCTTCATGCACCACTTTCATGCAAACATGAATGGTCTTAACCAGAGTCAAGTTCACTATCTCGTATCTCGCTGACTTCTGCGAAATGACAAGATATTACTTAACACAATCCCAACCAATACCTTCAGGTCGTAGAACGTGGAAGCCATGCTTGTTTACATGGACATAAAACTCACGAACTTTTTTCTTTGCATGGGGTGCGAGTCATCATTAGGATCATGCATCGTCCCCCAGTCGGGTGTCACAATTTTGACTGATGAGCTTTCGATTCCTCAAATGGTCTACAATACGCAAGGCACGTTTGTTCAAAAGATTTAATAATAAACTTAAAATTTAAAAGAGTTTTCATAAAGTCATTCGTACTTACCTTAAGGTAAGTACGTAAATCCATTTTACTAACCAACCAAAGGTTTGTTTATCCTCAAGTGAGTATAATAGTTTAGCCAAGCATTAACATGACTTTAATAGTCTGCTTAACAGAAAATAGTAGTTCATAGACAAACTTTAAACAATTTCTTATTAAGTTGATGTTCTTACAAACTTGAAAACTTAAAAACTAGAAAAATGCCAAGTGGCTTGACAATTACTAATATAGAGAGTAAGTAGAAAAAGATAATAATTGAGCAAATAAAAATGGAGAGAAAGGTTGGCTTTTATAGGTAGAAAATGGCATCAGGAACGGGTCGTGCCTGGCAGGGCACGGGCCGTGCTTGTCAGTTGATCTCCGGAAGATTTGTGGATCAGTGACACGGACCGTGTGCCATCATGGCACGTGTCATGTGCAATAGTCAATAGAGGCACGAGCCGTGTGTTGTCAGGGGAACTTACCAGTGGTTGGTTTGATAAAATAGATTTAAGTAGTTTTCGTAAGATTGCTACTTGTCAGATGAGGAGGGCCACCCTTTTCAGCCTGGGACCCTGTCTCACGTTCCTCTCATTTCCCCGTAAGGATTCGGGAGGACCGTCCTGGAAATAGCAAACAATGTAAGCGTGAATGCAAAATAGTTATAGGTCCCGATGGGTCGTCGGTGCTGTTATACTCGAATACGTTGTCATGAACAAATAGGGGAACAACCCACACATCAGATTAATTTATTATGAAAGTTATCTTTAAAAGGGACTAAGATCCGTTTCCTTCATGCAACACTTTCGCGCAAACATGAATGGTCGTAACTAGAGTCAAGTTCACTATACCGTATCTCACCGACTTCCGTGAAGTGATAAAATATTACTAAACCCAATCCCAACCAATACCTTCAGGCCGTAGTTAGTGTGGAAGCCGTGTTTGTTTACATGGACATAAAACTCACGAACGTATGGCTTTGCATGGGGTGCGAGTCACCGTTAGGATCATGCATAGTTCCCCAGTGGGGTGTTATAATTCTGACTGATGAGCTTCCGACTCCTCATATGGTCCACAATTCGCAAGGCACGTTTGTTCAAAGGAGTTAATAATAAACTTTCAATTTATAAGAGTTTTTATAAAGTCATTTATACTTACCTTAAGGTAAGTACATAAATCCATTTTACTAACCAACCGAAGGTTCATTTACCCCCAAGTGTGAGAACCTAGTAATTTTTCCTTTTCTTCTGAGTAGCAACACATTTTATGATTCATGTTTCGTTCAAAATCTTTGCAACAAGGTTGCAGCGTTTCATTTGCAACATTTCATTTGCGATTCTAAAACTCTGTGCAACGAAGTTGCAAATGTTAAACCTGTGAAACTTATACACTTAGCAACGTGGTTGCGATCTTAATTTTCGGGACGGATATTCTTTAAAGAGGGAAGGATAGCCCTTTGGGTGGAACCCGATCCTTAGAAACGGGTAAAAAAAGATAAAACCGGCAAACCGAGAGTCGTGTATATAGGCGTAATACGTCAATTAAGGTATTAGTAGAGTCTAGTAGCCTTAAAACACTTCACAAACATCACACACAAGTTGGAGTCTTGAAACATTGGTGACAATCTGAAAACTGCTAAGTATTGTGAATTATGTGCAAACTGATATGTGAATTTAATTATATGATCGTAAATCACTATGTGGCAAGTTAATACTTAATTTTATTGCATTCCATATGATAAACATGATGCTGAATTGAAAATGGGAGAAAACGTTGAAACCCGTAACCAAAAACGCGAAAAACGGGATACGGGCAACAAAAGTCAAAAGGGCTGCCAAACGGGAGGCTCTAAACGTATCGCCTAGAGCTACCTGAGGCTCCAAACGATACGCTTGGAACCCAGTTTCCAGCAGAAACCCTAATGGCTCCTATTTAAGCCCAGTTGGCCCCCATTTCTTCATTTGTGCATCTCAAGAACGTCCCATCAGCTCCTTGGCCGACCTTAAATCATTACATACTAAATATCCATCAATATCAAAGCTTTTGTTCATATCCAAGCCTAAATATCATCCCCTTTAATCCAATATTTTTGGTATGTGTTTACTTGTACAATGTGTTGTTCATGTGATACGTGTCAGTTTAAGTATAGAAAACCTAAATTAAATCACCAATGTGTATCGAGTCACGTGTCTGTTGTCCGCGCATTGTTGAGACATTTGGTCAACATATGTTAACACTCACATGATTGCGTGTCATAGGTGGAGTCTAGGAGGGATTCACCTTCTCTGTCAAATGTTTACTATTTGAAAACTTATTGCACCCTAAGATGAGTTCATGGCCCCACTTTTTCCTGTTTTACTTTTGGGGGAGAAGACATGCGATAACGTTTATGTTTTCATAAACACTCTTATAGTTAATATCTATATTATGACCATAGCAAGATTCAATTTGCCAAATCATAAACGTCCTTCCGCAGCATACCAGGAGTATCGGTTTGATAACGGGGAAATATTTAGTAAATCTACTGGGTCTGACAAGCCCTGCCCCGGCTCGTTGCTCTAGCCCCACTTGCCTTCTATGGAGTGGAGACGGGTGTTATATAGTCCAAAGGTTTACACTCATTGCTCGGCAAAGGCATAAGTGGGAACGTAGTTTCATTCAGTCAAGTAATGGGTATATGGCGCTATTGGGTTATAATAAGCATTGACTAGCTATCCAAGGGTATATTAATTGCTTTGGGATCGGTATCCCGCTTTCAGGTTAGGTCTGGTTGAAACTAATCGGGTAACTTACGATTTTGATAATGATTGTTCAACTGTTTCATTCAAACTCTGTGAACTCACTAACCTCGTGTTGACGCATTTTAGCATGTTTCTTCTCAAGTTCCTAGGCGCACGCTCAGGAGCACGTGTAGGACTTATGGTTAATTTCTAAATATTGTATATGATAGTTAAACTGTTTTGTCATTAAGCGCTTCGGGCGCGAGACAGCTAAACTATTTACGTGTGATTTATGCTTCCACAAACATTAAGAACTTTGTTAAAAATTTTTGAACTGTAAAACCTGGGTTTTTAAATATTCAAACTTGCATGTAGTATGTTCAGTGTGTCTGATGACACAGATCCTGGAATGTCACGCCTCCATTTGTGGTGATACTCCACGGGTGGATTTTGGGGGTGTGAAAGATTGCTATCAACGCCATCGGCTATTGAGAACTTAGGACTTGCATTAGGTCCAACTATGGCTAGAGTCGGGTTGACGCACACTGTAGATGCACATATACATGGTTGGCTCCTTTCTTGATATATATATGTATATGAATATACGTATATACATACCTGATATCTTTGGTTACAGTTCACATCTCTCTCACATCTGATCCCTACAGTGCCCTGATGAATTGACTGGGTGGGCATTCATAAAGCGGCCACATATGGAAGTATACATGGAGTGTATACGGTGGACATGACATCTACTTCTTTGTTGTTGGCTGGCGCATCATCTGCAAACAAGGGGAAGAGATCCCTGAAGATGAGCAACGACAAGGCGTCGTTCGATGCAAAAGGATTCACTGAGTCGATTCGCGTACGGAACCTTTGGGATCCTATGAACCGGGGTTGGTTCAAATAATGTGTATGACAGTTGGTCATGGTGCAGAGCATTCTTTCCTTCACGTCTACTGATCTTACCACTTGAATGTTGCAGGCCTTATGTGTGCCACACAGTCTTCATTTTCACGCTCTAAGGTTTGGTGGATTGTCTCGTTATTAGCAGCCTTAGGCACTACGTAATGGGCATTTCGCAGTTACAAGAAAAGAAGTTTGTGTTTGGACGAGCTAATCGAGTCTTCGAGCTGTAACTGGAGTCAGACCGAACAAGTGCGTAACAAAGCGGTGGATCATGTGCGGCTAGGAATATGGTAACTATCCTAAGGAGTCGACAACTTATAACTCAGACTGTGGTTACCGTGTAAGGATATTTATCTGGAGCCCCTGGTGGGGGAAGTCCCGAGGAACTTTTAGCAGAAGACCCTATCAGGGGAGCCAGAGGGCGAAGCGGAGTTGTTATATTTCGACTATCATTATAGCATGTTTAATTTTGTTTCTATTTATGCAACTTGTCGGAAGTTGTTTCTTTATCTATCGTGGCACATAAATGTTTGAACTTCAATTTAAGTAAATGAAATTGCAAAAAGTTGTGACTTTAATTTGTTTGAAATTGTTGTTAAGTTTGTTATGTATTGCCTTTTCCATTTGATTATTTATATACATGAATGATGAATACTGAGATACTGATCATTTTTGTAATATGAATAAAGATAATGGCTTGTCGTGGCCGAGGATGTGGAATCAACATGTCTGCAGAAGAGCTTAACATAGTCATCGGTCAGAGTGTTGCAACAACCATATCAGCACACACTCAAGCGAATCCAAATATACCTGGTACGTGTACGTACAAGAAGTTTATGGAATGCAAGCCGCATATGTTCAATGGAACAGAGGGTGTAGTAGGTCTGCTTCGTTGGATGGAGAAATCAGAATCTATTTTTGAAATGTGTAATTGGCCGATCAAGTACCGAGGTAAGTTTGTTGTGGAGACATTTGAGGGAGTAGCCTTTACCTGGTGGAATACTCAAGTACAAGTTCTAGGTTTGGAAGCTGCTAATGCAACGCCGTGGGCTGAGTTTACCCACATGCTGGTGGAGGAATATTGTCCACGAATGGAAATTAAGAAGTTCGAACTGGAATTCGGAAACTTAGAAATAGAAGGATCAGACATAGAAGCTTATGTTGCTCGATTAAATGAACTAGCTTTGTTGTGCCCTACTATGGTAGAGCCGTCTTACATAATGATTGAGCGATTTGTTGATGGGTTGGTGCCCCAAATCCAAAGTCTCGTGACTTCAAGCAACCCTGCCTCAATCAGAGAAGCGATTCACATTGCACACAAGTTGATGGATCAAGCCGTGCAGCAAGGAACCCTACCGCCTAGGAGAGCATTGTCTGGTTCTTCTGACAACAAAAGGAAATGGGATGATTGTAGTAAAGACAAGTCTGGTTCCGGTCAAAACTAGAACATGAAGGTCGACAGCAACAAGGGCAAGCAGTATAGTCAGGGTTTGAGTGATGTTGCTGATAGATATCATGGAACACTACCTAAGTGTGACAAATGTGGCTTTCATCACGATGGGAACTGTGACAACATAAGGTGCCCCAAGTGTGGAAAGGGTGGACACAAAGCAGAAGATTGCAGAAACAAAGGAAAAAAATGGAAAAGGTAACCAAGGAAACCAATCAGGATGCTTTAAATGTTGTCGAATGGGACATCTTAAGAGGGACTGTCCAAAGCTAAAGAGGAACAGAAAAGGCGGCAACAAAAATGGTGGAATCGTCAGGCTCAAACGTCCATGATTGGAGCAGGAGGAACTTGAAGCAATGCAGGGGAAGCCCGTGGCAAGTCATTTCTCTTGAATATTTTTTTCTTTACTATTATTCGATGCTGAAGCTGATAGGATCCTTATATCGAGTAAATTTAGTAAAGCCATTAGCGTCGTAGATAGCTCTATAGAGTTTGAGTTTCCTATAGAACTCGCAAATGATAGGCTGGTTAGAGCAAATCGTGTCGTTCGGAACCTCGCATAGGAACTTTTAGGTCATCATGTGAATGTGGGACTGCTACCATCAACCTTGGGAAGTTTCGGGTGTAACCATCAGAATGGATCGAGTATCCAAGCGCCAGACGAAGATCGTAAGGCAAGAGATCGTGGCTATCTAGGATCATGACGTTGAGCAGTCGATTGAAGAGCCTCGCATTAAAGATATTCATATCAATTGTGATTCTTCGGATGTACTCCCTAAAGACTTGTTAAGTCCTTCTTTGTTTCGGCAAATTGACATTCGGGTTGATACGGCATCCGGGCAACACCAAGTTCCTGAGCGTCTTATCGACTCTGTCAAATGAGCTCCACGGGTTGTATTCGCAATTGGAAGGGTCTATAAGAGGAAAAATGGCTTGATAGGCCTAGTTCACCGAGTTAGGAAGCGTCAGTTCTGCTATATAAGAAGAATGATGAAAATATTCGAGCGTGCACCGGTTATCGAAACCAAAAGAGGTTACCATAAGGAGCCAGTGTCCTTTTCATCGTGTTGACGATCTACCAATCAGCATCAAGGATTGAGTCGCCATTCGAAAAGCAATTTAAGATCTGGTTACCCTTTGTCTAGGGTTAGAGAATATAGAAATTCGATGATCGCTTACAGAATTTGATGTGAGCATTATGAGTTCTTGGTTATGCCATTTGGCTAACCAATGCAACCGCATCATGTACATACCTTATGAATTGGGTTGCTAGTTGTGCTTGTACCAGTTCGTCATCGTGTTTATTGACGATACCCTCATTTATTCCAAGACAACTCATGCAGAGCGTTTCTGTTTAACTCCTAACCTGCTAAGGAAGTAGCGGCTGTATGCTAAACCCTCGAGGTGCAAATTCTGGATTTGAGAAGTGCAATTTGTGGGACACATTGTTAATAAACTAAGAGTTCAAGTTGATCCGTCATAGGTTGAGACAATTAAGGATTTCTTGTACTAAAAGACACCGACCGAAATACGCCATCTCTTCGGCCTGGTGGGCTAGTATAAGAAATTCGTCGAAAATCTCTTCAAGGATCGCGCAACTCTTGACAGCCTTGACATATAAGAGTGTGTAAATGGGATGCCAAGCGGAACACTGAATTTTAGCTATTGAAGCTGAAGTCCTGTAGTGCACCTATTCTTCCTTCACCCAAAGGAGCCGAAGACTTTGTCATGCATTGTGATACATCTATACAAGGTCTGGGTTGTGTGCATATGCAGTTCGATAAGATTACCACATATGCCTCTTGACAGCTTTTGGATAATGGGAATGAGATTTAATTCACCGTTTGGAATTAGGAGTTGTGATCTTCGTGTTGAAGATCTGGAGACATTGCTTCTACGGTACCGAAAGAATTACACCGATCACAAGCGTCTTCAGCGTATCTTTGACCGGGAATAATGGAGCATGAAGCAACATGAGCTACATTTAGTGATTTTAAGCGTACCATCGGGTACCGTCTGGATAAAGCTATTGTGGTAGCTGATGCCCTTAAGTCGTAAGAGGAACGAGGCCGAAGTGTATTAGGGCCTTGTAGATGATGAGTTCATAGTTGGTTGCCAGAACAAATCAAGAATACCCAGCTTGTGACGGGATTCAACACTCTACGGGATTCAACAGAACATGGAATCAAAATTCTTGCATGGAATTGGTAAGCAATTTGAAGTTAGGTTGGATGGGATTCAACACTCTACGCAAGGCACTAAGGAAACGAGTCGGTGTGCGCATCGTTACCCATGCTCTAATCATTGGTCAGAATGAAAGGACCACATAGACTTTGGAAGTCATGTTAAGGACTTACCTGAGTTACCTTGATAGTAACTGGAATCTCACATGTCGTTGGTGGATTTTTCCCTATAGTAGCAGCCATCGGCCTCGCGTTGGGTCCATGTCATTTGAGGTTTTGTATGGTCGTAAACGTAGATCACCAACCTACTAGGTAGGGCCGGGTGATAGTCAGCTTACTAGGACTAAGATTGATTCACGAATCAACTAGTAAGGATTGTTTAGATCCAAAAACTGAATCATAACCTCTCGTGTTAGGCAGAAGAGTTACCCTGTTGCGCATAGGAGACCGTTGGAGTTTCAGGAAGGAGGTCGAATCCTTCTGAAAGTCTCTCCTTGGAAAAAAGAGGTTAATCGGTTAGAGAAACAAGGAAAGCTAAACCCATGGTGTGAGGGGTGGTTCAAGATTGTCGAACGCATTTGGTCTAATCATTTGCAGATCGAACCGTCCTAAGGAGCTAGGTGGCTCAAGCAGGATAAGATTCCGATTATTTTAGTGGAATTCAAAGTGTGGACCAAAGATTATCTGGGAACGCAATAATCAGACGATGCATAGATATCCAAATTTGTTCAAGTTAATCGCGATGACAAACGGCAATAACTCTTAAATTTTGGGATGAAATTTCTTTAAAGGAGGGGATGATGTGAGAACCTGGAAAAAATTTTCATTTTCTTGTGAGTAGCGACACATTTTATGATTCATGTTTAGTTCAAAATCTTTGCAACAAGGTTGCAACGTTTCATTTTTAACGTTTCATATGCGATTCTAAAACTCTTTGCAACGAAGTTACAACTGTTAAACCAATGAAAATTATACGCTTAGCAACGTGGTTGCGATCTTTATTTTCGTGACGAAATTTTTTTACGAGGGAAGGATGTGACATTCCGGCCCTTCGGGTGGAACCCGAGCCTTAGAAACGGGTAAAAGCTGATAAAACCGGCAAACCGGGACTCGCGTATATAGGCGAGTATGTAAATTATGATATTAGAAGAGGTCTAGTAGCCTTAAAACACTTCACAAACATCACACACAAGTTGGAGTCTCAAAACATTGGTGATAATCTGAAAACTGCTAAATATCGTGAATTATGTGCAAACTGATACGTGAATTTAATTGTATGATCGTAAATCATTATGTGGCAAGCTTATACTTAATTTTATTGGATTCGATGTGATAAAGATGATGGTGAATTGAAAATGGGGGAAAAAGTTGAAAATCGTGACCAAAAACGCGAAAAAACGGGTTGCGGTCAACAAAAGTCAAAAGGGCTGCCAGACGGGAGGCTCTAGGCGTATCGTCTAGAGCTACCTGAGGCTCCAAGCGATATGCTTGGAATCCAGTCTCCAGCAGAACCCCTAATGGCTCCTATTTAAGCCCACTTAGCCCCTCTTTCTTCATTTGTGCACCTCAAGAACGTCCCACCAGCTCTTTGGCCGACCCTAAATCATTCCATACTAAAAATCCATCAAGATTAAAGATTTTATTCAAGATCCAAGCCTAAATATCATCCCCCTTCATCCTATATTATTCAGTATGTGTTTTCTTGTGTTTTGATCATCTCAAAGTTGCAAGATTCATGCTTTATGCTAGGTTTAGGTCTGATTTATGTTGACATGATATTATCAAGTGTAGATCTAGTGTTACGAATGACAAAGATTGCATCTTTGAATAAAAATCATGGCTTTTGTGCATTATATGATGATACATGCTAGATATAGGGTTTTGCATGTGAATAAAGCTTGATGATTTGTGTTGGATCTATGTTCTAATGAGTTGATAATGATAGATCTAGGGTTGATGTGCAATAAAGTTGTTAACTTTACGTGAGATCTATGATGGAAACTCGATTTCGGTTGTCATGCATGCTAGATCTTGAATAAAGGCACATGATTTGTGTTAGATCTACTATGAGAGTTGTTTGATCTAGGTTAATGGATGCATGATAGTGTATAAAGTTGTAAACTTGATGTTCAAATGCATGCGGATTATTTTATAAGAATTATTTACATAAAAATATGGTGAAAATGGCTTATTAGGCCAAGATAGCATTCATGCATGTGGCTAGGAATCTATGACATGGCTTAAAATATGTTGAATGATGATCTATGTAATTTGCATGAGATGATGATGATGTATAATCATGGAATTAGCCTACATATGGTAACTATATGTTTATCAAAAAATAAATAAACTAGGGAAATGCATGAATATGGGCATGAGATTACTTGGCTATGTGTTTGCATGTCATAAGTCAAATTGGTTATGAGTTATACGAGTGTACAAGTCCTAAGTCTCCTACCTCGGTGGGAATGACAAGACTTTGTACAATTGCCCCATCGATCGTACATCATATACGCGGGATAATGTCGTAAGCAACTATAACACGTTATTTATATCATAGTACAACGTGTTGTATGTGTGATACGTGTTAGGTTAAGTATAGAAAACCTAAATTAAGTCACCAATATGTATTCGAGTCCACTTGTCTGTTGTCCGCGCATTGTTAGGACATTTGGTTTACATAGGTCAACACTCATATGATTGCGTGTCAAAGGTGGAGTCTAGGAGGGATTCACCTTCTCTGTCCAGCGTTTACTATTTGGAAACTTATTGCACCCTAAGGTGAGTTCAGAGCCCCACTTTTTCCTGTTTTACTTTTGGGGGAGAAGACATGCGATAACGTTTACGTTTTCATAAACACTCTTTTAGTTAATATACTATATTGTGACCATTGCGAGATTCAATTTGCCAAATCATAAAAGTCCTTCTACAGCGTACCATGAATATCAGTTTGATAATGGGGAAATATTTAGTAGATCTACTGGGTCTGACAAGCCCTGCCCCACCTAGTAGCTCGTGTTGTATGTGTGATACGTGTTAGGTTAAGTATAGAAAACCTAAATTAAGTCACCAATGTGTATTCGAGTCCACTTGTCTCTTGTCCGCGCATTGTCATGACATTTAGTCAACATAAGTCAACACTCACATGATTGCGTGTCATAGGTGGAGTCTAGGAGGGATTCACCTTCTTTGTCCAGCGTTTACTATTTGGAAAGTTATTGCACCCTAAGGTGAGTTTAGGGCCCCACTTTTTCCTCTTTTACTTTTGGGGGAGAAGACATGCGATAACGTTTACGTTTTCATAAACACTCTTTTAGTTAATATACTATCTTGTGACCATAGCGAGATTCAATTTGCCAAATCATAAAAGTCCTTCTGCAGCGTACCATGAATATCAGTTTGATAATGGGGAAATATTTAGTAGAACTACTGGGTCTAACAAGCCCTGCCCCGCCTAGTCGCTCTAGCCCCACTTGCCTCTAGGGAGTGGAGATGGGTGTTATATTGTCCTAAGGTTTTCACTCATTGCTCGGAAAATGCATGAGGGGGAAGGCAGTTTCATTCAGTCAAGTAATGGGTATAGGGCGTTATTGGGTTATAAAAAACATAGACTAGCTATCCAAGGGAATATTAATTTCTTTTGGGATCGGTATCCCGCTTTCGGTTTAGGTCTGGTTGAGACTAATCGGGTAACGTACGGTTTTGATAATGATTGTTCAACTGTTTTATTCAAACTCTGTGAACTCACCAACCTTGTGTTGACGCATTTTAGCATATTTCTTCTTAGATTCTTAGGAGCACGCTCAGGAGCACGTGTAGGACTCATGGTTCATTTCAAAATATTGCATATGTCAGTTAACTGTTTTATCATTAAGCGCTTCGGGCGCGAGAGAGCTAAACAATTTATGTTTGATTTACGCTTCCGCAAACATTAAGAACTTTGTTAAAAGTTTTGAACTGTAAAACTTGGGTTTTCAAATATTCAAACTTGCATGTAGTATGTTCAGTGTGTCTGATGACTCAGATCCTGGCATGTCATGCCTCCATTTGCGGTGATACTCCGCGGGTGGATTTTGGGGGTGTGACACCAAGTGAGTATAAGAGTTTAGCCAAGCATTAGCATGAATTTCATAGTTTGCTTAAGAGAAAATGAGTAGTTAATAGACAAACTTTAAACAAATTCTTATTGAGTTGATGTTCTTACAAACTTGAAAGATTTAAAGCTAGAAAAACACCAAGTTGCTTGACAATTAACTAATCTAGAGAGTAAGAAGAAGAAGAGAAGAATTAAGCAAATAAAAAATGGAGAGAAAGGTTGGCTTTTATAGGCAGAAAATGGCATCAGACACGGGTCGTGCCTGGTGGTGCACAGGGCGTGCCTGTCAGTTGATCTCCGGAAGATTCATTGGTCTGTGACACGGGCTGTTATACCCTGGATTTCAATTTTACATTCTCAGTATTCATTTTCGGATTTATAACCCAGGATGTCATGCATCCAGGGACAGCTCATTGGCACTATATGATCCCAGCATGTGCGGTCACCCAACATGCTAGGCATCGTTACTAATGGTTTCTTTTGAATTTGTTTGATCTATATCCAGGTGTAAAAGGTCGAATAATGGACACATGGACTTACTCAAGAGCTGGAATACGCGTGAGGATAAAGACTCACTGTTAAACTCAGTCAATAACAGTCGAAGGCCGTTGGAATGAAGATCCCTGGAATCTTGGGGTGTTAGTTAGGCAATCTATGTGTTTATACACGACATAGGTTTCATTTTCAACACTTACATACACCTATATTCACTCACACTCACTTAGCAACAACCACAAACAATTGTACTCAGACTATTTTCGGTGAAATAAATCAGCAATGTGTGTTATCGTTGCTAGAGGTTTTTTGTGTCGACGACTCTTGGAGACATCCAAGGGTTAAAGGCTTTTTCCCCTTAAAAATATTGTGTTCTTGTAATTTTTAGCCTCAAAACGAATTTGGTAACAAAATTGTGTCTTGTAAATTTTAGCCAAAACAATTTGGCGCCCACCGTGGGGCAACTGGTCTCAATTTTGTTTCAAACCCTCGCAAGATTCATCTTAAACTTAATTTTTACAAAAATTTATCAAAAGATGTCGACGCAATTGAATTCCTCGAATGCATCCGCTCCTGCAAAACTTCATCATCAATTAGCACAGTACTTCCTCCACCACCACGGTTCAATACATTATTAGGGGATACCGTGAATCACAGCACTGGCTAATCAGTCAGCTATGGCGTCATGGGATCCAGACGCAACATGGAAATTCCGGTTATGGTCTCCAACGACGAATTCATCGCCAAGTTAGCAAAAATGCAGCATTACATGGAACAGCAGCACAAAGTGAACTAGGACATGATGGGTGAAGTGGCTAGGTTGAGATCAGAAGTAACGGGCGGGGATCGGACTCATGTGTCCCCTATTCGTCCCACAATGCTAAACTTCAACACCCCCAGAAACAACATCAACCCTCCTGAGGATAACATTCAAGTGGAGCAGGGACTCACGGCTTCAGCCCTGGCTAATATGCCCAGGATGTCAACCCTTAGGGAGTCAACTGTGAATCCTGGGGTCACCGCTACCCAGGATGCTGCTAACTTCCTGAGAAACTCAAACTTTAACCTTAATACTAATGGATGTGTGCAGGATGCGGGTGTCAGCCTATTAGAGGCCAAAGAACTTTAGAAGTTAAAGGAAATGATCTCAAGTGTACCCGGGGTGGTTCAGCCCATTCCAGAGGTGGCACCCTCGAGTCACAAGCTTTCTCGGTTCGCACCCCCTATATGTGATGTGGAGATCCCAAAAAGGTTCTAGACACCCAATATATGTGTTAGGAGCATGTAGCACAATACATGTGTTAGGGGTCGATTTCAGGATGCTCACAGAAAAGCTACATAAGATCAGGAATCTCGCTACAGTTTGGGAATCCAGTCAGGTATCCTGAATATTTATTATTGACTAACCCTTATTTTTGCCATGTGCTTTATTTGTTTTCAGGAACGTTAAAGAGTCTAACTACCTCCTGAAGACTCGGTCTTAACTAGCTTGCACGTGGTAGAGTGGGTCGAACTTCCTTCAATGGTCAAGAGAAATGGGGAGAAGAGATCCCGAGAATCCCGGATAGTTAGTAGTAGTTAGTTTGTTATATAAACGAGGATTCGATCAGTAGGAACACACAACACTTACCAAAGTTCGATTACCACTTCAAACACTGTAACACTTAGCTCTGATTGATCAAACCTCCAACCCCTTGTAATTCTTCGTTTCGTTATCAATAAAATTGACTAGGAGACGGCTATTCGGCCGGCTCCCGAGGTTTTTATCCAGGATTCTCAGAGGCAACTCGAAGGATTTTGGAGTTTTCCTCGCTAAATCATCGTGTCACCATCCTAACTTGGATTACTTACCCATTCGATCATTAAGCACTCTACCTCACAATCTAAGTTTAGAATACAGGATTCCCAAGTGAATTTTTGACCAAAACAGTTTGGCGCCCACCGTGGGGCAAGTGGTGCTTAATCTTACCAAAAATTTCATACTTTGTTCACTTCGTTTGATCTCCAATCCCAAAGATATGAAACCTACAAAAATCTGCTTCGGCCTCTACATCGTCCTCCATTCCTCCTCTTCCTTCCACTCCAGGAAGCCAGAAGAAAACCAATGATCGACAGAAGAAAGTGGACGAGCAGCCAAGAAAAACTGACTATCCTGTCTTCACAGGATCACTAACAACGATTTGTTTTCCTTGATTAAGCAGGTAAAAAGTCAAATGGATCAGCAAGAGAAGACCAACCAAATGGTGATGAAGGAGATCGAGCAGCTTAAGAAGTCTAAGAAACCTGTGGAGGAACAAAGTTCCTCTGTTTCCCAGACATCTTGATTTCAATGCCTCAGGATCCTCGGACCCGGCACGCTACGGTTACAAATTAACTACAGGCTTCACTACAGCCCCTACAATTACTTCTCAGGCCGCTGGATATGCAGAGGGTACTGTTGGATTCTCAGGAGCTGTCCCACCAGAATCCTCACAGTCACGATACAAGGGTCCTTTTGGATTCCACCACTGTCGGGATCCTCAGCCTCGCCGTCTCAAGGATATCCTTTTTCTGCTGGGAATCCAAGCCAGAACCCCCAAGGATATCAATATTTTAACCCTTCTGTATCTGCAGGAGTTTTCAAGACTAGCTCCTCAGATGTGCATGATGGTGACTTCATCCCCATGCAAACAGCAGCCACTACAGAGCCGAGCATCCCAGCGAACTATGGCTACAGTCCCAGGTTTCCAATCCAGAATCCTGGCCCAGGTAATATGTCCAATTCAATTCCTATCGTTTCTAACCAGGGTGCTCCTCATGATGCAGGTATTCATCCAAGTATCGCTAGGGAGCTCCAGAAGTTGAAAGAGATGATATCAAGTGTTCCAGGGATCTTGAAGCCTATTCCTGAGGTTCCTTTGGAAAGCCACAAGATCTCCAGATTTGCTTGGCCGATTTCCCAAGTGGAGATCCCGAAGCGTTTCCAAACTCCAAGCATGAAGCTTTACGATGGAACCACAGATCCTGAAGAGCACGTGGCACATTACAGGGAGCGCATGGAAATCAATCCCATTCCAATAGAAATCAAAGAAGCCTGTCTATGCAAAGGCTTTGGTTCAACCTTAACAGGACCAGCCATGAAATGGCTACTGAGCATTCCTCCCAACACTATTACTTCGTTTTTGCATTTAACAGTCAATTTTCTTGTAGCAGGACCTTTGAGAAACTAACCGGTGATTTATACAGGATAGTCCAGAAATCAGACGAGCCGCTCAGAGAATACATTGCCAGATTCGGATGAGAATCTTTGGAGATTCCCAACCTGGATATGGCAGCCGCGGTTGAAGCCTTCAAGATGGGACTCCGAAGGGATTCCCGTTTTTACGACGATCTTGTCATGACTCCTTGTAGGAACCTTGACGAAGTTCGAAGCAGAGCCTTAAGGTTCATCCGATTGGAAGACGACAAGAAAATTCACCAAAGACTGGATATCCCCAAATATGATCACAACAGCAAGAAATCGGAATCCCCTGGGAAACCGTACAGATCCAGGCCATATTCCAAGCAGGATAATCAAAGAGTTAATGTCGTGGATCAAGATGACGATGATGAGGAATACCCCAAGGTATCTGAATACTGTTTTTCAGTTGACATTGGTGGTTTAATGTGTGCCATGCAGGATCTAGGTGAAAAAGCAAGATGGCCCAGGAAGGATACCAAGCAGGCATCCTGGAAAGATAAATTGAAGTGGTGTGCCTATCTCGAGGATTTCGGTCATCTGACAGATGAATGCATTGCACTCAGGAAAGAAATCAACTACCTACTCAACAAAGGGCGTCTCAAAGAGTTGTTGAGTAGAAAGAGAAGCAAAACTCAGGAAGCTGAACAAGCCCCTCAAAGAGCAGCCTCTCCACCACCGGATGCTCAAATCATCAACTTCACATCAGGAGGCTCAGATATTTATGGCACCTCGTATTCCTCAGCAAAGAAGCATGCTAAAGAATCTAAGTCTGAACAGGGATCCAGACCTGTCCAGACTTCCACCCTGACACAGGAAAAGACTATATCCTTTGATGAGAGCGACCACTTTCACGTTCAGGATCCCCACCATGACAGCCTTGTAGTTACTCTATATATCGCTAACCACTTTGTGCGCAGGATCCTGATTGACAACGGGAGCTCTGTCAACATAATTCGTCTAGATGTACTCAAGAAGATGGGCATCCCGGAATCCGAAATTGTGGCAAGATCCTCAGTCCTGGTGGGTTTCAGCGGTGAAACCAAGAGTACAGTTGGAGATATTAAACTACCAGTATATATAGAGGGGGTAAATTGTATGCAAAAATTCTGTGTTATAGATACCCTCTCCTGTTGCAATATTATTCTTGGCAGGCCTTGGATTCATGAGATGAAGGCAGTTCCCTCTACATACCACCAGTGTATCAAGCTTCCTACACCACGGGGAGTTGTCAGGATTGAAAGCGACCAGCAGGAAGCCAAGAACTGCTACTCAACCTCCATGAAGAACTTAACAAAAGTGACGAAAGGATAGCAATTACAGAAAAGAGCACCCCAAGAGCAGGAAGACAGGGAGCTCGATGTCAAAGAAGTCCAATTAGATCCCAAGAATCCTGAGATCAAGGTGCTCATTGGATCCAGCATCCCAGAAGATGTTGAAGAGAAGTTGATTGAGCTTCTCAAAGCCAGAAGGCCTACCTTCGCTTGGAAGCATGAAGACATGACAGTATACC
Organism: Deinandra increscens subsp. villosa; assembly: GCA_039602395.1. Lineage (NCBI taxonomy): Eukaryota > Viridiplantae > Streptophyta > Magnoliopsida > Asterales > Asteraceae > Deinandra > Deinandra increscens. Next base: position 35,814,229 of record JBCNJP010000007.1, on the reverse strand, counting down.
TAAACATGTTATAACTCACAAACTTGGTTTGGATCCTTCTTTCAGGCCCATACAGCAGAAGAGAAGGAAGTTCGCCCCCGAAACGAACGCAATAATTCAAGAAGAAGTCGATAAGCTTCTCAAAACAAAAATGATCAAGGAAGTCAAGTATCCCAAATGGTTAGCCAATGTAGTGGTGGTTCAAAAGAAGAACGGGAAATGGAGAGTCTGTGTTGACTACACAAATTTGAACAAGGCATGTCCGAAAGATCCATTTTCACTTCCCCACATAGACGCAATGGTGGATGCCACAGCAGGACATGAGATGCTCACCTTTATGGACGCCTCGTCAGGATTCCAACAAATCCAAATGGAACCCTCAGATCAGGAGCATACGACCTTCATAACCCCAACAGGTATATATTGTTACACTGCTATGCCTTTTGGTTTACGTAATGCAGGTGCCACCTACCAGAGGCTCGTCAACATGATGTTTAAGGAACAACTAGGGGACACGATGGAGGTTTACATTGATGACATGGTTGTGAAATCTAAAAAGGCCAAAGACCATGTCAGGGATCTTAAAACCGCTTTCGACATCCTTGACCACTACAATATGAAGCTCAACCCCTCCAAGTGCCACTTTGGGGTGCGAGCTGGGAAGTTCTTGGGTTACATGGTGACCGAAAGGGGAATCGAAGCAAGCCCTGGGCAGATTAAAGCAATCCTCAACCTAAAATCCCCTTCAAACATAAAGGAAGCTCAAAGATTGATAGGAAGGATTGCAGCACTCAACAGGTTTATATCGAGATCCTCAGAGAAAAGCAAAGACTTTTAGGAAATTCTGAGAAAGAACAGGAATTTCGAGTGGACTGATAGACATGAAGAAGCCCTGAGAAGCCTAAAAGAGTACCTATCAGAAGCTCCACTCCTGATGAAACCAGAAGATGGGGAGCCACTATACTTATATCTCGCTGTATCCGGAAGCTCAGTAAGTGCTGTCCTAGTAAAAAACCACCAAGGTCAGCAACATCCGGTCTATTATGTAAGTAAAACTCTGCTAGACGCAGAATCCAGGTATTCCTATCTTGAGAAGTTAATTTTATCTATTATAATGGCTTCCATTAAACTTAGACATTATTTTGAAACGCATACTATAATTGTGATGTCTAACTATCCTATTAAGCCAGTTCTCAGGAAGCCGGAGATGTCAGGCAGGATGGCCAAATGGGCAGTCAAGCTGAGTGCCTACGACATCAAATATGAACCAAGAACTGCAATCAAATCCCAAGCATTAGCTGACTTTGTGGCGGATTTCAGCAGCGACATAGAACCGGAAGCTAAAAAAGAAGTCCAAAAGCTTGAGAAGCTCAAAGAAGATTGGATTCTCTTCACTGATGGCTCCTCAAATGTCAGAGGAACTGGACTGGGAATCCTGCTAAAATCGCCACAAGGGAACATAATACCTCTATCTATATATTGCGAGTTTCAGGCTACCAACAACGAGGCCGAGTACGAAGCCTTGATTGCTGGACTGCAACTAGCTAGAGATATGGGAATCCTGTCCATTCAAGTATTCGGTGATTCCCTTCTACTGACTAACCAATTTAATGGCTCTTATGCAGTGAAAGGGGAGAATCTGATCAAGTATCTTGAAATTGTTAAAAAACTATCTCTATTTTTTGACAATATTAACATTTCGCAGGTCCCAAGAGAAGATAATGCGGAAGCCGACGCTTTGGCGAATTTGGCTTCATCTCTCAGGATCCCTGAGGATGTCAAGATTCCAATAACTCACATCTTGACGCCGGCGATAGATCGACAGGAAGCTCAGGCTGTCGACCACAACACAGGAGCAGACGCTGAGGATCTCGAGAATACTCAGGAATCCTGGACTTACCCAATCAGGAAATATCTCAGAGATGGGGAGATTCCCAAGGGTGAAAACCCCAGAGCTTTTCGCACAAAGGTAGTACCCTATACTATTATTAATGATATCCTATATAGAAGATCTCTTGCAGGTATCTATTTGAGGTGCCTGGAAAAGTCGGAAGCTCTTGAGGTGCTTGAAGACATCCATAGTGGAGATTGTGGGAACCATACTGGGGGCAGGGCGCTGTTCTCAAAGGTCCTCAGATTCGGATATTATTGGCCAACCATGAAGAAGGATGCCGCAAGCTTCTCGCAGAAATGTGACGCTTGTCAAAGGCATGCAATATCCTCCACCAACCGGCTGAGCATCTGCATCCTATAGTATCCCCATGGCCATTCATGAAGTGGGGCATGGATATTGTGGGTAAGCTGCCCAAAGCTCCTGGAGGAAAGGTGTTTATGCTTGCCATGACAGATTACTTCTCCAAATGGATCGAAGCAGAAGTGTCACACCCCAAAAATCCCACCCGCGATAACGCGCCGTAGGGAGCGTGACAAACCAGGATCGCCGTCCATTAGTTACACCAAAGGACCAATAATTAATAAAAACGTTTCATATTTCATTAAAATATATAATTAGAGTTTTACAAATACGGAAGCGTAAATACAATAAAAGTACTTATGTAAAATCTTTGTCACCCAAGGTGACGTGGCTTGTTCAAAGACATTAAAAGTGTTTCAAGACTCATGCATGCGTACTCGTGATACTCGAACATCTGCAACCTGAGAAATAACATGCTAAAAAGTGTCAACACAAAGGTTGGTGAGTTCACAGGTTTATCAGTTCAAAAACAGTTCAAGTTAATGTAAATCGACTGTTCAACAACAGTCCCAGTTCAATGTAAATCAACTGTTCCTCGACAGTTCAAGTTTAAGTTCAAGGTTGACTGTTCAACAACACTTCAAGTTCAGTTTAAAATCCAGATAATATATCAATAGTTAGCTAGACTATTTTCAAGAAATCAGTGCACGTTTGACTAGATTAACTAGCTATCCAGTTACTGAAGCTCGACAAGTTCAATTGTGCCTCATTAAGACTAAGAAGTTTATAACACCCGTTCGATATCCAATCGAGTCAGCGCGAATGACCCGGGTGGGGCTTGTCAGGCCCAGTAGATCTACCAAATAAGTTCTCGCTGATGTCACATTGACAGTAACTCTAAAAGTGAGGACTTTATCATAAGTGTGCCACTATCATTCAGGTGATATAATTATCTAACAGTTCAAGTGTTTGCATGTTAATCTCCCCCAACAGGATTAAAATAAGTAAAATGGGGCCGTGAAACTCACCTTAGGTTGCACAGCAAAAATTCCAGCTAAACAGTACAGCAAATAGCAAGTACGGGTCTTGTGAAAGCAATCAGTCACCTAACGAGCATCCAAATATGAGTGTGTTTTCTTACAAAACGACTAGGTCTAGACTAACGAAAAATGGTAAATAATGTCAAACTATGACATGACGACGATTATTAACAAGTCGAGGGCACATAGCCAAAATCACGATGATACGAAAGTCGACGAAAAGTATATTATTAATGAATAATATAGGTCCAATAAATCGAATCATAAAATATATATGTATATTTCAATATATACATACCCAATATAAAATTTTATCTTTATAAAATCTAGTAGTAAAACATTTAGATGTATTTATAAATATATATCCCACGTTTTAAAATTATTAATATCGTAAAGACGATAAAAAATACTATTTATATGCGCATTTTTCACAATGTATAGCTTACAAAAATGCTCGGTGTTTAACCATCAATACCTATATATAAACACATTTTCAAACATCTCCAACTTACATTTATATGTATAATCCATTTCGAGTTCTCCAACCAAATGTATATATATTTTTATGTTTATAAAAACTTGTGTTATATATAAAATAATGGTAACTAATCAAACAACAATAACTAGGACACCCACGGGTCCAAACATCGTTTAGGAATGAACGGTGAAAGTTTCGGGTCAAACAAAGTCCAAAAACTCGAATTAAAACAAAAGATAAAATATTGGGGGTTACCGGGTTCGAACCCGTAACCTCCCAATCACCAAACATGAACCTAACCACTGGGCTATCCACCCATGTTTGTTATGAATTCGAAATTATAGCTTTTATCTATACAGGTTCAAAAGAGACGAGTTAAGATAATTTTTTTTTAGCAAAAACCGTCGCTGCCAGGATTAGATCTTGCGACCTCTACGATACTAACCCAAGTAGCGAACCACTGAGCCAGTTTAGAGATTGAGTTTTCATTGGAAAATTTATTATTTAACCAGTTGCGACGGGTCATCTTCTTCATATGCAAACCCTAAACTCGCCGGAGAAGTTCTCCGGCCGCCGGAAAATCACAAAACACATCTACAAAACTCAAAAACGATTCGTATAACATCGAATATCAGTACCTTAGTGCTAGAGACGAGAACTGATGCGGCGATGATGATAAAACGAACCAAATGCGGACATGTCTCGAACTTGATCTCGATGCCGGAGATGAAATCCGACGCCTTTGCTGCTGCTGTAATTATTACCACCGGCGTGCAATCCCAGATGATGATGCACAGTGTCCGGTTAAAGCGACGGTGATGAACGGAGTGTATAGTGGTGGTCGGGTTTCTCTCCGGTGATTTACAGTGATGTTTTAGTAAAGAGTTCACGAGAGAGCCTGGGTGTGAAGATCAACAATTCCTGGGAATCGGACGTAACCGACAGCCATTAACTCCGGGTTTGAATGCGACGATCAACAATTCCTTTACGGTTTCTGAGATTAAAACGACTTTGAGTAAATAACACAATTGGCCCCTCCCTATACTACATCACGAGGAACCAGGTTTTGATTAACTACGAAATCAGCCCCTGCAAGTTTGTTTAGTTAGAAAGAGTTTAGAGGTTGGCGAAAATGGTCCCTCAAAGTTTAAAACATTTACGAACTCTTTAACGGAGCTAACAGAGATAACTTTAACGGTATTATACGTACGTTTGCCAAAATATAATCAAAGTATAATGTTTATAAAATACAAGCCTTGTTTAGCTCACATAAGATCATGAATAATAGTTATAAAATATACTTTGAGTTCACATAAAATGATAACTACAAAATCACAACTATATGTGTATAACTCACACATAATCATAGAATACAGTGTGCATATATATACATATATATATATATATATATACTCATAAAATCATAAGTATAGTTGTCACATAAAATGACAAAGTGTCCACATGAAATCATAAAATATGATTTAAATAAAGTCATGAAATATAAAACGTCTGGACTCGAGTGAATGCTCGTATAGTGATGATTACACAAAACCCTAATTGCTAAGGTCAACACAGTCAATCACATAAATGGTTCACACAACCTTTAATACGGTTTACGTTCGGTTAATGTCCAAAAATGACCTGAAAAGTCGGATTGTCACAGTATCCCCTTGTTGAAGAATTTTCGTCCTCGAAAATTGCGTAACGTGGTAAAAGTTAATGAGCTAAACACAAAGAAAAGAAAAAAAAAAAATTTCGCAGTCGTCACATCATCCCCTTGTTGAAAGAATTTCGTCCCGAAATTTAAATCAGTAACAATTGTTTGACGAGTCGAATTAATGGTAAGGTACCAAATGTTTAGAGGATTTCCAAAGAAATTCGATTCGAAATCCGCATTACGGGAATCATGTTGAGTGGAAAGGCCGAACAAAGTGACACGATAACATAAGTATCGGAAATCAAAATTTTAATACGAAGAAGAACCATAATACGTCTGAGTATCCTGTGACTATTGTACCCAATGCTGAAAGTGAGATTTTTTTATTTCCTGCTTGGTTTCCGGTTAAGGCGTTTGCATATGCCAATAACCCGGATGAGTCGAAGAGAAAGGAATTTGATTATGAGGAAATTTTGTGTGTCAATTCAATCAGGTTTTGTCTAATAGAATCATTGTCTAAAGAAAATGCAAAGATATAAATTTGCCTAGAAATTAGCAAGTAGCATAGAATGACTTAGGATTGATCAAGTTAACATGAGGGCCCATTGATTGACTTAGTACTTTATGGAGTTATGACCAATTAAGCTCACATGATTCATAATAACATTTAAATTCAAAATTCACATTTCATGCAATAACGGTTCAGATAGCATACGAGTTTCTACGAAGATACCTTTTAAAGGTTGATGCGGTCAAAGCATACTAGCATGCAATCTATCATGAAGGTTTTACCACACAACACATACAATTGTCTCAACACCTTATATACTGGCATACGACCTTGACATGATATATCTCTAGCATATAAGTTCATAAACTAACCAACACAACCCATACGGTGCAAAGTTGACGGGGCAACTTCACACAGTCTTGTCATTCCCACCAAGGTAGGAGACTTAGGACCTTGTATGGTGTATGGTTTTCACACTCAATAAATTTAATACATTCACAACATGTTATTTTCTAGTTCCTAACCCGTTCATACACATAACTAATCATGCAATTCTACACAACTTATGTTTAAGCCAGCACTTCAATAATTAATCAGTTTATATATACCCTAAACATAGTATTAGAGTCTCAAATTTTGGCATGCATAAACATGTATGTTTTATAAATATTTGCCCATGAGAAGATCAAAAGTAAACAAACTATTTATCATGGTTAAAATGGTTCAACAATTTCTATCATGCTAAAACATAACCTGTAACACACTGATTTTGTGACAAAAGGACTGAGGTCTAAAGATAAATCCAAACAAGAGCCCACTGCCATTTTAAAGGTAACACGTAGCAGTTTGTTTTAGAAAGAATTAATATAATCCTGTTAAGAACTTTTCATGAATTAACATAGACAATTAGGTTCAAATCCAAGTTGGAGTTTTAGTACAACATACCCTCATACATATAAACTTGCTAAAGAATCCAAAAATAAGGGCGAAAGTTCAACAAAACCAAGTGTAAAGTATGAGGTACCGAACATCGAAAGGTGCTCATCAAGCATGAGGATAGCAAATTTAAAATGAAGAGCGCCAACGGCTTTGCTCGTGATTTCTAGTAAGCGATGAGATAGCAAGCTTATGATAGTCGCAATTACACATTCCAAGAATGACATGTGAGTTTAAACTGGCACTGGTAAAGGTACCAGTAGGGAGGATGCAGGTAACGTAATGGATAGTATGAAATTCAAAGAGAGGTACATGTGTTTGACAGGATTTGGCAAGCAATTTTGCATACACCGATATCGAAATAAACGTGTCAATGGTTATACAATCCAATAGAGTAGGTATTTCGTTAGGGAAATCTTCATTGTTTAAGCTCACTGGCATGCCCAGTCTCCTTGATGTCCTTGCACTTCATGTGTCTTGATTCCTTTCTTGTCAAAACATCAATCATTGTGAAGGTGTTATAAAAGGGTGTCCATGAAACGAAAACATCAGAATGTTCAAAAGCGGCTTTGGCTTGGGTTGCCTCAGTGAATGCCAGAGAGTTCATAAAAACAAGGCCGTCGACCCAAAAGCAGTTTACCTTTACCGAAAGTCGTTCTACTTCTTAACGCATGCTTCTAAAAATTGGAGTTGATCATTCGATCAGGTGGTTTTTCATTCCTAAGGGAAAATCTCTGGTTTTCAAAACATTGATGTTCACCTGAGTCAGAACTCGCGTCTAAATCGTGGCAGGAAATTCACTTCAGAAAAGTTTTCTTCTAGACTCAAACAATTGAAAGCATGAAATTGATTATTTTGGGTATGTCTCTTTAAGGAGAAATACATGAGGGACATCTGTAATCCCGGAGAAAGTAGCATTAAGCAGTTTTGTCGACGACGTGGTCCCGTTAGATGAAGTTTCTCAAGATGAGGCTCTTGCGCATAACTCTAAAGTCAATCCTTGGTCCGGTACCGGTCCCACATTCAACGTGCCACTAATGTTTATATATAGGGTGTACCGCAGCTAACCCACCACACTACCAGCACCTTGAAAGTGTACCAGCAACTTACCATTACTATCTATTAGTCAAATCACACTGGTTATTTTTATCGGAAGTAGAGGACGTCAAGTTTTTCCCATACGCTTGAAGGTAAAGGGGGTGAGAGAGTAAAACCTCAATACGTTATGCAAACAAAAGGTGTAAGAGTTTTCATTCACAATACCAGAAAAATACGTAAGGTATGTTATTCTAGTGAAGGTCGTCGAGAGGTTGGCGTGTGCAGGACGAATATCATAAAGCTTCAGATATCAAGAACATCAAGATTTAAGTAGGCCACAAGGTTTAAGTTCAAGCTGGGTTTATCAATGAAAGTTTCCTGAATGGATGTTGAGGATCCGTACACCAGAAGTTTGTTGGTAGTTGTTATGATAGGTGCGTTAATAATTACAAAATGTACGGATAACTTGGTGTACTTAATGTGTAATAAGGGTAAGTATAGTTTGATCGCACAGTTAGCTATCGATAACAAGAAGTTCACGCTCGATGGGTGCAAATAGAGTTTCCATATAAAGTTTGGTATTGTTATTGCGATTGAATCACAAGGTCATCTTATCATCAATGGTGTTAACTAGTAGAAAAACTAACCAAAAGTGCAACGTTTTCTGGTTCAAGGCTTGAAAGCTCATCCATGACATACATGATTACAAAAGCGCGAGGAATAGAAATCGTTGGTTGTTAAATCGTAAAAGGTTCGAATCATGCAAACAAAAATCAATCATACAGATTCAAAAGGTCAATCGGAATAGTCATTACGTCAAAGTTGGAAGTCATCAGTTTGAAACTAGGAAGACTCTTCAATATCATTACCTCCATTAGAGAGAAATATGCTTGAAATGAAATAGGCAATTTGTACAATCTTGACGATGGTGCTAACAACAAGTTTTGGTTCGCACAAGAAAATCAGGAGATATGAATATTCAGAGGCAAAGTTCACAAGAGTTTTTAGCCAAGAAATACGCTCTAATGCTCGTGGCATATGCTTGACCTAGTTTGTTTATCTACTGTTGTCTGGGTATTCATCTGGTGAATGTATATACAAGTTGCCTCACAATCATAAAGTTTCAGGGATTGATATGGTAGGTAAAGTCGCAAAGGTAGAATTATGATTCAAGATGAGTTCATACCGGTCGAAGGTTTCGTCGAGAGTGTTCGCAGTTACGGAAGACTTGTCATTTAGATACACGAGTTAAACGGTGTCCCTTCTGGACTAACATTCGTAATAGGTGTCAAAGGATTCACGAATTGATTAGAATCCATATATATAAGAGATGATGTCATGTGCGATAGCGTTTAGAAGATAGATGACTTCGACCATCTAGTTGAATTTCAACAGGCTCAACATTCAGCCCCCCCGAGAAATTTTTTTTACAGAAATTTGCTCTCAATTACAACCATTAGCTTGCCTAGTAGGATTCTCTAGGATTTCCATATACTGCAAATTACGTTTACGTGTGCACCCGTAATTGTAATTTACCCTATATGGTCACCCTAGTTCCTCTTACTTCAGCTACCGAGTATGGTGTGGTCACTAACCCATGGTTATCTTGACCAGAATTTGTTAAAGAGACAAGTTCCGAGAATAAAATGTTCACTTTAATTGGAATGACCCACCCGAAGCGAATCAGCCAGAAATTTAGCTCAATAGGATTTGAATAGGGTTTATCACAATGAATCTAGCTTAGCTCGAAGTTAGAGAATAATTAATACTGGCGTGATCGCAATCCGATACACAGAGAGGGAATTTCAGTTGACCCGCATCAGGTTTCATTGGGGTTATAAGAATTGTACTCCAGTTGTATTATTTCAATGCACAACACGATAAAGTCGAGAAGGGAAAGATCCTAAGAGATCACAGCAAATGTGAAGACGATCAGGATAACGAAGGTGGATTTAAGTGCCCCATAGGCAGCCACTTGAATTCATACTCTCCTAACTCTTGTGAAGCTAAATAATCGCGCTACTAGCACATCGAGATAACATTCCCTGAACGGAGGAGTTTAGAGATGTACGTAAGGCAGGTATAACAAAAACCTCCTAAGCTAAGATAGTGCTTTATGGATAGGAGGGGTATTACACTACCTTCCCTGTGCAGCATACATCCATAGTATGGGCACTACGTTCAGTTCTTCAATCAAGAATAATCCCTAATAGCAATCAGCTCGTCAAAAGTATAAACGTGATCCTTCGATCTGATTCGACGTAACGTTGTACATGAATGTTAACCAAGAGGTACACAACTTAGAGAAGTTAAGAAAAATGACTCAAGACTAACCGGCTCCTCGCCGTGAGTATAAGGGGATTGGATGATGTAAACGACTTATCGTAAACTAGGTGCGTGCAGGCGTGAGTATCACGATGCATGAGAAGAATGTTTAAGTGAAACTAATGCAAAACAGTTATAGTCTAAGACGAATCTTAGTTCGCTGTAACCAATGGCTCTGATACCAATCTGTCACACCCCAAAAATCCCACCCGCGATAACGCGCCGTAGGGAGCGTGACAAACCAGGATCGCCGTCCATTAGTTACACCAAAGGACCAATAATTAATAAAAACGTTTCATATTTCAGTAAAATATATAATTAGAGTTTTACAAATGCGGAAGCGTAAATACAATAAAAGTACTTATGTAAAATCTTTGTCACCCAAGGTGACGTGGCTTGTTCAAAGACATTAAAAGTGTTTCAAGACTCATGCATGCGTACTCGTGATACTCGAACATCTGCAACCTGAGAAATAACATGCTAAAAAGTGTCAACACAAAGGTTGGTGAGTTCACAGGTTTATCAGTTCAAAAACAGTTCAAGTTAATGTAAATCGACTGTTCAACAACAGTCCCAGTTCAATGTAAATCAACTGTTCCTCGACAGTTCAAGTTTAAGTTCAAGGTTGACTGTTCAATAACACTTCAAGTTCAGTTTAAAATCCAGATAATATATCAATAGTTAGCTAGACTATTTTCAAGAAATCAGTGCACGTTTGACTAGATCAACTAGCTATCCAGTAACTGAAGCTCGACAAGTTCAATTGTGCTTCGTTAAGACTAAGAAGTTTATAACACCCGTTCGATATCCAATCGAGTCAGCGCGAATGACCTGGGTGGGGCTTGTCAGGCCCAGTAGATCTACCAAATAAGTTCCCGCTGATGTCACATTGACAGTAACTCTAAAAGTGAGGACTTTATCATAAGTGTGCCACTATCATTCAGGTGATATAATTATCTAACAGTTCAAGTGTTTGCATGTTAATCTCCCCCAACAGGATTAAAATAAGTAAAATGGGGCCGTGAAACTCACCTTAGGTTGCACAGCAAAAATTCCAGTTAAACAGTACAACAAATAGCAAGTACGGGTCTTGTAAAAGCAATCAGTCACCTAACGAGCATCCAAATATGAGTGTGTGTTCTTACAAAACGACTAGGTCTAGACTAACGAAAAATGGTAAATAATGTCAAACTATGACATGACGACGATTATTAACAAGTCGAGGGCACATAGCCAAAATCACGATGATACGAAAGTCGACGAAAAGTATATTATTAATGAATAATATAGGTCCAATAAATCGAATCATAAAATATATATGTATATTTCAATATATACATACCCAATATAAAATTTTATCTTTATAAAATCTAGTAGTAAAACATTTAGATGTATTTATAAATATATATCCCACGTTTTAAAATTATTAATATCGTAAAGACGATAAAAAATACTATTTATATACACATTTTTCACAATGTATAGCTTACAAAAATGCTCGGTGTTTAACCATCAATACCTATATATAAACACATTTTCAAACATCTCCAACTTACATTTATATGTATAATCCATTTCGAGTTCTCCAACCAAATGTATATATATTTTTATGTTTATAAAAACTTGTGTTATATATAAAAGGGTTATTGGCTTGTATTAATCCCAACTATCACATATTGGCCAATAGCACTCCCAACTTTACTCCTTCCACCTGCCACCATGAACTATCACCATATTTTCCTCCATCACTCCCCCGGTTATATTTAATTAACGAAATTGGAACTAAACGCCGGGTAAACTTACAAAACATGGAATTCAAATGGGGTTAAGTAATACACGGGGGAGTGATAGAGGAAAATATGATGATAGTTCATGGTGGCAGATGGAAGGAGTAAAGTTAGGAGTGTTATCGGCCAATACGTGATAGTTGGGATTGATATAAGCCAATAACCCTATATAAAATAATGGTAACTAATCAAACAACAATAACTAGGACACCCACGGGTCCAAACATCGTTTAGGAATGAACGATGAAAGTTTCGGGTCAAACAAAGTCCAAAAACTCGAATTAAAACAAAAGATAAAACATTGGGGGTTACCGGGTTCGAACCCGTGACCTCCCAATCACCAAACATCAACCTAACCACTGGGCTATCCACCCATGTTTGTTATGAATTCGAAATTATAGCTTTTATCTATACAGGTTCAAAAGAGATGAGTTAAGATAATTTTTTTTAGCAAAAACCGTCGCTGCCAGGATTAGATCTTGCGACCTCTACGATACTAACCCAAGTAGCGAACCACTGAGCCAGTTTAGAGATTGAGTTTTCATTGGAAAATTTATTATTTAACCAGTTGCGACGGGTCATCTTCTTCATATGCAAACCCTAAACTCGCCGGAGAAGTTCTCCGGCCGCCGGAACATCGTAAAACACATCTACAAAACTCAAAAACGATTCGTATAACATCGAATATCAGTACCTTAGTGCTAGAGACGAGAACTGATGCGGCGATGATGATAAAACGGACCGAATGCGGACATGTCTCGAACTTGATCTCGATGCCGGAGATGAAATCCGACGCCTTTGCTGCTGCTGTAATTATTACCACCGGCGTGCAATCCCAGATGATGATGCACGGTGTCCGGTTAAAGCGATTGTGATGAACGGAGTGTATAGTGGTGGTCGGGTTTCTCTCCGGTGATTTACAGTGATGTTTTAGTAAAGAGTTCACGAGAGAGCCTGGGTGTGAAGATGGTTATGATTAATTAAGCCTATGCTAAGGCAATTGATCCTGGGAATCGGACGTAACCGACAGCCATTAACTCCGGGTTTGAATGCGACGATCAACAATTCCTTTACGGTTTCTGAGATTAAAACGACTTTGAGTAAATAACACAATTGGCCCCTCCCTATACTACATCACGAGGAACCAGGTTTTGATTAACTACGAAATCAGCCCCTGCAAGTTTGTTTAGTTAGAAAGAGTTTAGAGGTTGGCAAAAATGGTCCCTTAAAGTTTAAAACATTTACGAACTCTTTAACGGAGCTAACAGAGATAACTTTAACGGTATTATACGTACGTTTGCGAAAATATAATCAAAGTATAATGTTTATAAAATACAAGCCTTGTTTAGCTCACATAAGATCATGAATAATAGTTATAAAATATACTTTGAGTTCACATAAAATGATAACTACAAAATCACAACTATATGTGTATAACTCACACATAATCATAGAATACAGTGTGCATATATATACATATATATATATATATATCTCATAAAATCATAAGTATAGTTGTCACATAAAATGACAAAGTGTCCACATGAAATCATAAAATATGATTTAAATAAAGTCATGAAATATAAAACGTCTGGACTCGAGTGAATGCTCGTATAGTGATGATTACACAAAACCCTAATTGCTAAGGTCAACACAGTCAATCACATAAATGGTTCACACAACCTTTAATACGGTTTACGTTCGGTTAATGTCCGAAAATGACCTGAAAAGAGTATAGTGATGGTTATACAAAACCCTAACTTGCTAAGGTCAACACAGTCAACACATAAATGTTCATACAACATTTATAACAACTTAAATTCAGTTAAAGTCAGGAAAAGACCTGAAAAGGCGGATTGTCACAATTATAACGTTGTAGAATGGTCACACCAATTCTGGTGCACATTACCATTACAAATAAATGTGCATACCTACACACATCTTGGAAGTCTTAGACTACACCTGTTGTACTCACGTGTGTTTTGAATCCGACATGCACTAAAAGGTTTAGTACAACGATTCACTGTTTCATCTAGAAACCAATAAACACAAGACTGATGACTTGCCACAACAAAAGCCCTTGACTTTCTGTAACCATAACGCCCCTTCACACATCACTTGCATAACTAACTTCCAGTCCCAAGACCAGTATCTTGCGAAGATGGAATTTAGTAATTACATGTCCAAACCTAGATCTTTAAATATCTAGAGAAAGGTGATTCTGATAAGTCGCTGGATCATGTAATGCAACTCTCGCATCTAAACGAGACGAGCAGACCAACAATGTTTCACCAACAGTGGATTGCTGCTTAACGAAACATAATGACGTTCTAATTAGAGTTTGTATGTTAACCTTACCCGAATAAGGGAAACATCCTCTAACATCGGACCCGAGAATCCGATAGAATAAATCATCATCTCGACCACCACGAGATACTTTCAAACGATCATAGACGAACGCATTTTCATGCTATCAAACTCTGAAAGGACTTTGACAATCGTCTTTGAACTTATGAGTAAGTCATAACATCTGGATATTAAGCATTCGATTTCCGTACCATATATTACGGAGTCGAACATTTTCGTTCTTGGAAACGAAATTTAGCTATCACGTTTTCTTCATGCAAATTTGATATCCAAACGGTTTGAAAGAAGAATGATGAAAGGGAATGTCAATCTGCCTCAAGCAAGTGGGAGCATCGCCACTGATCCTTACCGGAATAACGATCAAGTGCCGATCTAAAGATCATTTAAATTTACAGGAGTAAAATTTTAAATGACACCTCAATTAATGATAAGTTTCAAGATTAAATTAAGTATTGATCATCAAATGCCTGAGCAACCATTAATACGATCAATCTCTTGAAACGATTCGAATCACACTAAATGTGATCCGAAAATAAATCCAATACTTGGATATTGCATGGAATGCTGCCGTAAAGTGTTACGCCATAACCATAGATGGAAAATCACATCATCACTACTAAACACTGATGAAAAGGAATATATGTTCATTAACCGAGTACCTATTATGCTCGTTGAACATTGATAGCCACCTTAATTGAATCTGAACTAAGAATGCCGTAAGACATTCAAAGAGTTAATTTGACTCTGTAAATAGTCGGTTAACATGCTCAAGTGATAACACAGTCGTACATGGGCTTACCAAGGGCAATACATTATCACAAGTTCAATTCACTTAAGAAGACTCACTGTTCAAGATAAACACTGAATCTTAAGAAACAACAGATATTGGCAATCCTAAAACGAAACTCGAGGAAATGATTGCAAGTTTATAGTTTTCAATGATCAGGTCAGATCAGTGAAATAACACTATTGGATAGTGCATGAATTCTGCATCATATCGATGTTCGATTTTAGTGTTGGATGTCGAACACTATCGTTTGCACCATATCATTCGATCTCCTCTAAGCTGTTAGACGGGACTTTGAATTCTGCGTAACGCGTTCGAATTTTATACGTTTTTGTTATCCATGAATATTTCGTCAATATTCTAAAGGTCCGTAGTCGGTCAGACATTGCGGGAGCAATGCCTGAAGCAAGACTATTCTGACTCTGGACTCAAGGTGTTGACTTCCAGATTCACAAGGCCTCATTGGAGAATGACGTCAGGACGTAACTCGCATCAGAGTGTCTTCATGGATTTAATCATAAGACAATTCTGATTGATGGTATACTCAACGGTATCCTTCGACCTGAGATACATGAGCGACCTCCCGTCTGCCAAAGAACGTTCTTTGATTGTAGCTTAACGCTGTCGCGTAACTGCCAGCCATAACGGTTACTTTTGGGAACGGATCTGAAGCTTAGTGGGAGCTGTATGTAGTCAATATGGGATTCTGTGCTCTTGCATTAATATTGCAACAGTTTGACATCGTGGGCCCTCTCGTTAGTTCCAAGTGTTAAGTGTAAGGCCTTACCCAAACTTACTGTGTGTTTGATTGGACCACTTCGAACAGAACAATGAGAAATACAATGATCGAACATGATAGAGAATGAATAAATCCATGTCTCTAGTTCGATTGATGTCTCATACAGAAAGGATCTGATGACTTTACAAATACCATAAGTCTAAACTATATCACAAGTTTACTGATATGCCTTGGTTGTTTTGACTTGAAGAGTCATGACTGGTTGGGACAGCCACGTGTAGCTAGAGCACCTCTGACTGTTTCTTGATTTATAGTCGCGCTCAGTCCAAGTGGGAGACTGTTGGATTTAGGTGTCCAGACCCGACTAAATCAAGTACCCGACCCGGTCAAGACCCGTAAGAGTTACACCGGAGGCAACGGGTTTTAAAGTCCGCTTACTTTTATAACCGGCAAATTCGCAGAAGAATTAATTATTTGTTTATTAAATGGTTTAATAGATAAATAATTAATTAGTTAATTACCATTAATCATTAAGATTAATTAAGCGACAAAAGACGTTAAATATTATTTACGTCATGGACGAAGATCGATAAATTATTAGTTTGACTAATATTCGGCAAGCGACAAACATTTAAAGAGTTAAATGTTAATTTCGGAAATTAAAAGGTTCGATTAAGGATTAGGTAAAATCAAGGGGCTAAACGGAAACTAAATCAGTTATAAATATAACTGATTAAGGGAGGCGAAACCCTAATCCAAAAAGTGAGATTTTCGGCCCCTCCCTTCTCCTCCCTCTCACGATTCCGACGCCGACGGCAACCCCGCCGCCGCCGCCTCCCTTGTTCTCCGACGATCCGATCACGAGAACCCTAATCCTAGATCACCGTCGCTGCCCCATCGTCCCGCCGCCGACCGCTGCTCACCGAGCCGCCGCCGCGCGTCCTCCTCCCTCGCCGCCGCCGCCGCACCGCCGCAGCCGTCTGCCACCGAGCCGCCGCAGCAGGCCGCGACCAAGCCGCCGCCGCAGCAGCCCGGAGAAGCCGAGCCGCCGCCGTCCGCAGCCCAGCCGCAGCCGAACGCCGCACACCACCGCCGTCACCGTCGCTCGCCGCCGCCGCCCGAGTCGGCCGCCGCCACTCCTCGCCGTCGCCGGTCTCACCGCCGACAAACCCTAACCGCGAACCGCGTCTCCCGCGTGTTCCGTCGTCGTCCGCAAACCCTAGTTCGCGCCCGATCCGACGTACGAGATTTTCTCGGTGCCCGATTCACCGCGTAGTAAATCCGTATCCGCGAGGAAAGTCAGATTCGTTAGACGAATCACATTCTGCGAAACCCTAGCGTCACCCGTTGACTTCCGGTGTCTCGAACGTCTGTTTGAATCACCGCTCAGGTATATCTAAACTTGTTATTAGTTTAGATTTAACTGTTTATTTATTTTATGAAATGTCGCGTTTTTATATAAATGCGTTTTGGTGTTTGCGCGTATGGTGATTGTCGAATCCTGTTGTTTTGGCTTACGCTAATTATCTGGTTTTTCGTGTTAGTAAATTAGAACGTTTTCCGCTGCCT
>JBCNJP010000007.1:35759513-35796322 GCA_039602395.1 Deinandra increscens subsp. villosa | reverse complement strand
CATTCTACCTGGACCTCAGCCGGAATGACATCCGGTTGACCTCGGTTTCGCCCGGACCACGCAGGTCCGCTTGAACTTCGGCCGGATCAATGTTCCGCGAGAATAATAATGATAAGAGTTTATAAATGTATAAAAGTGTAAAATATTATAAAACGTAACTTTTATAATCACTAATATTGTTTTATCAGTAATGTATAGTTGTAGAGTTATCAAATATATCACCGTTGGTTTCGGGTTGGGTTGACTTGGGCATGACTTTAGAATGGATAATAGAAACGGGTCGGGTTACAAATATGGTAAATAGGTGGATGTCACATCAGTCACTATCACGAGTCTAGTGTGACATGACATTCATTAAGTGTCAAATTGATATAATCCTGTTGATCTATATGTGCAGATGCCTCCCAGACAAGAGTTAACTTATGGTAGATTACACAACGGAATATGTGTTTTCAACAAATTCTGGGAAGATGCTAATGAGCAAGCTATTGATCTGATTTTGCAATCAACTTGGGCTACAGCAATGATGATCAACCCTACCATCTACAAGAGCCACATTGAAGCATTCTGGCATACTGCTCAGTCTGTTGATCTTGCTGATGGATCCAGTGTGATCAGGGCCCGGATTTTGAATACTGATGTGGAGATAACAGAAGACAAAATCAGAACAGCTCTGGTTTTGCAGAATGCTGATATGCCTAAATCCTTTCCCAGGAATGAATGGCAAACAACCATTACCAACATGGGTTATTCTGGCGTCTTACTCCCGAATGTCAGCAACAAAATCAAGAAGACTCTGTTTCCGGCAAACTGGAGGTTTTTGATCAATTTCTTTACTGCCGCATTCTCTAACAGAAAGGCAGCTCCTAATGATTTCGTTGAAGAAACCGCATATGCTCTGCACGGGTTTATCTCAGGAGAGGGTTTCAATCTCTCTCGTCAACTCCTGAGATGGATGATTGCTAACCTACACCCAACTGGAAGGGCAGTCAAGTTTTATTTGTACCCGAGGTTTATTCAGACTATTCTAAATAGATTTTATCCAGATTTGCCTAAGCAAGGTGAAAAGATCAAAACTAGCTCAATGAACTTCGGTTCATACAGCAAATTTCAGCAAGGTAAGTACCAAGGTGCTCTTGTACCATTCTTTCCGGCGATGCTAGCTCGTCTTGCTCCTGTTCATGCTTGAGGAGATATCCCAATGGGCGAAGCTGCGGTTGAGGCTGAGGTTGATCCTACTGAAGCGGCTCAAACATGAATTGGACTTGAATGCCCCAGTCAATCCAGAACCTGCTGCTGAAGAAGAAGACCTTGGGAATCTCCAGGGTGAAAATGTTGAAGCAGAAGAGCACATTGAACCAGTTGTGAGTCCGGTGAATGTGGTATCATCTGAATCTGCCAAAGATGATGAAGAGTCAGACTCTTCAAGCTCTGATGACAGTCCATCACCATCTAAACTGATGCATCCAAGGAAAAGACAGAGGACTGGAGAATCTTCCAGGGCCTCTATGACACAACCATCATCGTCGGATGACAGCTACAAACCTTTAGAGGATGATATTGATGAAGATGAGACTTCAGTGTCTCTTGATCAAGCAGATCTCTCATATGATCTACAAGATGAACCTGAAAGCCCTCCAAAGTCTCCTCATACCTTTTTATCTCATAAGATGACAAGGACTGCTAGTGAAGGCAATCAATCCTCTGAATTAATTACTATTAGAGCTAAGAGAAGCAAGTCCTGCACTGAAAAACTTCAAGTTAGAAGAAAGCCTGGCTCCACTAATGAGTATGAAATTGTTGGTTCATCTGGAGCTCAACCTGAAACAACCTTAGCAACTATTTCTGTCTCTCCATCTCCTATGGTTCAAACTGAAAGGATTGAGTTGGATCTGAGACCTCTAGAAGTTATTGCAGAAGCTGCTATTGCCACCTTTGAAGCCACTGTGCTGTCTCTTCAAGCCCGACAACTTCCGAATCTGAAAGAGTGTTGGAACTCCAAGCAGAAGTGTCAAATCTGCAGAGTCAGAATGACCATCTTAATTGTTCTCTACAAGTGGCCAACTAGAAAATCTCTGAGCAGTCACATGTAATTGCTGAACAGGCTGCTGAGATCCAAAGGCTTAAGGAGCTGCTGTCCAAATCAAATGAAGAAACCCAGCTCGGTGAAAAACTAGACAGTGGTGATGCAGGTGATAAAGATTCTGAGCTCCCAGAAGAACAGCTGTCAACTCATCAAGGAACTGATAGTGCTAATTTTCCATCTGGTAAAGAATCTAAAGGAGATCATGACTCCTCAAGTTCCTTAAACGACAGTGACTTTGATGTTGATGCTGATACAGTAATTGAAGGAGATGAGCCTAGCATGACTCATGATGAAGAATCATTTGTGAATAGTCTACTTCATGATGAGCCAGTTGATGAAATCCTTGACACACTCAAGAAGCTGGCTCCTTTGCCAGAGAACTTGAAGCGGCCAAGGTTTGCACCGGCACTCAAGGCCATTGAAGAATCATCTAGTTTGGAACCAGTAGAATCAGAGATAGATAACTCTCTTCAACTTGCAATCGTCCCTACTGATCAAGCTGCATCTCTCCCATCATCTGAAATTGTTCCTACAAACGAAGGTGTCCGTAGATTTTACGTCGACTCGACCTTCTTGGACTTCTCCATGGCAGACTTTCGTGAGTATTATGCTGAAAAGATATACACAAGAAGAAATTCATGTGGGATACTCATTGAAACCGTTGAAGATGATAGTGATGCAACCTATGAAGAGCATCCTTACACGGTAGATTTCAGTGATGTGGAAGATATGAATGAGCTGGAACAAAGACTACATGTTCTAGTTAATCAAGCTAACCCACTGAACTACATTGATTTGGATTTGATTGAAAGTGAAGATGAAGAAGAAGAACTTCCTATTCCTACTCCAATTCAAGTCAAAATGGAGGTAGATGATGGAGTATTTGTGAATGTCTCTCTGCCAACTGGTGTGCCAACTGATGAAACTCCTGCTCTTGATTCTTCTCCACATGTTACCGGTTCTATTCCTGAAGATGCTGAAATTATCAATCTTGAAGAAGCTGCTACTCCAACCATTACTCAAGCTAATCCTGATGTTTCTACAAATCAAGCTCCGAGAGTTCTGATCCATTTAGCTCCTTTCCATCCTTCCTTCCTTCCTATTTTTCCTGATGAAAATGTGACTGGTGATGCTGAGGTTACAGTTACTCAGGAACCTGTTGTCTCTAAAAAACCTGGTCCCTCAACCACAGACAAAGGAAAAAGAATTCTTACTCAAGAAGAAGTTGAAGCTGAAGAGCTAAAAAGAGAAGCTGAAAGAGACCGATCACGTAGAGCTCTCATTGCAGAAACACTTGCTGAGGAAAATAGATTGGTCAGAGAAAGAGAGCAAGCTTTGAAGAGGTATGAATCAGATCATCCTCCAGCTGTTGTTTTTGGAAAGGGTTCAAGTTCGTTACCTGAAAAATCTGCACCATCCAAGGACGATGAGCCAACCATCCGCATCGTCACTAATCTTGAAGGAATAGACGTTGATGTGGATGATGTGTCAGAAACTGCTCAGATGGTGAGGTCTCTTATGAAAGACAGAATTCCTCTGGAATATCTTCTTAGACTTACCGATCTTGAGCTGACTAAGTTGTATACTGACGAGGAGAGATTGAATTCTAATCTCCCTCGTGCTGATGAAGCTGAGAAGATTCCTGAATCACTGGTTGATCCTCTGTCAGATCCATTTGCTGATACTGACAAAACATTTGACTTTGCACCGATCCGAGATCGTATTTCTGATCTTGTTCTTGACATGGGTAAATCCTTCATTCCTAAAGATCCTGCTGATGATCTACCTGATCCATACTCTGTTGAGTACATCATTGCTACCACCAACCGGATGACCTTCGAAGAGCTCCGTAATTATCTCAAATTCAAAAATGTGGAGAGAAAGTCTTGGATTCGTAAGAAGACGACTGGCCTTCGCAAATTTGTTATTGAGTATAGGAAGACTGAGAGGCTCGCCAAGTTGGAGCAGATAAGACTGAAGGAACAGGAGAGAGCTGAAGCGGCCAACAGGATTAAAAATCCACCCATTTATGATGACTGGGTGAGAATGGCTCTGAATTCTAAGGCGATGCTGAGATTTACTGCCAAGAACTTGAGGAAGATGCCAGCCAACCCCAATGTTAATCATGGAATGAATATTCTGGGTTGGAAATATGATGAAGCCTTCGATGCTTTTATTGTGAAGAGACGGAATGGATACGTTCAATTCTTTGCTGACTTCAAAGCTCTTACAAGCCTCTTCTCATGGGAATTGAAGCAGCTTAAATACCTGGACTTGGTGAATCATACGAAACACAGTAAAGGTATTAGAGCTGAACATCTGATCAAATCAGCCTATGATGACAAAAGGTTCAATCTGAATCCTGATGAAGAAAGAAGAGCTTAGATAGCCGAAGAAAAGAAGCGACTCCGTGCACCACATAAAGGAATCTTCAAGAACATCGGTGATAAAGTTAATGTCAAATGGATCCCAGGGAATCAGAAGAAATTCCCAATAATCAGCTGGTATTACAACGGGATGACACATGAGTTGGTAATCGAAAGGGAAGGTGCTGAGTCTATCAGATTATTTGCTGCTATAGAGCTAAGAATGCTGTCAAGATCATACATCAAGCTCATCTATTACCAGAAGATGCGGACCATCCCTACTCAGCTTAGACCATACGAGTGCTACGATGCCAACTACTTCTTGATGTTTCTGAACTGGTGGTGCAATCAGCTTGCTGGTATTGGTAGGTTCAAGCTTGACTAAGAGATGTTGAGGACTGCAAACTGCTGGTTGATGGAAGAAAATGGTTCGAGTGTGGTTCTTGACAAGGTAAAAAGGTTAGTCGAGCTAAACAACTACAATGATCTGAAGAAACTGGTTTGGCAAGACCTCTGGAGGCTGTATGATCTGGGAATTCATGTCCATTCAGACATACACAGAGAAGCTGCTAGAGAAAACTGGAGGTTCCTGCTCAAGTTAGTCGGTCAAGATGGTTGAAGCTCGAGAGGTTTGCATTGCCAACATGGGTGGAAATTGTTAGAGCTTATTTATGTTGGCAACACAAACTATTTATCTTTTTGATGTTTATTTGTAATTTTACTTTGATTATGTACTTTGTTATCTTTGATTATGATTATATATGATGTTTTTGACTAAGTGTTAGCGTACTTGTATTTCTCCTTAGCGAACTTCTTGTATATTGAACTTAGCGGACTTGATTAACTCTTAGCGAACTTGTCACTTATCTCTTAGCGTACTTGTTATACTTTGCGTACTTGATTGATATTTGTCCTAGCGAACTTGTTTTGCTCCTAGCGAACTTGATCTGTTCCTAGCGCACTTAACTTGTTCCTAGCGTACTTAATCTATGCTTAGCGTACTTGTTAGCGGACTTGTTTGTGTCTAGCGAACTTGTTAGCGAACATGTTAATGCTTAGCGTACTTCATCAAGTTCTAGCGAACTTGTTTTTTGTTCTTAGCGTACTTCTTTATAGTCTTAGCGTACTTCATATTCTGTTAGAATATTTTGCTGAATTCTAGGCAATGATTGGTTTGTGTCAAACATTCTATTTGTCCCAGGCTCTCTTGTAGTATAGATACTAAAGTGAAAACCCTAATACGTGTTCCTCCTGGTTATTTCTACAAGAGAGCCTTTGTGTGTGTGTTCTTGGTGTATTTAGTGTGTGTTCTTGAGTTTCAGAGATCTATGGGGTGAAATCAACCAAGATTGATCATCACACTTGTTTTCCGCACTTTTGTGATGAATCGAATGAGAACATTGTGCTCAAATCCGGTCCTAACAGCTTTTGCTGGATCCAGGGCCAGCTTCAGGGTCACACCCTGCGGGGATGGTAGCGCCTAGATTGCGCAGCTTGTTTGCCCAGTCGGACACATCCCACTTGGGGTTCTTCAACCCCAGGTCCCCGGCCTCTTTGGCCATCTTCAGCCTGCATTGAAGGAGGGAGACAAGGGCAATCCTCTTGCCCTCCTTTTCCTTCACGACCAGGGCAGCCTCATGCTCAGCCCGCACCTCAACAGCCCTCTTCTCCAGCTCCTGCACCAGCCCCAGGTTCTTATCAGCAACGATCTTGGTCAAGCTCAATTCCTTCTTCAGGGTGGCGACCTCCTTCTTGGCCAAGGATTCAGCATCCTGGGCACGCCTCTCAGCGGCCTGGACCAATTCAAAGAATCGCCCGGCAATCTGCATGCAAAGGTAAGTTAATTAACAATTTAAACTCGGAATGGTCTAACTATGCATGAAAATTCAGGAGTACCCAGGATTTACTTACGTGGCGAGAGATGGCCTCAGCGTGTGAAAGTAGCCCAGCGGCGTCCATGTTCTCCAGGGGCTGCAGTGATATGGCGGAGCTGGTGGCCCTAGTTTTGCGCTTTGTGCCTGAGGTCTTGGAGGGAGGAGCTTTGGGAACCGATGGAGGCTCAGATTTTACCGTGGCTAGGATTTGGAATTCATCATCACCCAGCAGATAGGCGTCCAGATCCACCTCTTCGAGGTTCACAGGAGCAGGAGCGGCTAAGAAACAAAAAGCATAAAAAGTTAGCAGAATCCAGGGAAAATCCTAGGTCTAAAAGGCAGGGTTCCAGGATACTTACAACTAGACATGCTATGGGAGCAGGAAGAAGCAACTTGATCAGGGACAACCTTGAACTCGCGATCCTCTTCAGTGATGGTCAAGAAGGTCTCAAACCTCTCGAATGTCCTTGGATTCACAGGGCCAATGGAACTCAAGCTGGGCACTGCAAAACAAAAAATTCAAGGTCAGTTTTCATTAAACATGTATATTGAAAATTGAAACCCTAATTCCTAATGCAGGTGAGGACCTACCCTCTACTCTCCACCTAATCGGAAGATCTATTCCTCCCGGGATGGTCGACCTCTTCACAAAGAAAAACCTCCCATTCCATTCTTCATGGTATGAAGCCCGAGGAATCATCTGAGTACCCTTGTTCAGAGCCTTGAACAAGTATCGGTTGCTGCCATGGGACTTCAGTTCATAGCCCAGGGACAACTCAGGCAACCCAACCAGGGAATCAAACTCCATGTTCAGTCGGTCAAGGGTACCCAAAATTCTCCATACAATGGGAAGAGTCTGGGCGTAGGCAAGGCCGGTAGCTTCAAATAATTCGGCCACTAACCCAGTGAAAGGATATGAAAGCCCCATGGAGAAAGGAGTGAAAGGAAAGCAGACCCAGGTTACGGAACAGAAATCCGACCTAAGTCTCCTGTCAAAGGGCCTAACCTCGGCACCGTCAGGAAGGAGACCGGACGCCAACAAACAGGCAATGTCGGCGTTGGAGAAGTTGCAGGTTTCCGTTTCCGGAGCTTGCAGATACTTCTGATCGAGGAAATCCTCGATCCCGGTCTCTTTGGCCGCCGTTTCCGACCGGATTTTCTTACGAGACATAGCAACGTAAGGAGAAAAGAAAGAAATCAGGGGAAGAATTACCTAATCGGAAAGGACTGAAGGCCGGAGGTGTCGATGAAAAGCTTTGCTCTCGTAAAACTGATGTGAGAAAAGAAAAAGGTTAATGGCGCATTTATAGGAGGGTAGAAGTTGCAGAGGTGATGGGAAGTTACCCTCGACTTGGCATCGTGGATACTAAATCAACGGACATGATCGAAATAGGCGTGGATTAGACCTCAATTTGAAATTTTCACAGCTGTAATCTCTATCTACAACTTGCGAAAATTTGGGGGAAATTGTTATACCCTAAATCTTCGGCTGGTAAACCAGGGTACAGGTATAGACCAGGGGTAGGTATGACCCAGGAATCGTATGACCCTGAATTTGGCAGGTAATGTTCGGTGACCCTGAATGTGTCAATAGTAAAGTGATGACCCAGGATGTCGACTTCATTCAGGGAAGTTTACATTCATTTTATTCTATATTAATATGATCTAAAATGTGCATAATCCAGGGTTACCCTTATTTTATAGATGACCCAGCATGTGGAAATGACCCTGCATGCTAGGGCATTGTCACTAACAGTTTGTGTGCCTATATTTGATCAAGGACAGGTTGACGAAGTCTACTAACGGTCGCATAAAACAAGCTAAAGACTTATTTCGCACGTGGTCAAAGTCAGTTAGCTGGAAACTCGGTCAACCAACTGAAAGAGACGTTGAAGAGGAGATCCCTAGAATATCAGACAAGTTGTTGAAGATCTAGGAGAATATATATAGGACACTTAGTCATTTATTCAGCTCATTCGAGCTTTACTCATTGTATTCTCGTACTGATTCTTCTGCATACTCATTGTACTCAAACATTTACGTGATTAATAAATTGGTAGCGTGTGTTATCGCTACCCGGGGTTTTTATGCCGGCGGCGCCTTAGAGACATCTAAGGGCTAAAGGCTTTTCCCTAGTAAAATTCTCGGTGTTCCTACTTACATTCAAGGCTTCATTTTTGTTATTATCTTTCTCAATCGATTTCATAACTAAACTTACATTTTAACCCAGGATTCCGCCTTTAGTCCCTGGAATCCAGTTGTTGTCCCAGGATTTTTACAAGCAGTTTTCGTATCTTAATCCTAGGCACCAAACCTCACAATCTTATTTGGTTCAAGTTTTACTAATTTTGCTTAAGTAATTTTTAGCCAAAACACGAGGTACTCGGTTGTGTTGCCATTTTTTGATGAATCTTCGTTAAAATTAAATTAAAGATAAATCTAGCAAGAGTTTGGAAAAATATTGACACCAATTGCCCCACGGTGGGCGCCAAATTGTTTTGGTCAAAAATTATGTGAGTAAATTAAGTAACCAAATTAGTTTGTGAGGTATGGTGCCCTGGATGTAAGTTTTTGGAAATCAAGTTTATAGGCAAATATCCAAGGTTATATGAAAATGTATAGAAACACAAACAACAACTTCCCTGAATGCAACTAAAGACAGCGAGATTTGAAAGGGGGAAAAGCCCTTAATCCTTGAATATCATCAAGGATTGCCGGCATAAAAAACCCCTTCGGCAAGGATAACACACGTTGCCTATTTATTGCACAAAAGTATGTTCGATTACAGAGGTTTGCAGCTGATTTCTAAGTGAGTGAGTGGGAATACAGGTGAACGTAAGTGAAAAAGTAGACCCTAAGTTGCCTTTAAATACAAGATAATCCATAACTATAACTCCGAGATTCTTGAGATTGCCCTTCCAACGACTTCTGGCCGTTATTTGACCGAACTTGGCGGCGAGTCTTCATTTCTACACGTGTTCTAGCTTTGAATGAGTCCATATGACCGTTATGCATTCTTTTGTACCTGACTTGATCACATGGAGTCAAAGAAAAGATTAGTAACATCGCCCCAGCATGCTGGGTATCCGTGCATACTGGGATCAGATAGTACAGACAAATAAACCCTGGATTCAATACATCCTAGGACAGTAATTAAATAAAGAATAATATAAATATGAGAACCCTGGGTACCGATAAATCAAATGTGCAGTCCCTGGATATTCGACATCCAGGGGTCCAGATCTGTCAAAAAGGATTAGCGAAATTAGGGCCGGAATTCAGGGTATGACAGTTATTACCATAAACTTGGAAATGATTCTTCTTTCAGGCCAGTACATCAGAAGAGAAAAAAGTATGCCCTAGAAAAGGTCATGATAATCCAGGAAGAAGTGGACCGCCTGCTCAAGAACACGATGATAAGGGAAGTGAAATTCCCAAGATGGCTCGCAATATATGGTCGTGATGCAAAAGAAAAAAGACAAATGGAGGGTTTGTGTGGATTACACTGACCTTAACTGAGCATGTCCCAAAGATCCCTTCCCTTTACCACACGTAGACTCAATGGTGGACGCTACAACAGGCCATGAAATGCTGACATTCATGGACGCAACCTCGGGAATATCAACAAATCCAAATGGAACCAGGAAGATACTGCATTCATCAACCCTACAGGTATTTATTGTTATATTGTTGTACCCTTTGGATTGAAAAATGTAGGTGCAACTTACCAAAGGTTAGTGAACATGATGTTCAAAGAGAAGCTAGGGGACACCATGGAGGTGTACATCGATGATATGGTGGTTAAATCCGTGAAAATGAATAGCCATTTCTAGGATGTGAAAGAGTCCTTTGACATACTGGACAAATACAATATGAAGCTGAACCCTGAGAAATGCCATTCTGGAGTGGGTGCCGACAAATTCTTGAGATATATGGTAACGAAAAGGGGAATTGAAGCCAGTCCTCAACAGATTCGAGCAATAATGAATCTGAAGTCACCAGAATCAACGAAGGATGTACAAAGACTAACAGGTCGAGTAGCAGCTTTGAACACATTTATCTCAAAATCCTCGGAAAGATGTCGTGAATTCTATGACATCCTGAGAAAGAACAAAAGGTTCGAATGGACGACCCAGCATGAAAAAGCTTTCCGGGATCTGAAAACATACCTATCCTCGAAACCACTCCTAATGAAGCCAGAACCAGGAGAACCGTTGCCTCTATACCTTTCAGTTTCGAGAAATACGGTAAGTGCAGTGCTGACCAAGGATGCAGAAGGCCAGCAACATCCAGTCTACTATGAAGTAAAAGTCTACTCGATGCTGAATCTAGGTATTCTCATTTAGATAAACTCGTTTTTGCTTTAAGTATGGCTTCTACTAAACTTAGATATTACTTTGAAACACATACTATACATGTAAAGACTAACTATCCTATCAAGTTTGTTTTGAGAAAACCAGAAAAGTTAGGTAGGATGGCAAAGTGGTCAGTCAAACTAAGCATCTATGACTTAGCTTATGAAGTAAGAACGGCCATAAAATCATAAGCTATAGCAGACTTTGTGGCTGATTTCAGTGATGATTGTTTTAGTCAAAAATTCACTTAGGAATTTCGTATTCCAAACTTAGAATGTGAGGTAGTGTGCTTGTCAATATGCTTGAAATGTAAAGCTGAACACAAGGATGTAACGAGGGAAAAATCCAGGATCCTTCGAGTTGCCTCTAGGAATCCTAGCAAAAAAACCTCGGGAGCCGGCCTGAAGAGCCTGCTTCCTCACAATTTTATTGATAGGAAACTGAAAATTACAAGTGTTTTGGAGGTATGATCGATCAAGCTAAGTGTTACAGAGATTGTATGCTATCAGAGCTAAAGTGTGAAGGAGTTGTGTGTGTTCCTAAGTCGATCAAAACCTCTATTTATATAGTTACAAGGTAATAACCAAAAGTGCTAAAAATAAGGGATTCCATTCCCAAGTCTTTGTGAACGTTAGGAATCAGTTATGACACGTTCTTCAATGCTTGACCTGGTCTTTAGCCTTCATTTACACGTCCCTTTAAGCCTGCAATTAATTAGGACACGTGGAGAATTGAAACGGTTAGTCACTAACTCCATTTCAGGATACTGAACCACTATTGAGCTTCCGGCAAGGATCCTGAAATAAAACAACCAAATGTCATATATTTTAGGGATTCTCCCCATTAAGTCAATATGAACGTTGTGGGCCACTTAGTCCACGTTCTATAGTATTTGTCCGAGTCTTTAGGCTTGTTTTACACGTTTTCTTTACCTGCAAGCAAATAAATACGAGGAACAACATAGCGGTTAGTCGATAACTGTAATTCAGAATGCCTGAACCTATCAGGATTCTCAACCCGTCTGAGGATACTGGACCACTTGAGCTTCCGCCGAGCATCCCGAAATATCAGCCCAAACAATTGCCCCTGAATTTTGACAGTTGTCGACCATGAAGACGACTGTGAAAATTCAAACTCTTGAAATAATTACGGAGATGACTCGTTAGCTCCTGATTTGATAGTGACGCAACTTCTCATGAGACTTCTCCAAAAATAACCCTGGATTACCGTCGGAACCTTCTCGATTTCTCTTTTTCTCCAGGTTAGCTCCCTCCCTTTTCTTTTCGATTTTCTTCCGCGATCAAGGCCAATGAAGCAGATGTTGAAGGCTTCACTGCTAAGGCTTGAATGCAGCTACCTAGAAAGGAACTCTGGAGGAGCTTGGGGGTGCTGAGAAACTGGAGTTACCCCTTTTGAATTTCCTGCATGGTTAATACTAGTATCCGACTTTCTTTATGATCATTTTGGAGATGAATATGTTTGTGAAGCTATGCAGGTTCCAAAACGAAGAAATTTACACAATCGCTTGTGTTACAATTGCCGACAAAAAGGGCATCTGGCACAAGATTGTCCGGTTTATGCTGCTTCTAGTTCAAGGAAAGGAAAGGTTCCATTTGTTGGTAAAGTTGCCAAACAACGATTCATTGATGAAAATGGCAGAGTATTTGATGAATACCCACAACCTACATTTTTCCAAACTCAAAGAACGTTTTCAAAATGTTCCATATGTAGGTTGTTCGTCCCAATCAACTGTGACAGGTTCATCAGATACCGATTTACCAAAACAACAAATCTGGAAACCTAAAGTGGTTTCAAAAGGAAATCAAGATACTGGTCGACCAGAAGCAATTCGCTTCGGGTCATTTATAAATTGATGTGTTTGACCAGTGTGCAGGTACTTTTAGAAGACCTATCGGTGATTGAAAAGTTGCTGATGGAGGAGTATTCTGCTGTTTTAAGTTAAATTTCATGTGATAACAATTTCAAAACTGAAATTTTTCTGAAAGCTAAAACTGAAAGGTATCCATGTCGACAGGTCAATTTTCTTTCTTTTTGCATTTCGTATGTAGTTTAGGGGAGAAAATTGAACTACCAAAAATAGCGTCTTTGTGTTTTTTTTGTTTTGTTAAAATGAAAATCCAAAAATAGAGTTTTCATTTTAAGGGGGAGAAATGGAAAAATATAAAAACATTGAAAAATGAGAAATTGTATCCGACATGTTTGGGAAATGATGGTACATTGGCTTACGTGTCTGACTCATGGATAAACTAGATGAAAAAGTCATAAGATCATTGCTCGATGTGCTTGGTAGGCTCGGCATTAAATCAGAAAGTATTCAGATGTGATAAACACATTAAATACTAATGCTTGACCAAGTGGACAACATCTTGATGCATGTCTCATGATATCAAGAAAAGATATGTGAAAAAGAAAAATGAGAAGTCACTGTGTATACATGTGTTCATTTTGCAAAGATTTAAACTTGTTTGATTTTCTTTATTTTGTCAAACGATCGGACTTTCTTTGCGTATCGAAAGATCGACCTGATTGTTGTTCGTTTGACGTTCTGCTTTATTTTCTTTGGTGTTTCGTATAACTCATCGGACTTTCTCTGCGTGTACGGGAGTACCGACCTGATTGTTGTTGAGTTATACAATTTCAACTTGTTTTATTTTCTTATTTTGTTAAATCCGAGGCCTTATCTGCGTATCGAAAGATCGACCTTAAGGTAGACGATTTAACGTTCTTATTTCTTTTTGCATGGAACACAGTTGACTGAATCATGAATATAATCATTATGTGATTAAATCACAAGTGAAATCACAAAGTGTGATATAAAAAGAAAAAAACATATCTGAGTATGTCTGATAGTGTGGGGTACACTGGTCAAAGCAAACTAAATCAATCAATAACATATCCAGATGTTATGAGTATGATTGTGCCTGAGTTTAAGATGGACAAATTATACCAGTAATCGACATGACTTGTGTGCTGAAGTAATTGAAATTGAAGTGTAGTTCAGCATGATATGACCAATATGATTCCAAGTTGTGATCTTTCTTGCAAAAGACAAAAATAGTGTCTGATTCAGTATTGCATTTATATTTCATATCTGAAAAGTTCAAAAAGATTTTCGATGTGTTTTGATGTAAAGTTTCAAAAAGCCAAAAAGATTTTGTTTCTTATTTGTTTTCGACCGATCGATATGTGATACGAAATCAAAATTTCAAAACTATATCTTGGATTCTCGAAGAGAAGTTTTGCGCCAAGATTAAATTAATTTTCAAAAGAAAAGGAAACCGCGTTTCTGTCTTCTGAAATTGCAGGTTTGTGTGTCAAGACTCAAGCATGGTGAGAGGGGGAGTATGAAGTATCTTTCACAAGTGGATCTTGAAGTGCAAAGATAATTAAAGAGTGATCCAGCCATGCAAGCTCTATTTCTGACAAGATTTCAAGTCAAAGATCGGATGCAGCCATGTTGAAGATTGAAGACTGTAGTTTAGTTAGAGAATAGATACACTACACGTTAAGGGGGAGTTTGTTAGAGCATATTCCTATGCTATGAGTGTCTCGTGTATTGTATCTATGTGAGCATGTCTTAGAGTGAGTTGTAGTGCCTATTTGGTTGGTGGCGTACCATATGGTCCGGCGGATCATATGGTCCGGCGTATCAGTTGGTACGCTGGGTGTTATGTCACTAACTATAAATAGGGTGTGTTAGAATGTGCATGCTAGCCAGAAAAACACTTCTGTCATTCTACACTTTCTGTGTGTGTGTTCTAGAGAGAGAAACTAGAGAATCTTCATTGTAATCTCAAGTGATTCAATACGAATTCTCTTATTTACATCTCGTGTTCGTTACGTTGATCAAAGCATGCAGTAGTAAGATCGTTTCACGTTTCTACAGATACTGTGGATGAACTACGAGAACAAGCATCTTGGAGGATGGCTGCATATCAACAAAGAATTTCAAAGACATACAACAAGCATGTGAGGATTCGAAGATTCAGGGAGGAGATCTGGTCCTGAGAAAAGCATTTCAGAACACTATAAATCCTGGGCATGGGAAGTTGACCCCTAAATGGGAAGGTCCCTACTTGATTGATTCCGAATCCCGAAAGGGGGCATATTGGCTTGCTAACATGGAAGGAGAGCTGATGCCAAGACCTTGGAATGCAATTCACCTAAAAGCCTACTTCATGTAAGTTCATCACCCAGGATGCAACATCCCAGGTATATCTCTCAACTATTGATTCTTTCAAGGTATTTGACTAACTCACTTCCTTATATTTTACTTCATTACTTTTCACTCTTGTTTATTACTCTTTCAAAATTTGCTAACATTTATTGTGAAGACATGTGAAATAAAGACACGTACCATACCCAGGATGCACAAGCCAAAGATGTTTTTCTCCTAAGTCAGATATTGACCATCTCTCCTCCGTTATGGGTAATTATAAAATCCACACTAAGGTTTGAAGATAATACGTCTTCCTCACGAGTTAGGCTTTGATACCTCGCCAGTTGCGCAAGATGGCTTGGTATGACCCAGGATTA
The DNA here is from genome assembly GCA_039602395.1 of Deinandra increscens subsp. villosa. NCBI lineage: Eukaryota > Viridiplantae > Streptophyta > Magnoliopsida > Asterales > Asteraceae > Deinandra > Deinandra increscens. The sequence continues at coordinate 35,781,084 of JBCNJP010000007.1, read as the reverse complement.
CGGGATCGACCTGTGTTGACAACATGGGCAACAACCTCATGATCTATGGACATACGCAAGTCCCTTAAGGTTTTTGGTATTTACATATCAACTTAAGACACCCGAGGCAATTCCCTAGTTCGTTGGTATGACATGAGGATGGACCCTAGAATTCGTCGGACGGCACCGGGATTTACCCCAGTTCGCCGGATCGGCACCGGGCTTGACCCCATAATTTTTCGGGTTTATCCCCAGTATTTATAGGCCTGACCCCAGGATTTATGGGCTTGAACCCATGATTTATGGGCTTGACCCCAGTATTTTAGGTTTAACCCCAGTATCTATAGGTTTAACCCAAGCGTTTTCAGATCTGATCGAAAAAATCATGGGATTGCCCCAGGATTATGACCTAGGATGGCATATGGATGCCAAATCCTAGGAATTCGCTATTGACTAAGTAATAGTTTATGGTGTTCCTAAACATGCAGGAAATATAAACAAGCAACGAACACAAAGATTGAAGAAATGGTGTGATCCTACTTTAGAGAACTTAGACATCCAGGATGCACCCCAGGATGAAGAAGGTAAGAACTTACCTCCTGTAACCTGTACATTTTCTTTATATCTATTTATGCAGGTAAAAATCATTCAACACATCAACAAGTAGCTAAAGCATGGCGGTTATATAATTAAAACTAGCCTGAGGTCAGAGCGAAGCCGTCCGACCACCCCAGGGCGGGGCATGTCAAAAACCATAGGCATCAAGCCTATGGGTGGAACATTGTATACCGGGAAACACTCTTCGGAAACTATTACGAACAAAAGATTAAAATAGTTTCAACAAAAGACAATGAAGGAAATAAAGGACCATGGATTATTGAACGATATCCATGGCTGCTGCATCCTCAGCCCCTCCATCTCCTTCCTTCACCGCTTCCTCCTTCGCATCCTTCTCCACCCCAGCATCCTCGGCCACCGGCTGCTCCACTTCGGTCCCTGATCCAGATGCACCAGTGGGGGGCACCACCTTCGCACCCCGGATTTCCGCAAAATCGCATCCTGAGGGTATAGTACCCCCACAGGTTGCGTAGCTTCTTTAACCTATCTCTACATCCCTATTGGGGTTGGTGTAACCTGCATCCATCGCCTCCTTGGCCATCTTAAGCTTGGTATGGAGGACCAAGATCAGGGCCGATTTTCTGGCCGTCTCCACAGCCTCAACCATAGCTTTCTCATGCTAAAGCCGAGCCTCCACAGCCTTCTTCTCGTTTTCAACCACCAGCTTCTGGGCTTTGACATGCAGGGCTTTAGCCTTTGCTACCTCTTTTTTGGCTCGGGAAACCCTGGATTTGAAGACCCTGGCCTCCGTATCGCGCCTCTCAGTGACTTCGAGTAGCTCCAGAAGGCAAAGATTAGCCTAAAATAAGGTAAACGTAAATTAGCATTCATTTTATAACTAACAAAAAACTATACGCAGTATGGAAACAGCTAAAGATTACCTGGTGAGCAATGACCTCAACATGATACACCAAATCCTGGGGTTACATCTCAGACAGGGGATGGTGAGTGGTGGCAGCGCTGGAACCCCGGGTTTTCCTCTTGGTATCGGACGCCTTGGATGTGGTCGCCCGAGACACCTGGGCTGGTTCAGCCTTAACAGATGCCAAGACCTGAAGATCCTCATCTTCTTCCATCCCTGGGATGATCGTAGCCTCTAGGTCATCAGCATCAAAGTTGGGGGCAGCAGCTGTCAAGAAAAACCAAAAAGTAAAATATCATAGGATGTTAGACAACATATACAAGTAGAAGGTATGCGGAATCCATGGGTACTTACAGATCTACGAGTGTGGTATGAAGCGGCAGAATACTCGTCGGACCGGAACGCACATTCGGATTCAGGGATACCCAAGAATTTCTCTAAGTTAGTCTCAGTTGCTTCTTCTTCGGGGCCAATCTCTAGCAAGCTAGGCACTACGAAAGTAAACATTCAGGGTCAGTATATCATTAAAAATATATGTAAACCCTAACATCTATGGCAGGTCATCCTACCGTTCATAATCCATCTTTGAGGGAGCTGGTCACCCCCAGGGATGCTTGAGCGCTTCAGAAATAAGAACACACCTCTCCATTTGTCACGTTAGGTGGCACAGGGCAACAATTGTAGATCTTTTGACAAGGACTTACATAGAAATCGGTTTGAACCATGGGATTTCAACTCATATACCTGAGCCAGCTCAGGTAGACCAATCAATGACTCAAATGAATGGTTCAGATGATCTAGGGTACCCAGGATGCGCCAAGCCACTGGAAGGGTTTGGGCATAAGAAAGGCCGGTGGCCTTGAAGAACTCGTCGATGAGACCGGTGAAGGGGTAAGAAAGGCCGATGCTGAAAGGAACGAAGGGAAAACAGACACAAGTCTTAGATGCAAAATCCGACCTCAACCTAGGGTTGAATGCACGGATTTCGGTAGACGGGGGAAGTAGTCCTGAAGCCTTAACGGTTGCAATGTCAGCGTCGGTGAAGCTGTATGTCTCTTGTCCGGGGTTTTGCAAGAATTTCTAGTCTATACAATCCTCAATCCTCGGTAGAGATGACCACAGACTCATGACATATGCATCTTTTAGTCATAATCGGCTTTAGGCTATGTGTAGTGGTAACCCCCCACCCATGGGGGTTATGTGACATGTGGTTGCCACCTCATCATAGGGGGGTTATAGAAAAAATGGTGTAGTGGTAACCCCCATATAACCCCCCAACTCATCATTTGTTAATCATTACTCAATTATTATTTTTTTAATTATTAAATAAAACTAAACAACAAATTTTATTAAAATATAAAACTTACATTTTTTTATAAAAATTTCTAAAAACTACAAAACGAAAAAAAACTAGTCATCGTCTTGAACATCATCATACGCCTCATCCTCATCGTTATCACCATGGTCATCATCATCATCATCATCATCATCATCATCATCATCATCATCATCGTCATCATCGTCATCATCGTCATCATCATCATCATCATCATCATCATCATCATCATCATCATCATCATCATCATCATCATCATCCTCCACAATCACATGATCACGATTTGCCCACGTATGCTCCACCAAATCCGCCATAAGTGCGTTATGCTGTTGTCTAGACCGCATGGCCGCCAAATTTTGAAGACGTTCTTCCAGGATGCTTCTAGGAGAATAACCTGGTGTTCGGGATCGTAATATGAACAGATCGCCTGACCCGTTTCCTCCTTTACCATATTGTGCATGATGATGATGGCACGCATACAAGCTTTCATTTTATCAAGCGTCCATAATCGGCAAGGATTTTTCACGTAATGCCATTTCTTTACCAATGTGGCGAATGTACACTCGATACCCTTTCTTGCCGCTTCTTGGACTGTCTTGAAGTGTTTTCTTTTTTCATCAATAGGGTCCTTATACGTCTTCACCATGAATGAATATTCTGGGTATATCCCATCACCCAATAGATAACCATGTGGATACCATTTGCATAAAAACAAGCCTTGGCACCTTTACCGGATACATAATCCTCTATGATAGGGATTCCCTGCAACACGTTGATGTCGTTGTTCGAACCGGCTACCCCGAAGTGTGCGTGCCAAATCCATTGATCGCACGAGGCTACGGCTTGAAGAATCACAGTCTGGCCCTTTTGATCTCCCCGTGTGAATTGGCTTTTCCATGCGGTGGGACAATTATCCCATTGCCAATGCTTGCAATCTATGCTACCAATCATACCCGGTAAACAATGTCGCTCATATAAGAGTTGAAGATCATTCCACGACGGCTTACGTAAATACCGTGAGCCATACAATTCCCATATCCCTTTAAAAAATATATATATAAAACAATTTAAAAAAAACTATAACAATTAAAAAGATATAAAAGTTATACCAATTAAAAAAATATATAAAACAATTTAAAACAAAAAGACTATAACAATTTAAAAAGATATATATACCTTTAGCAAAATGGTCCAACGTATCTCTTGTTGTCTTCTCCGCCATTTTTAAATATTCATCGTTGATATCCGTCGTGTTCCCGTATGCCAAGATACGTAATGCCGATGTACACTTCTGAATAGCGGTAAATCGGATTCCCGCGTGCGTCACTTCGTTGTTGAAAATACGGATATTTTTCTTCATGATCATGTGCTATACGTAGGAACATACGTTTACTCATCCAGAAACGAGTAAAAAATGTTTTGGGATTTCGATATGTTGGAATGGCGGAAAAATAGTCACTCATCAAACGATTATTTGCCGCCTCACGATCGCGCTCAATTTGGGTTCTTCGGATAACCGGACGAGGAACGGGAGGTGGTTCCATGTTCATCACATATGAAACTATCTCGTCTTCGAACTCCTCGTCGAAATCATAAAAAATAGAAGATGATGATGATTGTGGAGAACCCATTTTTTTTTAAATATGGAAGGAATGGTAGTGAGTGAGGGTGGAGAAATGATATGTGTTGTTAATATATATATATATATATATATATATATATATATATATATATATATATAATATACAATGGAAATTGAAGTTGAATAGTGGTCTTTTTACTTTTTGCAATTTGACCACCACATTTTGTTTTTATTAGCACTTAGACCACAACTTTTTGTTTTATTTAGCATTTATGGTCCTTATTAAATTTTGTTTTTATTAGCACTTAGACCACAACTTTGGTGCTTTGACGCTTTTACCCCTAAACTTTTACGATTTGTTTTTTCTTTCTTTTTAACGAAATAGTAAACTTTTAGTTTGCATAGTTTGGCCACATTGTTTCATACTCTTACGTTTTGTAACGTCTAACTTTTAAAGTTTTATTTTATTTTAAGTTTTGTTGTCTTCTATTTTGGTCACAAAACTTTTAACTTTTCTACTTTCGTTTTTAGTATACTTTTATAGTTTTATACTTTCACTACAAGACTGTTAAATTTTTACGTTTTATACCCCTAAACTTTTTTACCCTCTAACTTCTAAATCTTTTTTTTGTTTTAAGTTTTGTTGTCTTCTACTTTGGCCACAAAACTTTTAACCTTTATACTTTCGTTTTTAATATACTTTTATAGTTTTATACTTTCACCACAAGACTTTTAGACTTTTACGTTTTATACTGCTTAATTTTTTAATACTTTAACTTTTAAAGTTCTCTTTTTTGTTTTAAGTTTTTTTGTCTTCTACTTTGGGCACGGAACTTTTAATTTTTTTAATTTCGCTTTTAATATACTTCTATAGTTTTAAACTTTCATCACGAGACTTTTAAACTTTTACGTTTTATACCACTTAACTTTTTTTACTTTCGTTCAGTATACAAATTCAACCCGCAGCAACGCGCGGAGTGGGTAAACATCTCGTTACTATATATTACATTTTACATCATTTTTTTGAATATTTTATTAAGGTTAGAATATTTTATTATTTCTTTTATATTATTTTATTCAAGTGTTATTATTATTTTAATGATACATATATATTAAACTAATCTAATGTTAAATATATATTTAATTAATCAAATGGTTTTTATATATTTAATTAAATGATATTACGATCAGTCCAATGGTTTTGTGTGTTCATGCTATTCCAGCAATAACATCTATTGATTATATGTTTTGTGTGTCTGCGTTTTCTCAGCGGTAACCTCTATTGATTACTAACCATTTATATTATGCTTGCATATTACAAATGCAATATTCATGTTGTCAGAGCGATAACCTCCATTGCAATGGTTTTGTGTGTTCGCATTATCCCAGCGATAACCTCCATTTAGATTATTTAATTTTATAATATTTTTTTACTTTTTATATTTTTGTTTTGGTTGTGTAATACGTAAACTTTTTTAAGTGGTAAATATAATATGGTCATAATTTTATAAGTGATTTTGGTGGTTCGGTGTTTTTTTTTTTGTTTTCCTTCACGTATCCTTAAAGCAATGCAATTGTTTTGTGTGTTTGCGTTATCCTCACGTTAACCTGCATTGATCACCAATAATTTATGTTGTTGGTGGTGTAGCAGTTTAACTATTTTTTCTACCCGTGTTATCCGAAAGATTAAAACAACAAGAACACAATCAAACGTGATCGCGTTGAGATGAAGGAAGTCATGATCTTTTGTGAAGCTCACTCTATGTAAAACAAACAACAAGCTAAGCCAATAGAACTAACGTAACAATGTTGCAATTTTGATAACATCATGATGTCATTCTTAAACACCCCCGCGCAACGCGCGGAGGGTTAAAATCTAGTATATATAACAATTGAGAAAAAAAAAGAGGGGTCAAACTAGTCGTTCAACGGCTAGATTTCTTGGAAGGAACAAAAGATGGGGCGCCATGTTTAAAACGCCGGTGACAATTTACTCTAACATGGCGCCTAGGGGTGGTGAGGGGCGCCATGTTGGGCGCCATGTTAGCAAATTCGGGCCTATAACGCCCCACTACGGACAGCCTTAGAAATCGAAATAAAAGAGAAATGGTTACCTGATCGAAGGTGAATAACGGAGCGACGATGATGGTTTCGGCTCTTTTCTCTCTAGCAAAGTGGGTAAATCTGAACTTGAGAGAGTGGTATTTATTGGAATAGAAGTTACAGAGGTGATGCGACATGGACGGAGATCATGGCAAGATGGAAATCGAAATAAGTGGACTAGATTAAAGCAAGTTCAATGACTCATCAAAATTAAAAAAATTCACAGCTGTGAATTCTTATCCACTAGCTACGAATTTGGGGGAAATTGTTATACCCTGGATTTCAATTTTACATTCTCAGTAATCATCCAAGGACTACTCATTGGCACTATATGATCCCAGCATGCGCGGTCACCCAGCATGCTGGGGCATCGTTACTAACGATTTCTTTTAACTTTGTTTGATCTATAGCCAGGTGTAAAAGGTCGAATAATGGTCACATGGACTTATTCAAGAGTTGGAATACACGTGAGGATAAAGACTCGTCGTTAAACTCAGTGAATAACGGTCAAATGCCGTTGGAATGAAGATCCCTGGAATCTCGGGTTGTAAGTTAGGCGATCTATGTATTTATACGCGGCATAGGTTTCATTTTCAACAGTTACGTACACCTGTATTCACTCACACTCACTTAGCAACAGCCGCAAACAATTGTACTCAGACTATTTTTGATGAAATAAATCAGCAACGTGTGTTATCGTTGCTAGGGTTTTTTTTGTCGGCGGCTCTTGGAGATATCCAAGGGTAAGGGCTTTTTCCCCTTATAAATTCTTGTGTTCTTGATTGCATCCTGGGAATTCGTTGATTGTGTTTGCATTTTATCTACTATTTCCTTGAATTTAAATTGTTTTTCAAATGATTTCATATACTTGGCATCCTAGGCACCATACCTCACAAACGAATTTGCTAACAAAATTGTGTCTTGTAATTTTTAGCCAAAACACGGACCATGTGTAATAGTCAACATAGGCACGGACCGTGTGATGTAGAACACGGGCCGTGTGTCATCAGGGACAGAAGCCAACTCTTTCAAGGTGTAGCTAGGAGGTGGCACGGGTTGTGCCTAGCTAGGAAGCAATATATGGTTACATCGTTAGTAGTTAGCCTATTTTGATTCTGTTTGTGAGGGATATTTGCTATAGAAATATGTATAATTTGACTCACATCACAATTCGCGTATGACAACACCTTACAAGAGGTTTTCCACGTACCGCGAGGAACCAAGAAGACAGTAAATTAAATATCTTTTGTTATTTTTTAAATGACAAATGTAAAATAAATATTATTTCTACAAAATGTTTTTTTATAAATCATGATAAAAAATAAATACAGGAATCCGATATTTATTAAATTTGAATTTGAAATTTCAAAAATACCCAAACAGGTCTGTTTTTCGGTTATTTGAAATGTACGGATGTTACATTTTGGCTCTGTACTTAGAACGTATGCTCTGTTTTGTCTATTTATATTTTAGTTTGTGATGAATGCGGTGATATCAAAGCGTTCAAGAAGCCGTCACATGCATCTGAGCTTTTTTCTCTGTTATGACCTTTTAGGGAATTAATGGATTGCCATTTTTCCAGAAACTTAGCAAATGGGGAGTTTGTGAGGGAGTTTCTACTATTTCTTTCTAAATCAAATGAAGGCCTTATGTGTGTTCTTCCATGTTGCCTTTATTGCTATACACTTGTTCCTACTGGCTGTAATGATATTAATTTGATTATGCTTGGTTCTCTATTAATTGGGTTGTGACGGTTTTAATAAGGTTGTGATGAATTTTTTGCTTGTCTTTGATTGACGTGGTCACGGTTAGGAGTGAATCCTCGATTTATCATAGTCGTTTCCCATATATAGGTTTTTTGTTTGATCTGAACCTTTATGGCTATGATGACTACTTAAGGTTTGAGCCTTTGCAAGTTTGCTGCTATTCAGTCTTGGAATCATACTTTGGTGTGATGGTCAATATTATTTTTCTGAGACCAATTTGGTTATGATGATCTTGTTCTTGGTCTACGTTTTAAGGCTAAGTTATGAGATTAAGTTAATTTTAATAATGGTTGTTTGATATTCTGCTACATGGTTCGTGTGTTAAGTGCAAATCTTGGTCGTGTATTCTCATTATGCAGGTTAGCTCATGTTAACCCCGTAGACGTATGGCTGGAATGTTCCCTTTAATTTTTACTTTTTTGGCATGAATGTATTTGTTTATGTATTTTTATAACTGTATTTGTTCTTTCTGTTTATCTATTTTTTTATGAATCTATTTGTTCTTTTTGTTGTTGGATTGTTGGCTACTTATCGACTTTGTGTGTTCATATCTTATCGTTTTTTTCCGAACCATCGGGGGGGTCATGATGAGCGTGCTTCTTGTTAAACAATGTTTGCGAAAAGTTTTGGATGGGCATTTCACTGCAGCAGTCAAAATTTTATGTTCTTCGGGAGTTGCGCCTCTCGGTAAGGGTACTATGGATTAATTGATTACCAAGCATCCCATCGTGCCCCCTCCTATTATGCATGCCTCCTTGCACTTTGAGCCCTCTGTTGTAGCTTATGTTGATAGTGTGCTAATCTGTATTAAATCCTTCCCTAAAGGGACATCATGTGAGCGGGACGGGCTAAGAGCTCAACACCTTGTGGATGCTCCTTTGTGGTGAGGGATCGATGATCGCCGGTAAGTTGCTTGGGCTATTGTTGGGGTGGTTAATTTATGGTTGGGGGAAGGTGCCCTAAGGTTCATGCGGAGTTTGTTACGTCTGCTCCCCTCACACCTCTGCTCAAGCCAGACAATAGGACCAGACCAGACCTATTACAGTGGGCGCGATATGGAGCAGGTTGGTCTCTAAGGCGGCTATGAGGGGTGTCAGGAAGGAAATGGCCAAATATCTTTTTGACTTTCAATTTGGGGTGGGAATCCCTAGTGGGGCGGAATCTGTGCTCCATAGTGCAAACATGTTCTTAAATGAGTTTCACTCAGATGGCTCATTGGCTATGCTTACGGTTGATTTCTCTAATGCCTTTAACTTGGTGGATAGGACTGCCATTTTGTATGAGGTTCAGACTCGTTGTCTTTCCATTTCTCCATGGGTGGATTTCTTATATGAGCAGCCATCTAGGTTGTATGTTGGTGACGATCATATCTGGTCCACCACGGGGATTCAACAGGGGGACCCTTTGGGGCCACTCCTTTTTGCCATAGTTTTGCATCCGCTTGGGACCAGACCAAGAATTCTTGCAAACTTCTTTTTCATGCTTGGTACCTGGATGATGGTACGATTATCAGATACGCTAAAGAGGTGGCTAAAGCTTTGGATATTATCAGGTCCGAGGGGCTCGGATTGGGCCTTGAATTAAATGTCAAGAACACTAAGGTTTTTTTTGCCATTATGCAATGGGGTGAAGGTGCAAGATGGCTTGTTTCCTAGCGGGATCCGGAGGCCGGTGTTGGGAGTGAAACTCCTTGGAGGTGCTGTTAGCCGGGATGCTGGATTCATTAGTAGTTTGGCTGTGAAAAGGGCATCCTCTATGGTGGAAATAATGAGTTGTCTCCCACGTCTGCAGGATCCTCAATGTGATCTCCTATTGCTTCGTTCATGTATGAGTTTTGCAATATTGATGTTCAGTCTCTAGACGTGCCAAACGATGCATGTCTGGGGGCTGTTTTTGTTTTTGACAAGGGGCTCCGAGGGACTATTAAGGACATTGTGGTTTGTGGAGGTGCTTTTTTCGGGGATTTCCAATGGAGGTTGGCATCCCTCCCGACCCGTTTTGGGGGACTGGGGTTATGTTTAGCGGATGATGTTTCTACATATGCTTTTGTGGCCTCGAGGGCACAATCTTGGAGTTTGCAAGACCATATTCTTCGGGAGTTTGGTATTATTGGGCTAGACTCTGATTATGGGTGTGCGTTGGAGGGCTTACGCACATCACTTCCCGATTTCGATCTTGGCGGGTTTTCTAATAAGGACACCCCCCCCCCCCTCTAAAACTCAGGATATTTTTACGAGTGCCCTTTTTAGTATAATTTCCCAGAGTTTGAAAGTGAAATTTGATCTATCTCCTCGCCTAAAAGTTGTGTTTGCATGTCTTCAGGCTCCTAGGGCACAAGATTTTCTAATAGTCATCCCCATTGAAGGTTTGGGCCAACATATGTCGGCTGTGGAGTATAGGGCTATCCTTAAGTACAGGCTTATGATCCCTTTGTTTCCCATGGATAAGTCTTGCCCTGTTCGCCGCAAGGTATGTTTAGATACTTTCGGCGAGCATTTGGTTCATTGTAAGGAATTACCTAGGTTTAAATACATACATGATTGGGTTAGGGATGTTCTGTTTAATGTTCTTAAGCGAGCGTGGATTTCTGCTAAAAAGGAGGCTCCCGTGAACTTCTTGATGGATCCGCTTGAAGGGAGGTCCACTTTACGGTCGGCTAATGTTCTTGTATTTGGCTGGGGGGGGGATGCTTTTGTGGACCTTACTAGAGTGTCACCCTTTGTTGGACTTATGGACAATAGGTTTGTCGCGGGTCATGCTGCGTTGAGGCGGAATCAGGCAAAGTTTCTAAACATGAGAAAGCTTGTCTCGAGAACCAACACGTGTTTATCCCTTTTGCTTTTGATACTTTAGAGTTCCAAGCCGCGGAGGCTGATCAATTTTTGAATAGGATTTAACGTGTCATGTATGGTAATTCCTCGTCCCCTAAGGCTTAAAACTTTGTCTTCAGTAGAACTGGTTTTACTATCCAAAAGGGGGTCGCGACGTAGCTTGTTGTCCGTTTACCCCCCCCCCCCCCCCACTTCATTGTAATTATTTATATTCCGCCTTCAAGGAATTAATGTATATTTAATAATACTATAATAAAAAAATTTTGGACAGCTGCAGAATGATAAATGAATTAGCGCAACGCATAAACGGATAAACATCTTGTTTATAACAGTTATTTTGTATAACAATTATAAGAAAATAGAAAATTGGTATCATGAAATATTACTGTCATCCTTTATATAAAGAATGATTTAAAGAGGTTATTAAGCATAGATATAATATAATATATATTGTCACTTGCATAAAGAAAAAGTAATACAACAAGGTGACAAACTTTATTCATTCCCCAACCCACCAACATCTGGATTCTTTTTGCACAATGAAAATCCCTGTCGCATACTTAAATTCTCAAAAGATACTGGAAATCTTTTAGAGGGGATTGTTAAGGGGGAATTATTGACAAAATCTGAAAGTTAAGGGTCAATTTGTTTTGAATGGAATTGCTCTGATTATGAGTTGGTGGTAAACTGCTGCTATTGCTGCACCAGCGAATGGTCCGGCCCAGAATATCCACTGCTAAAAAACAATCGATCTTCATGTTACGGTTGGATTAAATCTAAACAGAATAATATATGATTCAATTAGTGGACTGACTTACATGTTCATTCCATGCTTGCTCCTTGTTGTAGATGATTGCGGCTCCCAAACTCCTCGCCGGATTAATTCCCGTTCCGGTGACCGGAATCGTCGCCAAGTGCACCAAAAACACCGCAAATCCAATTGGTAACGGCGCCAATATCTGCAAAGCATGATTATAAAATATTAATTGGCAAATAATCAACATGCTATGTAATTTGTATGTATATATACAGGTCCTATTATTTACATCATGAAAAATTATATTCACATAAAAATAACTAATGATAGGTTTAAATGTTTTGGCTAAACAAGTACGGTCAAAATGGGTTGGAGAAAAATAATATACACTTATTTACTTAAAGATATAGTAAACTTATTCATATTTATTTAGTTAATAATACGATAAATTTGATGATACATTTAATTCTTATTAAGTTATAATTTGTACTAGTATATAACATGAGATGTTAACTTTTGAGTTATTTGAAACTTAAAATAAAACTTATAGGCTTGTTTTGTAAATATATTTCATTAAGAAGGGTTATTTTAAAACTATAAAATAAATTGACAAATTAAGATCTACTATCCGACAAAATGCCACTTCCAATTTCCCATGCTATTTTACGGCTTTCTCTCTCTCGTTAATCTTTTACTCATCTTCTTCGTCTTTTTACAGTAGCTTTACATTCTCCATTAAAGCTTCCTCATGAAGCTTCAACCATCATGAAGATTTTTGGTTTTCTTTTCTTTTTTCCTCGATCATTCTCCCTCACAAGGGGCCTCTCAAATATTTTTTGAAAGGGGCACACTAAAATAAACTGACAATTTCTACTACTTATATGAATTCCAGTGAGTTCCTCACCCCCCCCCCCCCCACTGAACATCAAGTGGATCCACCCCTACACATTATCAAGGTTTCACTTTTGAACAAAAATGACTTATAATTTTATTTATTTTAATAAATTTTATTTATAATATGATTTTCTTATAAATATTCTCTTCCTCCATGTCCTTCCTCCAACTGCCTTTTTGAGCCGGTTTGGCCTTTTTGGTCGCTTGATATGGGGGTCGTTCATGTGACCCCCCTCGGGGTGGCTCGGGGATTTCCAACCCTTTGTTGGTCCTCCCCGGTGTGCTCTCTCAGCGCGTGGTTTTTGTTGTCTCGCGCTTCAGCTCGAGCGGTGATTTCCATTTGTTCCCTGGTGTTGGCATCCTCCTCGGTGCCGTCCACGGGTTCTGAACAGTGTCCCCTTCATTTATTTCATTATTGTCCGTATGGAGTGGTTGGCGCCAAAGAAATTTCTCGGCTTATCCAACATCTTAAGACATGGCATTTATTTACGGATGATCACAAAAACGCCATTCGAGAGATGTTGTCTAGTGATGTTGGTGTGTTTTCGGCGTTGGATGGAACTTTAAAAGACTGCGGCTATTAGATGTGTGGGCAGTGTATGAAAATTAATGCATTGAGCTGGGTTGCCATCATAGTGACAGTGTCGCTCGGTTTGCCGTCTCCGGCGATGGTGTGGACTATCGTATCACTGGGATCCCAAAGTCGGCCCCGCGGTTGCTTTGACCAATTCTGAAGGTCTGTTCAGGTTAGATGAGGGGCTCCTCGACCGGGTCTTTAAGGCTCGCGTTGCCTCTATCAAGAGTATCCCTCACAGTTGTCGCATGGCTTTCTCCCAGGCTCTTAGGTGCGCCCTTCTTAGGGTCGTTTCTCAACCTGGATCTGCGGAAGCCTGGGTGCGGTTGTTCCTTCTTCCCCGATGTACTTTACGGGTTTTTAAACCTCAGAACCGGCAAGATTCTCCATCTGGGAATCGGAAAGCTTTACAATGCCGGTCCATCATGTCATCCTTAGCCGCTTGGGGGAGAGAGGGTGATATTGAGCAGCTGGTCAGTAGCATATTAAAATGCCCCAGTTGGGCCTTTGTGCCTAGCCGGCATGGGTCTGGATAAGGACGATCAGGTGGCAGCAAACATCAAGCGGTGCATTCGGAAAATCAAGAACGGGCATTTCACGGCGGTCGTGGAAGTGTTATCTTCATTCGGGGTTGCATTGTTCAACCCCGAACCCACACGCGCCTTGGAAGCCACGCACCCACGCCTGCCACCTCCGACATTGTCTTTTGTCCCCCTTTCCAAGCATCCGCTTGTCTCCAGTTCTGACCGGGTTCTTGAATGTATTAACTTCCCCAAAGAAACGCCGTGTGGTAGGGATGGGTTGAGGGCCCAGCACTTACTGGATTGCCTCTGTGAGGAAGGATCTGCTATTCCAAATGACCTCCTAGAGGCTTTTTCGTCGGTGGTTAATCTTTGGGTGGGGGGGGGGGAGTTGCCCACTAAGTTTGGGCGAATTTGTTGCTTCGGCTCCCCTTACGCTGCTCCTAAAGCCGGATAACGGGATCCACCCTATTACGGTTGGCACCATTTGGCGGCGGTTGGTTTCCAAGATCACCATGCAGGGGGTTGTCAAAGAAATGTCCAAGTACCTTACTGACTTCCAGTTTGCGGTTGGAGTGTCGGGGGGTATGCTATTGTGCACAGTGTTAACCGACTGTTGGGGGACCGGCACGGGGATAGGTCCCTCACTATGCTTACAGTTGATTTTCTAATGTGTTTAACCTAGTCGACAGATCGTCCCTTCTCCATCAGGTTAGGTTGAGGTACCAGTCTATTTCGTCATGGGTTGACTTCTTATAAGGGCAGCCGGCTCGCTTGTACTTAGGGGATGATCATATTTTAGTCACTACGGGTGTCCAGTAGGGCAACCCGTTGGGACCCCTTCTATTTGCCCTTGTCTTCCACCCCCCTTGTGCATCAAATCAGGGACAAATGTCAGTTGCTTCTCCATGCTGGTATCTCAATGATGGCACAGTTATTGGGGATGTCGAAGAGGTCGCTAAGGTTCTCATAATTATTAAGGAAAGAGGTCCACCTTTGGGTTTGGAGCTTAATAGTAAGAAGACGGAACTTTTTTGGTCATCGTGTGATGGTAGGAAAGGCCGACTGGGTCTTTTCCCTCCGGGCATTTGTAGACTTACCATGGGGGGTGAAGCTCCTCGGAGGAGCGGTCAGCAGAGATGGCGGGTTTATTCAAGGTTTAGCTTCGAAGAGGGCGAATACTGTGCGGATCTTATGTGCCTCCTCCCCAAACTTGGTGACCCGTAATGTGAGCTCCTCATGCTCCGCTCCTGTATGGGCGTTGCCAAACTTTTCTATGGCTTAAGAACCAGTCCCCTTGCTCATATGGTGGTGGCAGCCTCTAGTTTTGGCAACGATTTGCGTTTGACTATCGAGAATATTGTTGTGTGCAGGGGCCCCTTCTTTAGGGATATCCGATGGCGGCTTGCCTCCTTGCGTTTCCGGCATGGGGGGCCGGGGTTCTTTCGGATGTTTAGGCCTCTTCGTATGCCTTTATTGCATCAAGAGCCCAATCCTGGGGGTTACAGGACCACATCTTACGGTAGAGTGGTGTTTGTGGTATGGACTCAGAGGTCTCCGTGATATAATTTCGAGCTTTGATCTGAGCGGTTTCACTAACAAGGACACCGCCCCACCAAAAGCCCAACATGTTTTGGCGAGTGCCATCTTTAGTAAAAATGTGCAAGATATGGAAGTCACCTTCGAGATGACAGTTAGGCAAAAAGTCGTATGGGAGTGCCTCCATCAGCCGCATGCCAGGATTTCCTCATCGCTCTCCCTATTGATGGGTTGGGGCAACACATGTCACTGGTTGAGTATCGGGTTGTCCTCAAGTACCGCCTTATGATCCATCTGTTTCCTGTTGATGAGAAGTGCCCTATGTGAAACAAGGTGTGCTTAGACTCGTTTGGGTAACATACTGTGCACTGTAAAAAGCTCCCCAGGTTCAAGTATCGGCACGACGTGGTGCGGGATGTTCTGTTCGACATCTTCAAGAGGGCGAAGATTTCAGCCAAAAGGGAAGGCCTAGTCAATTTTTTGTTTGATCCTTTGGATGGGCGTTCAACACTTCGGCCAGCTGATATCCTTGTGTTTGGGTGACAGAGAGGGAAACATGCTTGTGTGGACCTTACTGGGGTTTCTCCCCTGGTAGGGCTGAGGCCCGACACGTTAAGGGCTGGGCAGGCGCCTGCTGGAAAGGTGAACAAACATGAGAAAGCGTGTCTCGAGAATCAACATGTGTTTGTTCTCTTCGCATTTGATACTTTTGGTTACCTGGCTCCGGAAGTCTTGGACACGCTTAGTCGTATCCAAAAAGTTATGTCGGGGAACATTTCGTCCCCTACGCCGATGAACGTTGATTTTACGCGTCTTGGGTTCGCTATTCAGAAAGGGTTGGCGACGCAACTTGTTGCTCGTCTTTCTTGTTGGGAGGCTTGAGTCGTGTCTGTTTGTAACTTTTTGAGCCTTACTAATATCAATTTATTGTAGCAAAATATATATATATATATATATATATATATATATAGAGAGAGAGAGAGAGAGAGTTGGGTTATAATACAAAGTACTTTTTACGTGAGAAGTGTGAGAAGTGGTTGATGTGTTAACTTTTAATACTTGATATTGTCTTTTTATTATATTTTTGGTAAATATATGACAATCCTAAAATAAATACATCATCCATTGGATTCCAAACGCTACCAAACACTATTTATTAAGAATTATTAAAAGGGCATTGTATTAGGATATTATTACACTGTGTTTACATTGTGTTATCCTTTAACTCTAATTTTGATAAACATATGACATTCTAATATGGAAAAAACAATGTATAGTGTTATATATTCACCAAAAACATAACTAAAAGATAACACAATGCATTAAAATCTAACACATCATCCACTTCTCACACTTCTCACGCAAAAAGTACTTTGTATTATAACTCTACCCTATATATATATATATATATATATATATATATATATATATATAATCTTTAAAATAATATTATGATTTTTTTAACATATTATTTATTTTATTACATTTGACATCCGAAGTTATAATTTAACATTAAATGATCTCGATGCATATTTTCTGAAATATTTTTTCACTAAATGAGAAAAGATTGTAATAATATAAATAAAATAAAATAAAAAGTAAATGTTATATATTATTTTCTTACTAGTTATATTTAAATTCATGTATAAATACTATATATGGGTAAGGATCCTGCGAAAACATTTTTTTTTTGTGAAAACGCGAAAATAAACATTAAAGCATACATAACTTTTTCATACGTTAACGTTTTTTCATAAAATTCACACCAAAAGTCTTAGAATTATGTTCTTTAATTCTGAAAAAAATAATAAAAAAATTAACGTTTCGTGTTTTTTTCATGGGATACACATGTGCATCATTATTATTAGTACTGCACAAAGACGAATTATCATGCGAAAAAACAATCCTTATGTTAAAAACATATTGAAACACTAAAACATGTATGGTACTAATGATAATGTTACATAGTGCACATGTGCAGCATATAAGTAAAAAGTTATAAAATGTATTATTTTTCTTTAAATTTAAAGATAACACAACTATAAGATTTAGGGTGCAATTTTTTGGTGTGATGCACATGTGCATCGTTAAAAAAATACAAAAAAAAATGACAGAAATATAAGACATATGGTGGGACTTAAAAAAAAAATATTAACTCATACTAAAAGTATGAGTTTTTTTTTGTGATGCACATGTGCACCACACAAAAAAAAATCGAAACATTATTTTTTAAAATTTTTTTATAGAATTAAAGATAACATAATTATAAGACTTTTGGTGCAAATTTTTTTTAAGCAAAATATTAACGTATGAAAAAGTTATAGATGTTTTAATATGTATTTTTAGGTTTTCACAAAAGAAAATTGTGTTTACGCACGATCCTTCCCCTACTATATATTACAATTTAGAAACATCGTAATTATATTTTAAATAAAAGATAATATAAAATAAAAAGAATATAACATATATTGTTTAAAATTTTATGATTAAATATTAAAAATCGCTTTTGATGTAAATATCACATCATTATATATTTTTTAGTTCAAAAAAAAAATTAATGAATCAAAAGAGAATCACTGTATAAAAATATAATACTCTCTACCTAGATTTACCTAGATTTACGACAACATTGGTTCTCACACTCATATTAACTACACTAGTTAGTGTCTCGGGTAAATACTCGAGGCTGTGATATAAAAAAAATTAAACGAATTAAAAAATGAAAGTTTTTTTTCTAACTATTAAACGAATGATCGAATTGGAGTTTAAGTTCATCAATGGTGGGTTTAGAATGTCACGACTTTGTTTATTGATTCGTTCACCATCATTCGTTGATCGAAACCTAAGCAATATGGATCTAATTTTGTTAGGTTTTCTTTCACGAATCCAAAGCAATTTACGGATCAAATTTTCATTGAGAAATGAAGAAGGTATGATGAATCAAAGTTATGATATTTTAAAATAAATATGGATAATTTTGTATGGAAATAATTTAATTTTTTGATTTTTAATTATAAGATCTTTCCTTTTTGTAAATACCATTTATTTTTTTAATTCAAAAATCTATAAAAATGACACATAAGTTAATCCAGGTGGCACACCTTAAATTGTGCCACCTACACATTAAAAACTTGTGTTTATTATATAGTATAGTTAATACATCTTATTTGTTACAACAATTTTATAAACTAGTTTTTTGGTCAAGTCAGAAAGAGCTTTTAGTTCAATAGTATCTTCTTAGTGATTAATATGGTATCTCTACTTTAAAGGTTAAGAGTTTAAGTTTTATAGTAAAAAAAAATGGTATGTGAACAAATTTGATGTTAAAAAATCAGCAAATTACACTTTACCTTCTTTAAAAATTACTCAAATTGCACTTTTTGTCCTTAAACTAAAGAAATGACAAAAAAAACTTCTTAATATCCAAATTCTATTATACGTTACGTTCAATGTCCTAAATGATATTAACTTTGGTTGTGAAATCTGGTAATGTGTAATGCAATGTATTAAAAACCGGCTCGAACCGGCCGGTTCGGCCGGCACCCGGCTCCCCTCTGGTTTTTTTATTGTAACCGAACCGAGTTCGACCAGCCGGATTTCTGGTTTTTTGCTGTTCAACTGGTTTTCTGACTTTTTTTGAATTTTTTTTAACTTTATTGTTATTTTTTATTATTTTATAAAGTTTAAAACTTTTATTATCTTGTGAAATACCTATTTGGTATTATTTTTTAGTGGATTATGATTGTATTGTAACTATTTTTGTTACAAGTTTATTAGCATTTTTATAAAATTATATATATAAATCCCCTAATCGGTTCAACCGGTCGATCTAACCGGTTCGACCGGTCCCGGAAGGTTTTTGGTTTATAAAAAAAAACAGTTTTTAAAACATTGGTGTATTGCACATGGGTAATTTAGTCAATTTACTCTTTGAGGATTAATTATGTAATTCACAGCCCATTCCCTATAATGGGTGTGTGTGTAAACCTTAAAATTAGAGGTGTAGTGGCGAGTGGTTGTGAGTAGAGGAGAGAGAAATATTCGAGGAAAAATTTGGTGAATCCTTATATTTGATGAAAAATTTAGTGAATCTTTAAAATTTAAGGTTTGAAGAGAGAGAAAAGGTAATGATAAATGTATAAAAAAGTATTATTTAATTGTGGTTGTGAGTGGAAGAGAGATAAAATGTAATGATAAATATATAAATCACAGGGATAAGGATAAGGATAGAGAATGGGCTATGAATGCTCTTACCAAACACCACATAACCATTGCCGACGAGGTAACGGCGGTTCAAATAAAGGTAACGACGGCGGTTCAAATCTTCACTACAGAGCTAACCTCATTTGTGCATCTCAGCTTCATCATTCATCTTAATTCCTTCTTGTTTATCATGGTCGATGTGAGATTCTATGGTTTGGGATGAAGATGAAGATGATGGTTCTCTCACACCTTCATATAACATAAAGATTGTGACTTTGAATGCCTCTTGGATCTCAAAATTTGAAATGATTCTTCATCACATATTGTTATTGTTCTTGACTTTAATAGCCTCATGGATTTTGGTTCGATTTTGGTTCGATTTCGGTCTGGTTTAGTTTCTTAGTTAGGTTCGATTTGGGATCTGGTTTTTAGTGGATAGTTGTTGTGACAACCCTAAAACTTTTTGCTTTCTTTCCCCAGCGACGATAGCAACGACGACAGCTGATGCTGCAAACGCTACGACACAAGAATAATTTTCGGGACGAAAATTCCAATTTCAGGGGAATGATGTGACACCCGAGAATTTCAAGGTTAACTTCCGTTAGACAAACCCGTTAGTTACGTTATAAGTAGCTAATGCATAACTAGGCCGAATACGTCCACGACCTTTGGTTGATCACCGAACCGCCCATATGTGTTATGTGTTCATCATTGATTGTCTTTATGTGCAATGTGATTTAAATACATGACTTATTTATTGTGAATAGCATGATTAATTGTAAATACTTGATTATGTGAAAATTGCCTAAATTTGGTAGTCAGCGAAACTACCGAGCGAAATTACAGATTCGCCCGGTAGCAGGCTAGACTGATCAGTGTGTCCGAGATCAGAGCCAGTTTCGCCAGTCAGCGAAACTGCCAGCGAAACTAGCCCCTGATATAAATAAACTTAATAAACCCTAGTAGCCTCATTTGCCTCATATCACAACAAACACACACACACTCTTTTCTCCTGGAGATTCTGGTCAGTCGAGGTTCACACCAAGTTGTCGAGATCTCAGCCTCAAACCATCATCTACCAAGCTAGGAGATCGAACCGTCTTCGTTAAACAACAATATTCGGATTACTTGAAGTGTAGCAGTGCAACCAAAGGTGAGTGTCACTAACCCGCTTACCGTGAGTCCGTTGGGCCACACAGAATAACTTAACGAAAAACAATGCTGACAAACTCGAGAGTGCTAGGCACCTCACTGATAAACTTGAGAACTCGGGATGCTCGGCACCCACTTGATGAACTGAAGTGTTTTATGGGAACACTTGCGAACTCTGATCAAACTGCTTTTGAAACAAAACTGAAAACATTTTAATATGGCTAGTGTAGGTTAAAGTCTAAACCATATGATATCACATGTTTTCTAAGGATGCCTTATAACTTAAAAGTCCTCAACTTAATTGTGCCATTAATTTGTGAAAGCGAGGGGATGTTGGGTAGATCTACTGGAGTTTGACAAACTCCGCCCCGTGGCACGGGAAGTGCACGGAGGAACAATATCAGCCTATTTGACCGTGGTCCCGAGAGGACACGGGGGAGGCAGAAACCGCGATGACTTGGTCCGCACCGTACGGGATGGCTCGGCCCCCACAAAATAAGTCAGCTTTGGTACAAACTTCCTTAGAGCATGGAACAACGGATTAGCTACCCGCGATATCGGTTGAGTCCTTTAACTTTACGGAACTAGTACATACCCGATGACGTAGGTCACGGACAAACCATTTATAAACTGAGATTTAGTTACGAGCATTGCTTTTCACAAATAAATAACTTGTAAGTATACCTTGATACGAACTATGATTATGAGACTGGGCCAATGCATGACAAGCCCACTGTGAACTCACCAACCGTTAGGTTGACACTTGCGTGGTTTAAACTTTTGCAGATCGCTAAGGAGTATCCGGAGCGGGTTGGCATGGCACGTGAAGACGTGGCTGCTTTGAGTGTGGTGCT
>JBCNJP010000007.1:35755767-35759013 GCA_039602395.1 Deinandra increscens subsp. villosa | reverse complement strand
GCTCGGGCCGTCACCGCTATTACATTCTGTTCCTTGACGATTTCACCAATCATTTATCGACATTTCCTCTTATCTCCAAATCTTTTGTCTTCACCATTTTCCTTAACTTCTATCAACTTATAAAAACTCAATTTGAGCGTCACATTAAATACTTTCAATGCGACAACGGAACATAATATAATAACAAACAATCTCATAATTTTTGAAATAAAAATGACATGCAATTCCGCTTCTCATGCCCTCACACATCCTCCAAAATGATAAAGCGGAAAGAAAAATAAGGTCTATCAACTACATAATGAGGACACTCCTTAAACACTCATCCGTACCCGATATATTTTGGACCCATGCACTACAAATGGCCACTTATCTCTTAAACATCCTTCCCAGCAAAATTAAAAATAACCACACTCCCACCTCACTCATATACCATAAACATCCATCCTATGAGCACTTGCGCATCTTCGATTGCTTGTGTTATCCGTTAATCCCCTCCACAACCATGCATACACAAACTCGCCGATTGTTCAACGCCGTGTGTTTTCCTTGGCTACCCCACTAACCATCGTGGATATGAATGCTATGACCTTTCCTCTCGTACAATGATTGTTTCCCATCACGTACTCTTTGACGAGAGCATCTTTCCTTTCTCCACTATTCACTCTGCTCCACCAACCTATGACTTCCTTCAATCCGACATCCATCCTTGACTCTTCGAAACACCACAAACCACCACCACCGCTCCACAAAACAACCCGCCTAATAACCACATACCACCCGGCAACCCACACACCTCGTCACCATTACAACAAATCAACCCAACTCTCACATCCCAACATCAGCCCAATCCGCCACGACCCACTCCCCAACCATAACATCACCTTCGTCCTCGTCCTCAAGCCCATCGGGCCACTCACCATCCGCCCAATTCTCCTCTCGTAATCCGGCTAACTCAGCCTCCAATACTAACTCGATATCATCGGCCTCTCCACCTGCACCCCCTCCCACACCGGCCCTGAGCATTCGGTCCATGACCACACGAAGTATGACCGGCATCACAAAACCTAAAATTCCGTTCAACCTAAACACCACAACCGCATTTGAACCCTTACCTAAAAACCCCACCAAAGCCTTAGCCAACCCCACTTGGTTCCATGCTATGCAAGATGAATTTACTGCTCTTACCAAGAATAACATGTGGGAGTTAGTACCTAGGCAACCAGGAATGAGCATAATCAGATGCATGTGGCTCTTTAAACACACAACAAAATCAGATGGGTTCTTGGAGCGCTACAAAGCGCGTCTTGTAGGTGATGGCTTATCTCAACAGATGAGCATTGACTGTAATGAAACATTTAGCCCGGTGGTAAAACCTACAACCATCAGAACAGTGTTGAGTATTGCTCTCTTTCATAACTGGGAAATCAGTTAGCTCGATGTTAAAAACACATTTATGCATTGACAACCTTGCAGAGACAGTCTTTATGCATCAATCGATGGGTTTTAAACACCCATCATATCCCAATCATGTCTACAGACTTCGCAAATCCCTATATGGCTTGAAACAGGTCCCGCGAGCATGGTACCAACGCTTCACAGACTTCGTGGGGACAATCGGTTTCGCTATAGTATCTGTGATCATTCATTTTTTATTTACAGACATGGCCGAGACACAACCTATCTGTTATTATATGTCGATGACATCATCATCTCTGCCTCATCTGCTAGTCTTAAACACACCATCATGACTCATTTAGCTCGTGAATTTGCAATGAAGGACATCGACAACCTCACATACTTTCTGGGCATAGTTGTCACACGAGACTCAGGGGGGGTATGTTTCTTTCACAACAAAAATATGCTCAGGATATTCTGCATCAAGCTAAGATGGATAACTGCAACCCAGTTAATACACCTGTTGACACGAATGGTAAACTTGGGTCCAAAGCGGGTGCTCCAGTTGATGACCTAACTACTTTTCGCAGTTTAGCTGGCACTTTGCATTACTTAACATTCACCCGCCCAGAAATCACTTATGCAGTGCAACAAGTCTGCATGCACATGCATGAACCACGTGTTGGCCATCTTCTTGCTCTTAAGCGGATTCTCAGATACATTAAGGGAACTATTCACATGGGTGATCATATCACACTGACATCCGGAACCTCCTTAGTTGCTTACACGGATGTTGATTGGGCTGGGTGCCCCGACACTCGACGGTCGACTTTGGGTTACTGTGTGCTTCTTGGAGATAACCTCATTTCATGGTCGTCCAAACGCCAGTCCACCATCTCCCGGTCGAGCGCGGAAGCAGAATAAGAGGTGTCGCACATGTCGTTTTCGAGCTCTGTTGGCTCCGAAACTTGCTTCTCGAGCTTGGCAGCCCCCTATCTCGAGCATCCATTATCTATTGTGACAATGTCAGCGCCGTCTATATGAGTGGCAACCCCGTTCAGCACCCAGATCACAAAACACATTGATGTTAATCTTCACTTCGTTCTTGATATGTTCAGCGCGGTCACATTCGTGTCCTTCATGTCCCCTTGCGACACTAGTTTGCTGACATCTTCATGAAGGGCCTCCCGCGCGTTTTGTTTAATGATTTTCGATTCAGCCTAAGCATTCGGGACCCTTCTCCTTAGGCTGATGGGGGTATATTAGTGTATATTGTAATTATCGATTATGTATTGATTGTCGTATGATACTTGTAGTAAATAAGTCGATATATTGTAAACATAAATAGTGGGTTGTCTAATGAGAAAGGCAAGCATTCAGATTATATCATGAGCTATCCTTTATATTAATTGAGAATCCAGATCCAAAAGAGGTAAATTCTAGTTCACCCCGTAGCTGGGTTACCAGTCTAGGTATTACTCGAAAACCGACATTGGACCAAGCTAAAATCCGAAAACTAAATCATGGTTAAATGAAAACCAATTGGTTTCTAAAATACAAAACCAAAAAATTCGGCTTCAATTTAGGTGGAGACTATAAACCATATTTAACCACTCATGAACATTCCTACATTCGTGTTCATCAAAAGTTTTAAAGGAGACGTAACATATAGTGTGCCATTCATGAAATCTAGACTTTCTTATGTATTATACAAGGGGACAATTGGCGAGCTTCATCGTGTGGTTTCTTATACCGTTTTATTACCATTTCTTTCATTTATAATTTTATTTATGTCCTTATTATTATTATTATCATCTATGCATAGTAACTGTATGAATTATTCATTGGTAG
>JBCNJP010000007.1:35730767-35753267 GCA_039602395.1 Deinandra increscens subsp. villosa | reverse complement strand
TCCTATAAGTCTAAAAAGAAATCGTCTTACATATTAACCTTTTATTTCTATTACCCCAATTTGGCCTCTTGCTCTATCAATGTTAATACGAATATGTTAATAACATCATGTATCTCTCATGTAAGATATATTCCAGTAATTCTTCCTACCATAATCTTTTAAAATATCATCATTCATGATTGCAGTCATCTTCTCCATGTTTTACTTAACCACTTTGACACTTGCTCTTTTGTATTTTACCTATATTAAAAAGAAATTAATTGTACTATACATATAATACAGATTGAGAAAGATAATAGACGAGACCACCAGCTACAACCTGGTTAAATTTGGCAGCTGCAGAAAGTGATCAGGAAAACCCAAAAGTTTGAAAGATATATGTGATATTTGAGTCGTGATCTATTTGAAAATCCCTAAGTGTCTTAATAAAGTTGGTTGCCTTTAAATATATATGTATGTTATGATTTCAAAACTCAATATTTAATTTTTACATGTCTTGTAAAGCTTTATAACTACAAGAACCTATGGAATTATAAAAAAGCCCTCAAATTCATCATGAAAAGAACCATTCAATGTTACGGGTTCAAACTACATATGCTTGACCTATCTCAAGCATAACTATTAACATCACAACTCATAACAAATTAAGCTTCTCAATTGAACATGGTGGGGAGAATTATTGGAATGCCCCTCACATGAGAGGTATGTGATGTCATTTAATATTAACATTGTTAGAGCAAAAAGCCAAACGGGAAAAATACAAGCTAGAGATTAATAGGTGAAAGATTTCTTTTGAGACTAATATAGAGTATATCGTAATAGATTTGAGAAAGACGAAATTTTCTTTTTTTGATTAATTTTTTAAAGTTTTGGGAAAAATTATCTTCGTCAATTTGCTGATTAAATAAAGATAAAAAAGTAACTGAAATAGCAATTATGTAAATAATAAAAATTCCAGTTTAACTAAATTTTCAAAATTGTTTATTTTATATGATTTTATATTTATTTTTATTTTATTAACTTTTATTAAACTTTTAAATCTTATGATACATCACCAATTAATTAATTGTTTAAAAGCTTTACTAATGTTTGTATTAGTGCGTTGTGTTCCTCAATATATATATCTAAGTCGGTTTGAGAGACCAAAATAGTAATTTAATGTTAAAAGTTACAAAAGAAAAGTTTGTGACTTGAAACCAATGTTTTAAAAACCGGTTCGAACCGGCCGGTTCAACCGGTTCAACCGCGAACCGCCCTGCTCACCGGTTTTTTATATCCCGGTTTTTTTGGCAATAACCGGACCGGGTTAGACTGGCCGGTTTTCCGGTTGTTCCGGTTCAACCGGTTTTCTGATTTTTTTTTATTTTTTTATATTTTTTTAACTTCTTTTTATTTTTTATTATTTTTTAAAGTTTAAAACTTATATTTTCTTATGAAATACATATTTGATATTATTTTTGAGTGGATTATAATTGTATTTTAACTACTTTTGTTGGGGTGTACAAGTTTATTAGCATTTTTATAATGAAATATATATAAATCCCCTAACCGGTTTAACCAACCGGTCTAACCGGTCCGACCGGTCGAACCGGTCCCGGAAGATTTTCCGGTTTAACTAAAAAACCGGTTTTTAAAACATTGCTTGAAACATCATTGAAACTGAAAAGATTCTTATTCATCGCGAAATTGACGACCCACAAATTCCCTTCAATTTTAACCACCACAAATTTTCCTTACAAATTACCACCACCTTTTATTTTGTGGAGATGGAGAAACATAACAAAACAAAAAACAAAAATGGAGGGAAGAGACGATGGTGTTCATTTAGGAACTCACAAATTCAAGGACCGACGCCACTTGGGCACGTCCGTCGAAATCCATGATAAAGATTACAAAGACCTTCCACCTGCCCCGTTCTTCGAGGCCTCCGAGCTCACCTGTTGGTCCTTCTACCGAGCCGGGATCGCTGAATTCACCGCCACCTTTTTGTTTGAGTATGTCGCCGTTTTAACCCTCATCGAAGTCTCTAAATCTCCGACTAAATGCTCATCTGTCGGCATCCAAGGGGTTGCCTGGGCCTTCGGTGGCATGATTTTCACGCTCGTCTATTGCACCTCTGGAATCTCAGGTTGATATATAAATATAATTTCTACTTAATTTCAATTTAGGGTTTCTGTGCTATATTTCAATTCGATTGGTTGGTATATATATATATATATATATATAAATATATATATATATATATATATGACTAAAAATTAAAGGAAGATTTAATTTGGCTGGCAGGAGGTCATATTAACCCTGCGGTGACGTTCGGCTTGTTTTTGGGTAGAAAACTGTCTTTGATTAGAGCGTTGTTCTATATGGTGATGCAATGTGGTGGTGCGATTTGTGGTGCCGGAGTTGTTGAGGGGTTACAAGGAAGAAGTGAGTTCGAGCTACACGGTGGTGGTGCCAACGTGGTTTCCGATGGCTATAGCAAGCTCGACGGACTCTGGGCCGAGATCATCGGCACATTCGTCCTTGTTTACACCGTCTTTTCCGCCACCGACGCCAAGTTCAGTGCCCGTGACTCCCACGTCCCTGTATGTATAGGTTACCTAGTTTTTCAGCACCAATTAGAACAATTTACATTTCTTTAAAAATGACCCAAATTTCACTTTCCGTTCTTAAGCTAAAGAAATAATATAAACGTTCTTTATATTCAAACTTTGTTACATGTCACATCCAATAAACTAATGAAAGTCTATTTTCGCCGTTAAATCAACTCATGCGCCTGGGACATGAGTGTAATTTTGTCTTTTACTCTGTATGAAGCATTCTTATAACTTGGAAAAAATTAGAAAAAATGAGGGACTATACATGTAAGTATAAATAAATAATATATTTATATTATATATTCTTTTCACCCTCTGGCCTTCTACTTCTTGTACCCCTATCTCTCTCCTCTTTGAAACCGAATCAAAGTACATGGAATCAATCGGTGTTTAAATACTTATGCCTAAAGACGATTTGCATCCACCATTTCTAGATTCATCTTCAATCCTGTCTCCATTCATCAATTTCTACAACATTACTATTCCCTCCATCTCTGGTCGACAAGCCAAACAAAAATCCATATTTGGCTATCTCATCAAAACACCCAAACGGCTGTTTGGGTTCTCTCTCAATACGAACACTGGTTAGATTTGTCGGTTGTCGCTATTTTTAACACGATCACCATTTGGGTTTTGATTTGATTACGGAAGTTTGGGGCTCAACACGACCACCGGTTTTGATTTGATTTAACATCACCACTATTTCATCTCGAATCAAATTAGCAACAACCAAACAATCAACAGACGTTGACATTCCATCGATCACCGCCATAATCGAGGGTGTTGAAGAACAACTATCCACTAAAAACCAGATCCCAAATCGAACCTAAGTAAGAAACTAAACAAGACCAAAATCGAACCAAAATCCATGAGGCTATTAAAGTCAAGAACAATAACAATATGTGATGAAGAATCATTTCTAATTTTGAGATCCAAGAGGCATTCAAAGTTAGGGTAATGGTAATACCCACCCCGCGACCCCAAGTATCCCGAGCAACCTCCCCGAGCCACACTTTTTACCCCTCATGGTGTTCCCGAGCATCCCAAGACCCCAAACTCTTTAAAAAGTAGGGGGACCCACACTTTTTACCCCTCTCCCGAGCTCTCTTCTCTCGATGCCCCAACCCCGAGCACCTCTCCCGCGCACCTCTCCCGAACACTCCGTCATGGTGTTCCCGCGATCCCGAGCCTCCCAAACCCTCTCCCGAGCTAGCTCGGGGTGGGTATTACAATCACCCTTACAATCTTTATGTTATATGAAGGTGTGAGAGAACCATCATCTTCATCTTCATCCCAAACCATAGAATCTCACATCGACCATGATAAACAAGAAGGAATTAAGATGAATGATGAAGCTGAATTGCACAAATGAGGTTAGCTCTGTAATGAAGATTTGAACCACCGTCGTAACCTTGATTTGAACCGCCGTTACCTCGTCGGCAATGGTTATGTGGTTTCGTGGTGTTAGGTAAGAGCATTCATAACCATTCTCTATCCTTATCCCTGTGATTTATATATTTATCATTACATTATATCTCTCTTCCACTCACAACCACAATTAAATAATATTTTTTTATACATTTATCATTATCTTTTCTCTCTCTTCAAACCTTCAATTTTAAAGATTCACTAAATTTTTCATCAAATATAGGGATTCACCAAATTTTTCCTCGAATATTTCTCTCTCCTCTACTCATAACCACTCGCCACTACACCTCTAATTTTAAGGTTTACACACACGCCCATTATAGGAAATGGGCTGTGAATTACATAATTAATCCTCAAAGAGTAAATTGACTAAATTACCCCCATGTGCAATACACCAATGTTTTAAAGACCGTTTTTATGAACCAAAAACCTTCCGGGACCGGTCGGACCGGTTAGATCGACCGGTTGAACCGATTAGGGGATTTATATATATAATTTTATAAAAATGCTAATAAACTTGTAACAAAATAGTTAAAATACAATCCATAATCCACTAAAAAATAATACCAAATAGGTATTTCACAAGATAATAAAAGTTTTAAACTTTATAAAATAATAAAAAATAACAATAAAGTTAAAAAAAATTCAAAAAAAAGTCAGAAAACCAGTTGAACTGCAAAAAACCAGAAATCCGGCCGGTCGGACTCGGTTCGGTTACAATAAAAAAACCGGAGGGGAGCCCGGGTGCTGGCCAAACCGGCCGGTTCGAGCCAGTTTTTAATACATTGCATTACACATGACTAGATTTCACAACCAAAATTAATATCCTTTAGGACATTGAACGTAATGTATAATAGAATTTGGATATTAAGAAGGTTTTTTTGTCATTTCTTTAGATTTTTTTAGTTTAAGGACAAAAAGTGAAATTTGAGTATTTTTAAAGAAGGTAAAGTGTAATTTGCTAATTTTTTTAAGAAAATACTATTGAACTAGAAGCTCTTTCTTACTTGGCCAGAAAACTAGTTTATAATATTGTTGTAACAAATAAGATGTATTATGTAGTTAATATGACTGTGAGAACCAATGTTGTCGTAAATCTAGGTAAATCTAGGTAGAGAGTATTATATTTTTATATAGTAATTCTCTTTTGATTCATTTTACTTTTTTTTGCACTAAAAAATATATAATGATGTGATATTTACATCAAAAGCGATTTTTAATATTTAATCATAAAATTTTCAACAATATATGTTATATTCTTTTTATTTTTTATTATCTTTTATTTAAAATATAATTACGATGTTTCTAAATTGTAATATATAGTAGGGGAAGGATCGTGCGTAAACATAAATTTTTTTTTATGTGAAAACCTAAAATACATATTAAAACATCTATAACTTTTTCATACGTTAATATTTTTCTTAAAAAAAATTTGCACCAAAAGTCTTATAATTATGTTATCTTTAATTCTATAAAAAAATTTTAAAAAATAATGTTTCGATTTTTTTTTGTGTGGTGCACATGTGCATCACAAAAAAAAAAAAAAAAAAAAAAAAAACTCATACTTTTAGTATGAGTTAATATTTTTTTTTTCTCAGTCCCACCATGTCTTATATTTCTGTCATTTTTTTTATATTTTTTTAACGATGCACATGTGCATCACACCAAAAAATTGCACCCTAAATCTTATAGTTGTGTTATCTTTAAATCTAAAGAAAAATAATACA
Source organism: Deinandra increscens subsp. villosa (assembly GCA_039602395.1). Lineage (NCBI taxonomy): Eukaryota > Viridiplantae > Streptophyta > Magnoliopsida > Asterales > Asteraceae > Deinandra > Deinandra increscens. The sequence goes on along the minus strand of JBCNJP010000007.1, from coordinate 35,747,515 downwards.
TTTTATAACTTTTTAATTATATGCTTCGCATGTGCGCTATGTAGCATTATCATTAGTACCATACAAGTTTTAGTGTTTTAATATGCTTTTAACATAAGGATTATTTTTTCGCATGATAATTCGTCTTTGTGCAGTACTAATGATAATGATGCAAATGTGCATCACATGAAAAAAACACGAAACGTTAATTTTTTTTATTATTTTTTTCAAAATTAAAGATAACATAATTTTAAAACTTTTGGTGTGAATTTTATGAAAAAACGTTAACGTATGAAAAAGTTATATAGGTTTTAATATTTATTTTCGTATTTTCACAAAAAAAATGTTTTCGCAGGATCCTTACCCATATATAGTATCTATACATGAATTTAAATATAAACTAGTAAGAAAATAATATATAACATTTACTTTTTATTTTATTTATATTATTACAATCTTCTCTCATTTATTTAGTGAAAAAATAATTCAGAAAATATGTATCGAGATCATTTAATGTTAAATTATAACTTCGGATGTCAAATGTAATAAAATAAATAATATGTTAAAAAATCATAATATTATTTTAAAGATTATATATATATATATAATATATATATATATATATATATATATATATATATATATATATATATATATTGCTACAATAAATTGATATTAATAAGGCTCAAAAAGTTACAAACAGACACGACTCAAGCCTCCCAACAAGAAAGACGGGCAACAAGCTGCGCCGGCAACCCTTTCTGAATAGCGAACCCAAGACGCGTAAAATCAACGTTCATCGGCCTAGGGGACGAAACGTTCCCCGACATAACTTTTTGGATACGACTAAGCGTGTCCACGACTTCCGGAGCGAGGTAACCAAAAGTATCAAATGCGAAGAGAACAAACACATGTTGATTCTCGAGACACGCTTTCTCATGTTTGTTCACCTTTCCAGCAGCCGCCTTAGAAGCCGCCTGCCCAGCCCTTAACGTGTCGGGCCTCAGCCCTACCAGGGGAGAAACCTCAGTAAGGTCCACACAAGCATGTTTCCCTCTCTGCCACCCAAACACAAGGATATCAGCTGGCCGAAGTGTTGAACGCCCATCCAAAGGATCAGACAAAAAATTGACTAGGGCTTCCCTTTTGGCTGAAATCCTCGCCCTCTTGAAGATGTCGAACAGAACATCCCGCACCACGTCGTGCCGATACTTGAACCTGGGGAGCTTTTTACAGTGCACAGTATGCTACCCAAACGAGTCTAAGCACGCCTTGTTTCACATAGGGCACTTCTCATCAACAGGAAACAGATGGATCATAAGGCGGTACTTGAGGACAGCCCGATACTCAACCAGTGACATGTGTTGCCCCAACCCATCAATAGGGAGAGCGATGAGGAAATCCTGGCATGCGGCTGACGGAGGCACTCCCATACACTGTCATCTCGAAGGTGACTTCCATATCTTGCACAGTTTTACTAAAGATGGCACTCGCCAAAACATGTTGGGCTTTTGGTGGGGCGGTGTCCTTGTTAGTGAAACCGCTCAGATCAAAGCCCGAAATTATATCACGGAGACCTCCGAGTCCAAACCACAAACACCACTCTACCGTAAGATGTGGTCCTGCAACCCCCAGGATTGGGCTCTTGATGCAACAAAGGCATACGAAGAGGCCTAAACTTCCGAAAGAACCCCGAGCCCCCCATGCCAGAAACGCAAGGAGGCAAGCCGCCACCGGATATCCCTAAAGAAGGGCCCCTCGCACACAACAATATTCTCGATAGTCAAACGCAAATCGTTGTCAAAACTAGAGGCTGCCACCACCATATGAGCAGGGGGACAGGTTCTTAAGCCATAGAAAAGTTTGGCAACGCCCATACAGGAGCGGAGCATGAGGAGCTCACATTACGGGTCACCAAATTTGGGGAGGAGGCACATAAGATCCGGACAGTAGTCGCCCTCTTCGAAGCTAAACCTTGAATAAACTCGCCATCTATGCTGACCACTCCTCCGAGGAGCTTCACCCCCATGGTAGGTCTACAAATGCCCGGAGGGAAAAGACCCGGTCGGCCTTTCCTGCCATCACACGATGACCAAAAAAGTTCCATCTTCTTACTATCAAGCTCCAAACCCAAAGGTGGACCCCTTTCCTTAATAATTCCCAGAACCTTAGCGACCTCTTCGGCATCCCCAATAACTGTGCCATCATTGAGATACCAGCATGGAGAAGCAACTGACATTTGTCCCTGATTTGATGCACAAGGGGGTGGAGGACAAGGGCAAATAGAAGGGGTCCCAACGGGTCGCCCTGCTGGACACCCGTAGTGACCAAAATATGATCATCCCCTAAGTACAAGCGAGCCGGCTGCCCGTAAAAGAAGTCAACCCATGACGAAATAGACTGACACCTCAACCTAACATGATGGAGAAGGGACGATCTGTCGACCAGGTTAAACACATTAGAAAATCAACTGTAAGCATAGTGAGGGACCCATCTCCGTGCCGGTCCCCCAACAGTCGGTTAACACTGTGTACAATAGCATACCCCCCCCCCCCCCGACACTCCAACCGCAAACTAGAAGTCAGTAAGGCACTTGGACATTTCTTTGGGGAAGTTAATACATCCCTACTACACGACGTTCCTTTGGGGAAGTTAATACATTCAAGAACCCGGTCAAAACTGGCGACCAGTGGATGCTTTGAAAGGGGGACAAAAGGCAATGTCGGAGGTGGCAGGCGTGGGTGCTTGGCTTCCAAGGCGCGTGTGGGTTCGGGGTTGAACAATGCAACCCGAATGAAGATAACACTTCCACGACCACCGTGAAATGCCCGTTCGTGATTTTACGAATGCACCGCTTGATGTTTGCTGCCACCTGATCGTCCATATCCAGACCCATGCCGGCAAGGCCCAACTGGGCATTTTAATATGCTACTGACCAGCTGCTCAATATCACCATCTCTCCCCCAAGTGGCTAAGGATGACATGATGGACCGGCATTGTAAAGCTTTCCGATTCCCAGACAGAGAATCTTACTGGTTCTAAGGTTTAAAAACCCGTAAAGTACATCGGGGAAGAAGGAACAACCGCACCCAGGCGTCCGCAGATCCAGGTTGAGCAACGACCCTAAGAAGGGCGCACATGAGAGCCTGGGAGAAAGCCACGCGACAACTGTGAGGGATACTCTTGACAGAGGGAACGCGAGCCTTAAAGACCCGGTCGAGGAGCCCCTCATCTAACCTGAACAGACCTTCAGAATTGGTCAAAGCAACCGGGGGGGCGACTTTGGGATCCCAGTGATACGACAGTCCACACCATCGCCGGAGACGGCAAACCGAGCGACACTGTCACTATGATGGCAACCCAGCTCAATGCATTAATTTTTATACACTGCCCACACATCTAATAGCCGCAGTCTTTTAAAGTTCCATCCAACGCCGAAAACACACCAACATCACTAGACAACATCTCTCGAATGGCGTTTTTACGATCATCAGTAGATAAATGCCATGTCTTAAGATGTTGGATAAGCCGAGAAATTTCTTTGGCGCCAACCACTCCATACGGACAACAATGAAATAAATGAAGGGGACACTGTCAGAACCCGTGGACGGCACCGAGGAGGATGCCAACACCAGGGAACAAATGGAAATCACCGCTCGAGCTGAAGCGCGAGACAACAAAAACCACGCGCTGAGAGAGCACACCGGGGAGGACCAACAAAGGGTTGGCAATCCCCGAGCCACCCCGAGGGGGGTCACATGAACGGCCCCCATATCAAGCGACCAAAAAGGGCAAACCGGCTCAAAAAGGCAGTTGGAGGAAGGACATGGAGGAAGAGAATATTTATAAGAAAATCATATTATAAATAAAATTTATTAATAAAAATAAAAAAAATAAGTCATTTTAGTTCAAAAGTGAAACCTTGATAATGTGTACGGGTGGATCCACTTGATGTTCAGTGGGGGGTGAGGAACTCACTGGAATTCATATAAGTAGTAGAGATTGTCAGTTTATTTTAGTGTGCCCCTTTCAAAAAATATTTGAGAGGCCCCTTGTGAGAGCACACCGGGGAGGACCAACAAAGGGTTGGCAATCCCCGAGCCACCCCGAGGGGGGTCACATGAACGGCCCCCATATCAAGCGACCAAAAAGGGCAAACCGGCTCAAAAAGGCAGTTGGAGGAAGGACGTGGAGGAAGAGAATATTTATAAGAAAATCATATTATAAATAAAATTTATTAATAAAAATAAAAAAAATAAGTCATTTTAGTTCAAAAGTGAAACCTTGATAATGTGTACGGGTGGATCCACTTGATGTTCAGTGGGGGGTGAGGAACTCACTGGAATTCATATAAGTAGTAGAGATTGTCAGTTTATTTTAGTGTGCCCCTTTCAAAAAATATTTGAGAGGCCCCTTGTGAGGGAGAATGATTGAAGAAAACAGAAAAGAAAACCAAAAATCTTCATGATGGTTGAAGCTTCATGAGTAAGCTTTAATGGAGAATGTAAAGCTACTGTAAAAAGACGAAGAAGATGAGTAAAAGATTAATGAGAGAGAGAAAGCCGTAAAATAGCATGGGAAATTGGAAGTGGCATTTTGTCGGATAGTAGATCTTAATTTGTCAATTTATTTTAAAGTTTTAAAATAACCCTTCTTAATGAAATATATTTACAAAACAAGCCTATAAGTTTTATTTTAAGTTTCAAATAACTCAAAAGTTAACATCTCATGTTATATACTAGTACCAATTATAACTTAATAAGAATTAAATGTATCATCAAATTTATCGTATTATTAACTAAATAAATATGAATAAGTTTACTATATCTTTAAGTAAATAAGTGTATATTATTTTTCTCCAACCCATTTTAACCGTACTTGTTTAGCCAAAACATTTAAACCTATCATTAGTTATTTTTTATGCGAATATAATTTTTCATGATGTAAATAATAGGACCTGTTTATATACATACAAATTACATAGCATGTTGATTATTCGCCAATTAATATTTTATAATCATGCTTTGCAGATATTGGCGCCTTTACCAATTGGATTTGCGGTGTTTTTGGTGCACTTGGCGACGATTCCGGTCACCGGAACGGGAATTAATCCGGCGAGGAGTTTGGGAGCCGCAATCATCTACAACAAGGAGCAAGCATGGAATGAACATGTAAGTCAGTCCACTAATTGAATTATATATTATTCTATTTAGATTTAATCCAACCGTAACATGAAGATCGATTGTTTTTTAGCAGTGGATATTCTGGGCCGGACCATTCGCTGGTGCAGCAATAGCAGCAGTTTACCACCAACTCATAATCAGAGCAATTCCATTCAAAACAAATTGACCCTCAACTTTCAGATTTTGTCAATAATGCCCTCTTAACAATCCCCTATAAAAGATTTCCAGTATCTTTTGAGAATTTGAGTATGCGGCAGGGATTTTCATTGTGCAAAAAGAATCCAGATGTTGGTGGGTTGGGGAATGAATAAAGTTTGTCACCTTGTTGTATTACTTTTTTTTATGCAAGTGACAATATATATATTATATTATATCTATGCTTAATAACCTCTTTAAATCATTCTTTATATAAAGGATGACAGTAATATTTCATGATACCAATTTTCTATTTTCTTATAATTGTTATACAAAATAACTGTTATAAACAAGATGTTTATCCGTTTATGCGTTGCGCTAATTCATTTATCATTCTGCAGTTGTCCAAATTTTTTTTATTATAATATTATTAAATATACATTAATTTCTTAAAGGCGGAATATAAATAATTACAATGAAGTGGGTGGAGGGGGGGTAAACGGACAACAAGCTACGTCGCGACCCCCTTTTGGATAGTAAAACCAGTTCTACTGAAGACAAAGTTTTAAGCCTTAGGGGACGAGGAATTACCATGCATGACACATTAAATCCTAATAAAAAATTGATCAGCCTCCGCGGCTAGGAACTCTAAAGTATCAAAAGCAAAAGGGATAAACACGTGTTGGTTCTCGAGACAAGCTTTCTCATGTTTAGAAACTTTGCCTGATTCCGCCTCAACGCAACATGACCCGCGACAAACCTATTGTCCATAAGTCCAACAAAGGGTGACACTCTAGTAAGGTCCACAAAAGCATCCCCCCCCCAGCCAAATACAAGGACATTAACCGACCGTAAAGTGGACCTCCCTTCAAGCAGATCCATCAAGAAGTTCACGGGAGCCTCCTTTTTAGCAGAAATCCCCGCTCGCTTAAGAACATTAAACAGAACATCCCTAACCCAATCATGTCTGTATTTAAACCTAGGTAATTCCTTACAATGAACCGCATGCTCGCCGAAAGTATCTAAACATACCTTGCGGTGAACAGGGCAAGACTCATCCATGGGAAACAAAGGGATCATAAGCGTGTACTTAAGGATAACCCTATACTCCACAGCCGACATATGTTGGCCCAAACCTTCAATGGGGATGACTATTAGAAAATATTGTGCCCTAGGAGCCTGAAGACATGCAAACACAACTTTTTGGCGAGGAGAGAGATCAAATTTCACTTTCAAACTCTGGGAAATTCTACTAAAAAGGGCACTCGCAAAAATATCCTGAGTATTAGAGGGGGCGGTGTCCTTATTAGAAAACCCGCCAAGATCGAAATCGGGAAGTGATGTGCGTAAGCCCTCCAACGCACACCCATAATCAGAGTCTAGCCCAATAATACCAAACTCCCGAAGAATATGGTCTTGCAAACTCCAAGATTGTGCCCTCGAGGCCACAAAAGCATATGTAGAAACATCATCCGCTAAACATAACCCCAGTCCCCCAAAACGGGTCGGAAGGGATGCCAACCTCCATTGGAAATCCTCGAAAAAAAGCACCTCCACAAACCACAATGTCCTTAATAGTCCCTCGGATCCCCTTGTCAAAAACAAAAACAGCCCCCCCCAGACATGCATCGTTTGGCACGTCTAGAGACTGAACATCAATATTGCAACACTCATACATGAACGAAGCAATAGAAGATCACATTGAGGATCCCGCAGATGTGGGAGACAACTTATTATTTCCACCATAGAGGATGCCCTTTTCACAGCCAAACTACAGATGAATCCAGCATCCCGGCTAACAGCACCTCCAAGGAGTTTCACTCCCAACACCGGCCTCCGGATCCCGCTAGGAAACAAGCCATATTGCACCTTCACCCCATTGCACAATGGCAAAAAAAACTCAATGTTCTTGACATTTAATTCAAGGCCCAATCCGAGCCCCTCGGACCCGATAATATCCAAAGCTTTAGCCACCTCTTTAGCGTATCTGATAATCGTACCATCATCCAGGTACCAAGCATGAAAAAGAAGTTTGCAACAATCCTTGATCTGGTACCAAGCGGTTGCAAAACTATGGCAAAAAGGAGTGGCCCCAAAGGGTCCCCCTGCTGAATCCCCGTGGTGGACCAGATATGATCGTCACCAAGATACAACCTAGATGGCTGCTCATATAAGAAATCCACCCATGGAGAAATGGAAGGACAACGAGTCTGAACCTCATACAAAATGGCAGTCCTATCCACCAAGTTAAAGGCATTAGAGAAATCAACCGTAAGCATAGCCAATGAGCCATATGAGTGAAACTCATTTAAGAACTTGTTTGCACTATGGAGCACAGATTCCGCCCCACTAAGGATTCCCACACCAAATTGAAAGTCAAAAAGATATTTGGCCATTTCCTTCCTGACACCCCTCATAGCCACCTTAGAGACCAACCTGCTCCATATCGCGCCCACTATAATAGGTCTGGTCCTATTTTCTGGCTTGAGCAGAGGTGTGAGGGGAGCAGACGTAACAAACTCCGCATGAACCTTAGGGCACCTTCACCCAACCATAAATTAACCACCCCAACAATAGCCCAAGCAACTTACCGGCGATCATCGACCCCTCACCACAAAGGAGCATCCACAAGGTGTTGAGCTCTTAGCCCGTCCCACTCACATGATGTCCCTTTAGGGAAGGATTTAATACAGATAAGCACACTATCAACATCAGCTACAACAGAGGGCTAAGAGTGAAAGGAAGCAGGCATAATAGGAGGGGGCAAGATGGGATGCTTGGTAATCAATTAATCCATAGTACCCTTACCGAGAGGCGCAACTCCCGAAGAACATAAAATTTTAACTGCAGCAGTGAAATGCCCATCCACAACTTTTCGCAAACATTGTTTAACAAGAGGCACGCTCATCATGACCCCCCCCCCCAGATGGTTCGACAAAAAGCGATAAGATATGAACACACAAAGCCAATAAGTAGCCAACAATCCAACAACAAAAAGAACAAATAGATTCATAAAAAATTAGATAAACAGAAAGAACAAATACAGTTATAAAAATACATAAACAAATACATTCATGCCAAAAAAGTAAAATTTAAAGGGAACATTCCAGCCATACGTCTATGGGGTTAACATGAGCTAACCTGCATAATGAGAATACACGACCAAGATTTGCACTTAACACACGAACCATGTAGCAGAATATCAAACAACCATTATTAAAATTAACTTAATCTCAAAACTTAGCCTTAAAACGTAGACCAAGAACAAGATCATCACAACCGAATTGGTCTCAGAACAATAATATTGACCATCACACCAAAGTATGATTCCAAGACTGAATAGCAGCAAACTTGCAAAGGCTCAAACCTTAAGTAGTCATCATAGCCATAAAGGCTCAGATCGAACAAAATACCTATACATGGGAAATGACTATGATAAATCGAGGATTCACGCCTCACTGTGACCACGTCAATCAAAGACAAGCAAAAAATTCATCACAACCTTATTAAAACCGTCACAACCCAATTAATAGAGAACCAAGCATAATGAAATTAATATCATCACAGCCAGTAGGAATAAGTGTATAGCAATAAAGGCCACATGGAAGAACACACGTAAGGCCTTCATTTGATTTAGAAAGAAATAGTAGAAACTCCCTCACAAACTCCCCATTTGCTAAGTTTCTGGAAAAATGGCAATCCATCAATTCCCTAAAAGGTCATAACAGAGAAAAAAGCTCAGATGCATGTGACGGCTTCTTGAACACTTTGATATCACCGCCATCATCACAAACTAAATATAAATAGACAAAACAGAGCATACGTTCTAAGTACAGAGCCAAAATGTAACATGCGTACATTTCAAATAACCGAAAAACAAACCTGTTTGGGTATTTTTGAAATTTTCAAATTCAAATTTTATAAATATCGGATTCTTGTATTTATTTTTTATCATGATTTATAAAAAAACATTTATAAGAAATATTATTTATTTTACATTTGTCATTTAAAAATAACAAAAGATATTTAATTTACTGTCTTCTTGGTTCCTCGCGGTACGTGGAAAACCTCTTGTAAGGTGTTGTGATACGCGAATTGTGATGTGAGTCAAATTATACATATTTCTATAGCAAATATTCTCCACAAACAGAATCAAAATAGGCTAACTACTAACGATTTAACCATATATTGCTTCCTAGCTAGGCACAACCCGTGCCACCTACTAGCTACACCTTGAAAGAGTTGGCTTCTGTCCCTGATGACACACGGCCCGTGTTCTGCATCACACGGTCCGTGCCTATGTTGACTATTACACATAGTCCGTGTGTTGGCTAAAAATTACAAGACACAATTTTGTTACCAAATTCGTTTGTGAGGTATGGTGCCTAGGATGCCAAGTATATGAAATCATTTAAAACAATTTAAATTCAAGGAAATAATAGATAAAATGCAAACACAATCAATGAATTCCCAGGATGCAATCAAGAACACAAGAATTTATAAGGGGAAAAAGCCCTTGGCCCTTGGATATCTCCAAGTGCCGCCGACACAAAAAACCCTAGCAACAATAACACACGTTGCTGATTTATTTCATCAAAAATAGTCTGAGTACAATTGTTTGCGGCTGTTGCCAACTCTTGAATAAGTCCATGTGATCTTCTTCACGAGTCTTTATCCTCACGTATAAATACATAGATCGCCTAACTTACACCCTGAGATTCCAGGGATCTTCATTCCAACGGCATTTGACCGTTATTCACTGAGTTTAACGACGAGTCTTTATCCTCACGTGTATTCCAACTCTTGAATAAGTCCGTGTGACCATTATTCGACCTTTTACACCTAGCTATAGATCAAACAAAGTCAAAAGAAATCGTTAGTAATGATGCCCCAACATGCTGGGTGACCGCGCATGCTGGGATCATATAGTGCCAATGAGTAGTCCCTGGATGATTACTGAGAATGTAAAATTGAAATCCAGGGTATAACAATTTCCCCCAAATTCGTAGCTAGTGGATAAGAATTCACAGCTGTGAATTTTTTAAATTTTGATGAGTCATTGAACTTGCTTTAATCTAGTCCACTTATTTCGATTTCCATCTTGCCATGATCTTCGTCCATGTCGCATCACCTCTGTAACTTCCATTCCAATATATACCCCTCTCTCAAGTTCAGATTTACTCACTTTGCTAGAGAGAAAAGAGCCGAAACCATCATCGTCGCTCTGTTATTCACCTTCGATCAGGTAACCATTTCTCCTTTATTTCGATTTCTAAAGCCGATTATGACTAAAAGACACATCTGTCATGAGTCTGTGGTCATCTCTACCGGGATTGAGGATTGTATAGACTAGAAATTCTTGCAAAACCCCAGGCAAGAGACATACAGCTTCACCGACGCTGACATTGCAACCGTTAAGGCTTTAGGACTACTTCCCCCGTCTAACGAAATCCGTGCATTCAACCCTAGGTTGAGGTCGGATTTTGCATCTAAGACTTGGGTCTGTTTTCCCTTCGTTCCTTTCAGCATCGGTCTTTCTTACCCCTTCACCAGTCTCATCGACAAGTTCTTCAAGGCCACCGGCCTTTCTTATGCCCAAACCCTTCCAATGGCTTGGCGCATCCTGGGTACCCTAGATCGTCTGAACCGTTCATTTGAGTCATTGATTGGTCTGCCTGAGCTGGCTCAGGTATATGAGTTGAAATCCCATGGTTCAAACCGATTTCTATTTAAGTCTTTGTCAAAAGATCTACAATTGTTGCCATGTGCCACCTAACGTGACGAATGGAGAGGTCGGTTATTTTTTCTGAAGCGCGCAAGCATCCTTGGGGGTGACCAGCTCCCTCAAAGATGGATTATGAAGGGTAGGATGACTTGCCATAGATGTTAGGGTTTACATATATTTTAAATGATATACTGACCTTGAATGTTTACTTTCGTAGTGCCTAGCTTGCTAGAGATTGGCCCCGAAGAAGAAGCAACTGAGACCAACTTAGAGAAATTCTTGGGTATCCCTGAATCTGAATGTGCGTTCCTGTCTGACGAGTATTATGCCGCTTCATACAACACTCGTAGATCTGTAAGTACCCATGGATTCCGCATACCTTCTACTTGTATATGTTGTCAAACATCCTAGGATATTTTACTTTTTGGTTTTCCTTGGTAGCTGCTGCCCCGAACTTTGATGCTGACGACCTAGAGGCTGCGATCATCCCAGGGATGGAAGAAGATGAGATCTTCAGGTCTTGGCATCTGTTAAGGCTGAACCAGCCCTGGTGTCTCGGGCCACCACATCCAAGGCGTCGATACCAAGAGGAAAACCCGGGTTCCAGCGCTGCAACCACTCACCATCCCCTGTCTGAGATGTAACCCCAGGATTTGGTGTATCATGTTGAGGTCGTTGCTCACCAGGTAATCTTTAGCTGTTTCCATACTGCGTATAGTTTTTTGTTAGTTATAAAATGAATGCTAATTTACGTTTACCTTATTTTAGGCTAATCTTCGCCTTCTGGAGCTGCTCGAACTCACCGAGAGGCGCGCTACGGAGGCTGAGGTCTTCAAATCCAGGGTTTCCCGAGCCAACAAAGAGGTAGCAAAGACTAAAGCCCTGCATGTCAAAGCCCAGAAGCTGGTGGTTGAAAACGAAAAGAATGCTGTGGAGGCTCGGCTTCAGCATGAGAAAGCTATGGTTGAGGCTGTGGAGACGGCCAGAAAATCGGCCCTGATCTTGGTCCTCCAGACCAAGCTTAAGATGGCCAAGGAAGCGATGGATGCAGGTTACACCAACCCCAATAGGGATGTGCAGCTGTGGTTGAAGAAGCTACGCAACCTGTGAGGTACTATACCCTCAGGATGTGATTTTGCGGAAACTCGGGGTGCGAAGGTGGTGCCCCCCACTGGTGCATCTGGATCAGGGACCGAAGTGGAGCAGCCGGGGGCCGAGGATGCTGCGGTGGAGAAGGATGCAAAGGAGGAAGCGGTGAAGGAAGGAGATGGAGGGGCTGAGGATGCAGCAGCCATGGGTATCGTTCAATAATCCATGGTCCATTATTTCCTTCCTTGTCTTTTGTTTAAACTATTTTAATCTTTTGTTCGTAATAGTTGCCGGAGAGTGTTTCCCGGTTATACAATGTTCCACCCATAGGCTTGATGCCTATGGTTTTTGACATGCCCCGCCCTGGGGTGGTCGGACGGCTTTGCTCTGACCTCAGGCTGGTTTTAATTATATAACCGCTATGCTTTAGCTACTTGTTGATGTGTTGAATGATTTTTACCTGCATAAATAGATATAAAGAAAATGTACAGGTTACAGGAGGTAAGTTCTTACCTACTTCATCCTGGGTGCATCCTGGATGTCTAAGTTCTCTTAAGTAGGATCACACCATTTCTTCAATCTTTGTGTTCGTTGCTTGTTTATATTTCCTGCATGTTTAGGAACACCATAAACTATTACTTAGTCAATAGCGAATTCCTAGGATTTGACATCCATATGCCATCCTAGGTCATAATCCTGGGGCAATCCCACGATTTTTTCGATCAGATCTGAAAACGCTTGGGTTAAACCTGTAGATACTGGGGTTAAACCCAGAATACTGGGGTCAAGCCCATAAATCGTGGGTTCAAGCCCATAAATCCTGGGGACAGGCCCATAAATACTGGGGATAAACCCGAAAAATTATGGGGTCAAGCCCGGTGCCGATCCGGCGAACTGGGGTAAATCCCGGTGCCGTCCGACGAATTCTAGGGTCCATCTTCATGTCATACCAACGAACTAGGGAATTGCCTCGGGTGTCTTAAGTTGATAAGTAAATACCAAAAACCTTAAGGGACTTGCGTATGTCCATAGATCATGAAGTTGTTGCCCATGTTGTCAACACATGTCGATCCCATAATCCTGGGTCATACCAAGCCATCTTGCGCAACTGGCGAGGTATCAAAGCCTAACTCGTGAGGAAGACGTATTATCTTCAAACCTTAGTGGGGATTTTATTATTACCCATAACGGAGGAGATATGGTCAATATCTGACTTAGGAGAAAAACATCTTTTGCTTGTGCATCCAGGGTATGGTACGTGTCTTTATTTCACATGTCTTCACCATAAATGTTAGCAAATTTTGAAAGAGTAATAAACAAGAGTGAAAAGTAATGAAGTAAAATATAAGGAAGTGAGTTAGTCAAATACCTTGAAAGAATCAATAGTTGAGAGACATACCTGGGATTTTGCATCCTGGGAGATGAACTTACATGAAGTAGGCTTTTAGGTGAATTGCATTCCAGGGTCTTGGCATCAGCTCTCCTTCCATGTTAGCAATCCAATATGACCCCTTTCGGGATTCAGAATCAATCAAGTAGGGACCTTCCCATTTAGGGGTCAACTTCCCATCCCCAAGATTTGTAGTGTTCTAAAATGCTTTCTCAGGACCAGATCTCCTCCCTGAATCTTCGAATCCTCACATGCTTGTTGTATGTCTTTGAAATTCTTTGTTGATATGCAGCCATCCTCCAAGATGCTTGTTCTCGTAGTTCATCCATGGTATCAAGGTCATCAGCCAGGGATTCATTGTTGACATCCTGGGTCTGAATGCTGACCCTAAATGGAGGGACCACCATCTCAGTTGGAATGACTGCTTCCGTACCGAAAATCAAAGAGAAAGGAGTTTGGCCAGTGACATTCTTGGAAGTTGTTCTATCTGCCCATAATGCCAAGGGTAGTTCCTCTGCCCATCTTCCTTTCTTCTCCTTCAATCTTTTCTTCAAATTGTTGATAATAATATTGTTACTTGGCTCTGCTTGGCCATTAGCCTGAGGATGCATAGGTGTGGAGGTTATCATCTATATCCCCCAGCTTTCACAGAATCCAGTAGTCCTCCTGCCAATGAATTGTGACCCATTGTCGCACACTATCTCCAGTAGGTACACCAAATCTTGTCAATATATTTCTTTTGATGAATGATATGACCTCTTTCTCTCTGACTTGGACATATGCTTCAGCCTCTATCCATTTTGAGAAGTAGTTGGTCATTGCTAGCATAAAAACTTTTCCTCCTGGGGCCCTAGGCAACTTTCTCACGATGTCCATTCCCCATTTCATAAATGGCCAGGATGCAGGGATAGGTTATAAAGGTTCTACTGGCTAGTGAAGTATGTTGGCATGTCTCTGAAAAGTGTCACATTTGAGGGAGAAATCCTGGGAGTCCTTTCTTAAAGTCGCCAAAAGTATCCCGTTTTCAGGATTTTGGACATTAGAGACCTGCCCCGAGTATGGTTTCCATAGTCACCTTCGTGTATATCCCTAAGTACTTCTTGGGCCTCTTCCTTTTCCAAGCATCTTAGGTATGTACTTGCAATAGACTTTTTATAAAATTTTCTTTTAATTAGGACGTACCTAGACACCTTAGTTCTGAATGCCCTGGAGTCCTTCTCCTCTTTAGGAATGGAGCCAGTTTGTAGATAGTGGATAATAGGCTTGGTCCATGATGCAGTGTGTTTTAGAGAATCAAAATGTTGTTAATCCTGGGTACTGGATACTAAGATGTTTCCCCCAGGATTATTGTCTTCTAAGCTTTCATCCCGGTTGATAGCAGGACTCAGTATGTGGATTATAGGGATATGTGTGTCCTCCAATGCCTTGAATGTTGAGCCCAAATTTGCCAATGCATCAGCCTCAACATTCTCTTCTCTAGGTACTTGTTGTATATTCAAACTTTCAAAATCCTGGGACATGGCCTTCAATATTTCCAGGTACTTGGATAGATTTTCTTCTTTCACTGCATAGGATCCGTTAAAATGGTTAGTTTTAAGCAGGGAGTCGACATATACCTGGATGTGTTGGATCTCAAGATGTAGAGCTAACTGCATCCCAACAATCAGGGCTTCATATTCTGCTTCATTATTGGTTGCTTGGAATCCACACCTTATAGCCTGGGGTATCATGTCCCCCTATGGTGATTTCAGTATGATTCCTAAGCCTGTCCTCCTGACATTGGATGTTGCGTCTATGAATAGTGTCCAGCATCATGAGATTTTTTTCTTCTTGTAGGTGCTGGAATTCTTGGTCAGCTTCCTTTTGTATATCATCACTGAAATCAGCCACAAAGTCTGCTATAGCTTATGATTTTATGGTAGTTCTTACTTCATAAACTAAGTCATAGACGCTTAGTTTGACTGACCACTTTGCCATCTTACCTAACATTTCTGGTTTTCTCAAAACAAACTTGATAGGATAGTTAGTCTTTACATGTATAGTATGTGTTTCAAAGTAATGTCTAAGTTTAGTAGAAGCCATACTTAAAGCTAAAATGAGTTTATCTAAATGAGAATACCTAGATTCAGCATCGAGTAGACTTTTGCTTCATAGTAGACTGGATGTTGCTGGCCTTCTGCATCCTTGGTCAGCACTGCACTTACCGTATTTCTCGAAACTGAAAGGTATAGAGGCAACGGTTCTCCTGGTTCTGGCTTCATTAGGAGTGGTGCCGAGGATAGGTATGTTTTCAGATCCCGGGAAGCTTTTTCATGCTGGGTCGTTCATTCGAACCTTTTGTTCTTTCTCAGGATGTCATAGAATTCACGGCATCTTTCCGAGGATTTTGAGATAAATGTGTTCAAAGCTGCTACTCTACCTGTTAGTATTCGTACATCCTTCGTTGATTCTGGTGACTTCAGATTCATTATTGCTCGAATCTGTTTAGGACTGGCTTCAATTCCCCTTTTCGTTACCATATATCTCAAGAATTTGTCGGCACCCACTCCAAAATGGCATTTCTCAGGGTTCAGCTTCATATTGTATTTGTCCAATATGTCAAAGGACTCTTTCACATCCTAGAAATGGCTATTCATTTTCACAGATTTAACCACCATATAATCGATGTACACCTCCATGGTGTCCCCTAGCTTCTCTTTGAACATCATGTTCACTAACCTTTGGTAAGTTGCACCTACATTTTTCAATCCAATGGGCACAACAATATAACAATAAATACCTATAGGGTTGATGAATGCAGTATCTTCCTGGTTCCATTTGGATTTGTTGAAATCCTGAGGTTGCCTCCATGAATGTCAGCATTTCATGGCCTGTTGTAGCGTCCACCATTGAGTCTACGTGTGGTAAAGGAAAAGGATCTTTGGGACATGCTCAGCTAAGGTCAGTGTAATCCACACAAACCCTCCATTTGTCGTTTTTCTTTTGCATCACGACCATATTTGCGAGCCATCTTGGGAATTTCACTTCCCTTATAATCGTGTTCTTGAGTAGGCGGTCCACTTCTTCCTGGATTATCATGACCTTTTCTAGGGCATACTTCTTTCTCTTCTGATGTACTGGCCTGAAAGAAGAATCAATTTCAAGTTTATGGGTAATAACTGTTATACCCTGAATTCCAGCCCTAATTTCGCTAATCCTTTTTGATAGATCTGGACCCCTGGATGTCGAATATCTAGGGACTGCACAT
>JBCNJP010000007.1:35681533-35730267 GCA_039602395.1 Deinandra increscens subsp. villosa | reverse complement strand
TCGTAAATATTATCAGAATAAAAGTCGCAATTGGTTACATTTGGTCACATTGTTTGAAATGTGACTAGTAATTGTCACACATGTAATGTAAAAGTGTGACCATATGAACTGATCACGCTTGCTATGGTCACACAAACTGATCTTAAATGTCACCGAAACATGTCTAGAAAATTAAAAACGAACTACGGTCACACTTTTAATCGAAAGTGTCACAGGGTCGAAACGTGAAAAGTGTGACCGTATGTCATATTTGTACTAGTGAAAGTCTCTGAGTGTGGAGATGATGAAATCTTGTAGAGTGGTATGAGATTCCATTCTAGAGAGAGAGAGTCATGGATTTCGATTAGAGAGTGTTTGTCATGATTTCGTTGTTGTAATAATTCAACTAATGAAATCATTCGACTTTGATCATCATCTTTCATGTGTTTATAATTATCTTTAATTCTTCATCTCCTTGATCATCATCCCCTATGGGTTTTTCGAATACGAACCTAGTTCTTTCTCAAGATCGGGATTTTTGATGTGAAAATCGGTCCTAACAAATGGTATTAGAGCAAGGTAACCGATCAGATTTCATCTCACGATGAATCTGGTCACTCGAATCTGGATTTTGAGCTTGAATTGAGTGAAGATGAGAAAACTCATTTTGGAGACTTTTTCTATTTTTTCTTCATTTCTGGATGGATTCTGATGATATGGATGATTGATTCGTGTTATGGAGTTCATCTGGATGTTATTTCATCTTTTACATCTTCAAATCTGGTGAGAAATTGAAGATCCGAGGCTGTTTTTTCGTAACTTGGAGTTTTCCGTGTTTTGGGGGGGGGTTGAAGATTTTCGAGTTTGATTCTTAGCTTTCTGGGTTTTTCTTCATGGATTTGGATGAAATGAGGTATGATTTTTAATGGAAAACGCGTTCCGGATCCGTTAGAAGCATTCATTTCATCTAAATCTCAACAGTTTGGGCAGATCTGGAAAAACACACACTAGTGTGTGTTTCGCGGTGTTCTTCGTGTTCTTGAGGATTTCCAGATTAGAGAGCTAATTTGATCCGAGTTGCTACTGTTTATGTGTTGTTGGTGGTCATAACAATGTCGTGAATGGTGTATTATCACATCTCGTGCATCATATCGAGTTTTCAGATCGTTCTGGGCAGATTCAAAGATCACCAAGTAAGTTTCTCCTTGTTTATCACGTTTTACAGATTTATTCAAGTGTTTGAAGTTATGAAGATTTCCTTTGCGGACTTCTCGTGGCAAACTCCTGTTCTCCTTAGCAAACTTCATCAGTTTTTAGCGAACTTGAGGTTTGCTTTAGCAAACATGAGTCCTTAGCGGACTTGAGGAAAGTCTTAGCGAACTTCTCAGACCCTTAGCGTCCTTGAACTAAGCTTTAGCGGACTTCGAATGTTAGCGAACTTAAAAATGGGTTTTTATTCGAGGTCGTTTCAAAGGATTTTGTTCGTCGAGGATGATAGAGCATGAAGCTACGAGTTCAACAATATAAATTTCGTAAATTTCGGTTGAGTTTTCACAGAGTTACAGTGATTTCGCGATTTTCCAGTGAGGATTACGTTTTTCCGGTGGTGGTCTCCGATCACATTAAGGTTTCGGTGTTTGGAGATGACAATGATGACATGGCGTGACCCTATTAGTTTGCCATGTTCTCTCTCCTGCTTTATCCGGATGCAACAAAGTCAATCCAATATGTTATTGAGTGGTTGACTTTCACATTCTCTTTCTGCTATCGCTTGTTGATTGGCTGTAACAATTCTCGTGGCCCCCGCCTGGGAGAAAAGAGACGTTATGGCTTGATCGCTGTTATGTTGTGATTGCCAAACAGCCCTTTCACATGGATCGCTGCTATGCAGCCGTTGGATTGCACAATTCTCAGCCGTAGGATCATTTTGAAGCCGCAATCTGATTGGCTCCCTTCTTTTCACATGGATTGTGCTTTCTCAAGAGATTTTCACCATTATTTAATTTTCTGCATTATTTCGTCAAACGCGGGGTTTTTCTTATCAGTTTCTACGAGACAAACCAAGATAACGCCGTGACGAGATTTCAGAAATTTTTTATTAGTCGTGGATTTATTCCATTTTATTTATTGGGTTCTTGTTTATTGGCATCACGCGCACGTTGGCTATCGACCACTGACGGGTTAGCTTTATTATCCGGTTAATTATGTGGCTTTTTCCGTTATGTCTCACGGTTTATAATTAGTTGATGCAGCGCGGATGTCAACTAACCATATTACTGGAATCTCAGTTAATTATTGGAATTTGTCCGTTAAATCTCTCGAGAAGCCGCTACTTGATGAAAATTGACGGAATTTTCCAGATTGCACCTTTTGACTCAAAAATCTTCACGGAATCATTTTTCTTCGCCCAAAATAACGAACCCTTGCGTTGGCTCCCGCTCCGTTTGCACCTCCACCAGCAGCTCCATAAAGTTGAGCGATTAGATTAGGCAAGGCCGCCTGGAACATTTGATTCAACTCTGCCGCCATAGCTGCCCTTTGCTCATTTGTAAAGACGTTATCTCTCGCGTTATTCTCTCGTTCGGGATTCGCGCGCGTACGTCTTCCAACACCGGTTGCTCTGCCGGCACCTCTACCTCTACCACGTCCGCCTATTATCGTCATCATCCTACATTCCAGGTGAATGACATCTCAGAATTTATGTGACGTAAAGTCCCCAAACTTTTGAATACATGATAACCAAATAAGTACCGGTACCAAAGCAATTATATAGTTATGATGTGTTCAAAAACCCAGTTACTTCTATCACAATCCTTCTAAATGTCCATTCTTCTCTTTATCCTCCTACCGGTAACTTTAAAACCGGTTCTTCAAGTCATCTCGCTCCCTAATTATACCGTCTCATAATTTCTCTGCACTTGGACATACAATAGTTAGGACCTAGGGTATGTTTATACGGCTAATACCAAATTGCAGTAGCTAATTGCAATCCGGTCTTTTCCACACTTCACATACTCTAGATGCTACTTACTATGTCCCTAATGCATTCTTGTTTCTATGGGCATAAGCTATCCTGGCTGGCATCTACATTCTTTATCTCATCCTACTTTGTCTTCCCAGAGTCCAAGTTTAAGTCTAGATACTGCATTAGTACCTAAATCTCTTAAACCTAGGCTCTGATACCAACTTGTGACGCCCACTCCCAGACTTGGCTCTAGAAGGGGTCACGAATCGGATTTACTCATGAACACAAGGTATCAACAGAGATAACTAAGCAGCGGTTAAACTTTTATTTATTTGCCAAGTACTACAAAGTAAGAGATAATTGACATAAGGAAATACTAACTGTTACTACGTTTTATTGCTATAACTATATCTATGCCAGCTTGCCATAACATTCCTTCCTTCCGATAGCTTGCCCGTCTAATCCCTTATCACCAGGGCCTTCTCAAAACAAGTCGAACCCTCACCCTGACCTGACATACATACATTTTTGGAAAAGGTCAGCTTACGCTGGTGAGTTCTATATTTTAAAAGCTTTACCTCGGCGTGAGGTTTAAAACCCTTGGACCTGCAAGATCCCTTTTTCACAGACATTTATCAAGTATAATATATATCACAATTATAAAACACATAATATTCCTTAACAGGAAACATCCCCTATAAAACAATTTATCCCGCTATCCCTTCCTACAACCCCAACATTTATTACCAGTGTAAACCCTGCTAATGTATAAGCAGAGAAACCATCTTTGCGGACTGCCGAGTTTACCCCTTTAGGGTATTCCCTATAACGGTCAGTTGTCTCGCTTTCCCTTATTTGCTAACTGCCGAGTTTACCCTTCTAGGGCATTCCCTGTAACGGACAGTTGCACCGCCTTCCCCTATTTGCTAACTTTCGAGTTTACCCTTCTAGAGCATTCCCTATAACGGACAGTAGCTTTTTCCCTTTTCTATTTGTAGTGGTCTCTAATCCCATTGAGCAACACTACCTCCTAACTCCCTCTGTACTACTACCCGCCCCTTAGTTAAATACCCAAGAGACTTAAGATTATTAGTAAACAGTGATAAGGTCTTCATATACTGCAACAAGTGGACATCTCCCAATTTATCGTTAGTGTATGTATACAAGGCGTATCCTTCACACTTCTAATATACTGGGTAACTAATATTATTATGTATATATATAGGAAGTACCAGCGGCGTATCCACCACATAATAATAAAGCACATGCATCACCTGTTCTCATATAATCATACATATTCACTATAACGTTTACTAATAATTCCTTTATCACTTGACTATCTAATTTTTGAAGCAAATATAACACATATCACATCACAGTCATTATAATTATGTTATAACACATACAATGATTTAATATCATTTTCATAACATATCATATATATATTTCTATATATATTATCCCAAAAGCCTTTTAACAATTTATCAATTCAAGATATTTCACGTATATGCATTTCCACAACAGTCCACATATATATATTAATTCAAGAACAATTTAACAGTTCAATATACCCATTAACAATTAGCACCTTAGCAATCTGATATATATCTACTCAAAGGTAATTCAACAGTTTAATACTTCAATAATTCAGATAGGCAACATTTCAGTTATAAATCATTTAGATGCATTTTATAACATTTGTATGTATATCAGCCCGAAAATATTTAAAACATTTAAAACATTTAAGAGTGGGCTCATAGAACTCACCTTATTTCTTTAACCGGTTACTTGGACAGAACTCCCGCTGTGATTCCCAATTTAACCTAATTTGCGTATCGTATGGCGTTAATGTAAGGTTTACACAATAAACACTTCCTATGTTTATTTTGATATCTTATTATCTTAATAATATTCAATTATTAAGTTTATCCCTTTTTAAAGGTCAAAATGACAAAAATGCCCTTTAGGCAGTTATCCTTTTCTTTTAATGATAATATGAAGACGCACATTCCTATAAGTAGACACTCACTCCGGGATCGCCCAGTGTTGGGATGCCATTGCCCAGATGGGATGGCGACACCCCCGCTATTGCCAGAAACCCCAGTGTACAGGTGCCTACCATTCCGGTCCGTGCGAACTTCTAATAACCGATTAACTCGGTATTTTAAATACTTTATTATTATCCATTTTAAACCCATATATACTTATTATATATATAAATATGTTACCATACCAAAATTCAAGTCCCCATACCCTCCGGATTATTTTATATTAAATATTTATATTCCGAAACCCTAATTTCACAAAATTCCCATTTTATTATCAAAACTCATTTTTATTCAAAACCGTCTTAGGGTATTATCCATTATAACATTTTATAATATCCTTTAAAATGGCAAAGCTTAATTCAAAACCGTTTGCTTGATTTGGGCAGAACAACGACACGAAAACCCTAATTTTTGACCCGTTTACAAACCCTTAACCAAACCTTTTCCAATTGTTTAATAAACTTAGGGCTTTCTTAAAACACATTAAATTAGGATTACCTACAAAAATTCAGACCCTAATTCCCACCCGATCACCCGATTTCATCAAAACAAGCTCAAGAACCCTAATTTTTGCATAGTTTTCGAAAGCATACTTAGAGATAGATTTAGCAAAACTGAGATAGGTTATTTTAGATCATACCTAAAGATGCTTGACTGCAGAAATTCGGATCCTAACTCCTCTCCGATTGCTCGTATTGCTCCGACGAAGTTCTGGTGTGTTTTTAGGGTTTTTAGGTTATGATTCACGAAATTAGCGAGTTTGGAGGATGGATTCGGCCTTCTATTTATACTACAAGTGCGAAACAAGTTCCTTACACGTCCATGGGTGACTAAGCATGCCAATTCGACGCGTAGATGGTCAATTTCAGTCAAAAACGTAGCCTCCAAGTTCAAAAAACGTAGCTGTCAACGAATCTGCACTGCTGCTGCTCGTCGCGTATCGCGCCAAGGTCAGGGAGGTGGCTCGCGATACGCGAGCCATCTTTGGCTAATTGGCAGATTTAGTCCCTTGACTTTATAGTTACATTTTAGCCCCTAAACTTCTACCAAACTGTTATATTATGTTCCGAACTATTATAAAACATGTTAAATAAAGTTTCTAAGGCTCGGGACACTCTCGATGATATACGTATACATACGTATATATTTTTATATATATTTATATATATTTCTCATTATTTACATCTTTAGCCCCTCAAACTTTATAATACACATCATTTTATGTACCGAATCACTTTAGGACATTATTATAATATATTATAAGCCTTGGTGTACTTATAAAAGTTATAGATACGTATAATATCCATAAGTATTCATAACTTTAAATAAATTACACTTTTAGCCCTTTAACTTTTATCTTATGCATATTAAACCCTAATCTTTTGATGTAACTATCATTTTACATCTTACAACCTTCCAATAAATATTTCTAACATTCTTGAAGGTTCGGGTCATATATGATAATGTATATACATATATATATTTGTGTATTTCCATAATTTACACTTTCTACCCTTCTATTTTCTTGTTAACCATTTAAGCATGCATTTTTCACACGTATAACTATCCAAACACGTATATATCCATCAAATGAATATTTCACATGTATTCATACTATTAGACATATATCTATACATGATTTTAATATCATGTAATCGTGTAAACCTATTTTCTCCCGGTTATCATTTATTTCCATCATATAAACGTTTAGCTACGTTTTTCATGCTAACATCATATATATCAATTATCTTTGATATAAAACACATATAATTTCATTTTCTTTCCTCATGTTATCAATTAACACATAAATCATTCATGCAATACTGTTATTTATCAGTCTATTACCCGGTAATGGGTAAAAATGCATTTTTCAAACGTTTTAACACTTTTAGCTTTCTAACACATTTATCATGTGTATTAATCACGTATTTCTCAAATTTTGGGATGTTACAACTCTACCCCCCTTAAATAAGGTTTCGTCCCGAAACCTGCTTCGTTTTACGAATATCTCATCAGTGAGACATTCTTTCCTTACCCCTTTCTTTTCTAGGTTGATTTAAGAATCTAACCTAGGCATTCATAATACTTGACTATAGGAACTATCTTGCTCCTAATCCGTTCCTTCTAATTGCGATGTAGATTCGCAATACGTATTTCTATATACGATAATCCGTTATTTAGAATGCTTCTATCGAAAGATGTTATTTCTAATTCGTTTGCTTCAAAACCGCAACGATTCTTCAGATGACATTTCAGCTAACTCTTGGAAGAACGCGTCTCCGTGAGTCTTCTAATGCTCCATTCTCGCCCTTTGCATATGTTGAACGTTTTATCTATACTTGCATGACTTGATCTTCTTTATTGAATTCCAACAGTTCTTTCATTTGCTTACTAATAAGTGATCTATATCCATAGATTCTACTGATTTGCTTTCCACAGTGGCCCGTACTATCTACTTACACGAGACTAACTCTAGTCCACTTCTCGTTGTATCTCAGGTGTATATATATAAGATGTACCAGCGGCGTATCTACCACACCCGTGATACAACCAGAGGTGTACTAGTCCTAGTCTAGTGTAGGATGACATTACTATTCTAACCACAACAAAGTCAGTAAAATTTATGACTATCTATTACTTACTTTCAATAAACTAGTTGGACATCCTGATTAATGCTTTCATTTCTCAAGTGTAAACACTACCACTGCAAGCTTCAAAATTCTCGGATGGTTTCTAACATTTGACGTTCATTCTTCTAAGGCAGTCATAATCTAAAGGATTCGTAATCCTAACTAACGGCCTATCAAGCAATTCGTAAAACCATTCGATAGAACTCATAATAACGTTAAAGTCATAACACGTATTCAAGCAGCCTATTTATCGAGAAATGTACCTGAGGTCACATCAGGTCCTTCGATAGCAGTTAGGTTGTAAACTTTACTTTTGGCTCCTGAAGCTGGAACTGATCTTAATGGCATCGGGTTCCTTATTATCTTAGGGCAATTTGCTTTAACATGCCCCGGGCTCCCACACTCATAGCATTTCTTATCTTCCGGGCAACTGTTAGCGTAGTTTCCTTCTTTTCCACATCTATAGCAACTCGTTGGTTTGACCCAACATTCTCCATGATGATACTTGTCACAATTACGACACTTAGGCTTGTCGTCATTGGAATGTTTCTTCAGCTTCTTATAAAAATCTCGGTCGTTCTTCTTTGAACTTTCTCCAGTTTCAGATATCTTTCTCTTAACTTCTCCCGGTCTCCCGTTGTCGCCATATTCTTCTTCGTAAACCATAGCACTAATATCGATTGCTTCCTGGTATGTTTTCGGAACATGAGGCCTAACTATTTTTCTTACAGCAGTAGGAAGGGCCTGAACGTACCTTTTTACCTTCTCTTCCTCGGGTGTCACCAACCTTGGTACTAACCTTGCCATCTCGTCAAACTTGCTCGTGAACTCCTGATGGGTCATATTACCCGCTTCTAACTTCAGAAAGTTAATCTCGATCCTCTCCAACTCGTGTTTCGGACAAAACTTGTTCATCACTAGCGTCTTCAAGTCATTCCACCTCATAGCAGCAACGGCTTGCTCGTCTCGGGATTGTAGAATCGAATCCCACCAAAACAATGCTTCTCCTTTGAAGGAATGGGCTGCATACTTCACCGCTTGATCAGGACGACACTCACTAATACCTATCACAGCTTCCATCTCTCGAATCCAACGAACAGTCGAACCTGCATCTCTCTTCTCTTCGAACGTCGGAGGCTTACATCCACTAAACGATTTGAAAGAACATCCGTGATTGGCATTTTCCGCACCTTCAGCAGCATCACCATTGGCTTCTCCGGCTCCCGCTCTGTTTGCACCTCCACCAGCAGCTCCATAAAGTTGAGCGATTAGATTAGGCAAGGCCGCCTGGAACATTTGATTCAACTCTGCCGCCATAGCTGCCCTTTGCTCATTTGTAAAGACGTTATCTCTCGCGTTATTCTCTCGTTCGGGATTCGCGCGCGTACGTCTTCCAGCACCGGTTGCTCTGCCGGCACCTCTACCTCTACCACGTCCGCCTCTTATCGTCATCATCCTACATTCCAGGTGAATGACATCTCAGAATTTATGTGACGTAAAGTCCCCAAACTTTTGAATACATGATAACCAAATAAGTACCGGTACCAAAGCAATTATATAGTTATGATGTGTTCAAAAACCCAGTTACTTCTATCACAATCCTTCTAAATGTCCATTCGTCTCTTTATCCTCCTACCGGTAACTTTAAAACCGGTTCTTCAAGTCATCTCGCTCCCTAATTATACCGTCTCATAATTTCTCTGCACTTGGACATACAATAGTTAGGACCTAGGGTATGTTTATACGGCTAATACCAAATTGCAGTAGCTAATTGCAATCCGGTCTTTTCCACACTTCACATACTCTAGATGCTACTTACTATGTCCCTAATGCATTCTTGTTTCTATGGGCATAAGCTATCCTGGCTGGCATCTACATTCTTTATCTCATCCTACTTTGTCTTCCCAGAGTCCAAGTTTAAGTCTAGATACTGCATTAGTACCTAAATCTCTTAAACCTAGGCTCTGATACCAACTTGTGACGCCCACTCCCAGACTTGGCTCTAGAAGGGGTCACGAATCGGATTTACTCATGAACACAAGGTATCAACAGAGATAACTAAGCAGCGGAAATTTTAAACTTTTATTTATTTGCCAAGTACTACAAAGTAAGAGATAATTGACATAAGGAAATACTAACTGTTACTACGTTTTATTGCTATAACTATATCTATGCCAGCTTGCCATAACATTCCTTCCTTCCGATAGCTTGCCCGTCTAATCCCTTATCACCAGGGCCTTCTCATAACAAGTCGAAGCCTCACCCTGACCTGACATACATACATTTTTGGAAAAGGTCAGCTTATGCTGGTAAGTTCTATATTTTAAAAGCTTTACCTCGGCGTGAGGTTTAAAACCCTTGGACCTGCAAGATCCCTTTTTCACAGACATTTATCAAGTATAATATATATCACAATTATAAAACACATAATATTCCTTAACAGGAAACATCCCCTATAAAACCATTTATCCCGCTATCCCTTCCTACAACCCCAACATTTATTACCAGTGTAAACCCTGCTAATGTATAAGCAGAGAAACCATCTTTGCGGACTGCCGAGTTTACCCCTTTAGGGTATTCCCTATAACGGTCAGTTGTCTCGCTTTCCCTTATTTGCTAACTGCCGAGTTTACCCTTCTAGGGCATTCCCTGTAACAGACAGTTGCACCGCCTTCCCCTATTTGCTAACTTCCGAGTTTACCCTTCTAGAGCATTCCCTATAACGGACAGTAGCTTTTTCCCTTTTCTATTTGTAGTGGTCTATAATCCCATTGAGCAACACTACCTCCTAACTCCCTCTGTACTACTACCCGCCCCTTAGTTAAATACCCAAGAGACTTAAGATTATTAGTAAACAGTGATAAGGTCTTCATATACTGCAACAAGTGGACATCTCCCAATTTATCGTTAGTGTATGTATACAAGGCGTATCCTTCACACTTCTGATATACTGGGTAACTAATATTATTATGTATATATATAGGAAGTACCAGCGGCGTATCCACCACATAATAATAAAGCACATGCATCACCTGTTCTCATATAATCATACATATTCACTATAACGTTTACTAATAATTCCTTTATCACTTGACTATCTAATTTTTGAAGCAAATATAACACATATCACATCACAGTCATTATAATTATGTTATAACACATACAATGATTTAATATCATTTTCATAACATATCATATATATATTTCTATATATATTATCCCAAAAGCCTTTTAACAATTTATCAATTCAAGATATTTCACGTATATGCATTTCCACAACAGTCCACATATATATATTAATTCAAGAACAATTTAACAGTTCAATATACCCATTAACAATTAGCACCTTAGCAATCTGATATATATCTACTCAAAGGTAATTCAACAGTTTAATACTTCAATAATTCAGATAGGCAACATTTCAGTTATAAATCATTTAGATGCATTTTATAACATTTGTATGTATATCAGCCCGAAAATATTTAAAACATTTAAAACATTTAAGAGTGGGCTCATAGAACTCACCTTATTTCTTTAACCGGTTACTTGGACAGAACTCCCGCTGTGATTCCCAATTTAACCTAATTTGCGTATCGTATGGCGTAAATGTAAGGTTTACACAATAAACACTTCCTATGTTTATTTTGATATCTTATTATCTTAATAATATTCAATTGTTAAGTTTATCCCTTTTTAAAGGTCAAAATGACCAAAATGCCCTTTAGGCAGTTATCATTTTCTTTTAATGGTAATATGAAGACGCACATTCCTATAAGTAGACACTCACTCCGGGATCGCCCAGTGTTGGGATGCCATTGCCCAGATGGGATGGCGACACCCCCGCTATTGCCAGAAACCCCAGTGTACAGGTGCCTACACTTCCGGTCCATGCGAACTTCTAATAACCGATTAACTCGGTATTTTAAATACTTTATTATTATCCATTTTAAACCCATATATACTTATTATATATATAAATATGTTACCATACCAAAATTCAAGTCCCCATACCCTCCGGATTATTTTATATTAAATATTTATATTCCGAAACCCTAATTTCACAAAATTCTCATTTTATTATCAAAACTCATTTTTATTCAAAACCGTCTTAGGGTATTATCCATTATAACATTTTATAATATCCTTTAAAATGGCAAAGCTTAATTCAAAACCGTTTGCTTGATTTGGGCAGAACAACGACACGAAAACCCTAATTTTTGACCCATTTACAAAACCTTAACCAAACCTTTTCCAATTGTGTAATAAACTTAGGGCTTTCTTAAAACACATTAAATTAGGATTACCTACAAAAATTCAGACCCTAATTCCCACCCGATCACCCGATTTCATCAAAACAAGCTCAAGAACCCTAATTTTTGCATAGTTTTAGAAAGCATACTTAGAGATAGATTTAGCAAAAACTGAGATAGGTTATTTTAGATCATACCTAAAGATGCTTGACTGCAGAAAATCGGATCCGAACTTCTCTCCGATTGCTCGTATTGCTCCGACGAAGTTCTGGTGTGTTTTTAGGGTTTTTAGGTTATGATTCACGAAATTAGCGAGTTTGGAGGATGGATTCGGCCTTCTATTTATACTAACAGGTGCGAAACAAGTTCCTTACACGTCCATGGGTGACTAAGCATGCCAATTCGACGCGTAGATGGTCAATTTCAGTCAAAAACGTAGCCTCCAAGTTCAAAAAACGTAGCTGTCAACGAATCTGCACTGCTGCTGCTCGTCGCGTATCGCGCCAAGGTCAGGGAGGTGGCTCGCGATACGCGAGCCATCTTTGGCTAATTGGCAGATTTAGTCCCTTGACTTTATAGTTACATTTTAGCCCCTAAACTTCTACCAAACTGTTATATTATGTTCCGAACTATTATAAAACATGTTAAATAAAGTTTCTAAGGCTCGGGACACTCTCGATGATATACGTATACATACGTATATATTTTTATATATATTATATATATTTCTCATTATTTACATCTTTAGCCCCTCAAACTTTATATTTCACATCATTTTATGTACCGAATCACTTTAGGACATTATTATAATATATTATAAGCCTTGGGGTACTTATAAAAGTTATAGATACGTATAATATCCATAAGTATTCATAACTTTAAATAAATTACACTTTTAGCCCTTTAACTTTTATCTTATGCATATTAAACCCTAATCTTTTGATGTAACTATCATTTTACATCTTACAACCTTCCAATAAATATTTCTAACATTCTTGAAGGTTCGGGTCATATATGATAATGTATATACATATATATATTTGTGTATTTCCATAATTTACACTTTCTACCCTTCTATTTTCTTGTTAACCATTTAAGCATGCATTTTTCACACGTATAACTATCCAAACACGTATATATCCATCAAATGAATATTTCACATGTATTCATACTATTAGACATATATCTATACATGATTTTAATATCATGTAATCGTGTAAACCTATTTTCTCCCGGTTATCATTTATTTCCATCATATAAACGTTTAGCTACGTTTTTCATGCTAACATCATATATATCAATTATCTTTGATATAAAACACATATAATTTCATTTTCTTTCCTCATGTTATCAATTAACACATAAATCATTCATGCAATACTGTTATTTATCAGTCTATTACCCGGTAATGGGTAAAAATGCATTTTTCAAACGTTTTAACACTTTTAGCTTTCTAACACATTTATCATGTGTATTAATCACGTATTTCTCAAAATTTTGGGATGTTACACGAGATTGGACCGAAGACCGTTTTCTGGAAAAGTCAACTGTTCGGGTCAACGGTCAACGTAAAAATCAACGGAAGATCGGTTCAAGCGAGTCAAGCTTCGGATTAATTAAATCAACTTTGATTTAATTAATATTCATGTATATTTCATTTATCTGTATTTTGTTCAGTTTTTATGTTTTCACTTGTTAGCCACCCTCACTATATATATAGTGAGGGTGCCCCATTACAAGAAAAGTCTTTGAGTGTGGAGATGATGAAATTTTTGTAGAGTGGTATGAGATTCCATTCTAGAAAGAGAGAGTCATGGATTTCGATTAAAGAGTGTTTGTCATGATTTCGTTGTTGTAATCATTCAACTAATGAAATCATTCGACTTTGATCATCATCTTTCTTGTGTTTATGATTATCTTTGATTCTTCATCTCCTTAATCATCATCCCCTATGGGTTTTTCGAATACGAACCTAGTTCTTGCTCAAGATCGGGATTTTTGATGTGAAAATCAGTCCTTACAATACTAAATTGATAAGCCTAGTAGGATGCATATGGTGGGTAGTATGGTGGATACGATGGTTCCACCAAAGGGGCATAAGAATGCGCGAAGTTTCTTAACGAGCGATGGAGGTAAGATGGGCGCTAGTACTCCGGTTTCAGAGGTCGCGCATATAGGGCCCTTAACCTCTCTGGGTAGTAAGGATCACGGGGTTCTATCCCAACGGTACCTGAGGACTAGCCTCATAGTACCTCGTCACCTCGAAATCTACCATAGACTCACCACCCTGCTCCACCACCATCGAAACCGACTCGTTCGACTTTGCACCCTCGTCGTATGGACCATAACTGTGCTCTACCTCGCCCTCTACTACTGATTCATCTCATTAAGCTCCCGCTCCACGTCCACGATGACTACGAGTACCTCCGGCCCTACCTGCAACTCGCACGTAGATAAACAGATCAATGTCCCGAGTGGAATAGACTTAGCTTTTGTACGACGCACCCCCGATCCTCATACGAAATGCATAATCCTCGCCATAGGTGAAGGAGAACTCCTTCGCTTGGCTGCCAGAGCCACCATGTATCCCGAGGAGTCAAGGCTCATGTATCGCGAGGAGTCTAGGCTCATGTATCCCGAGGAGTCTAGGCTGTACTGCACTCGTTAACGACTTGAACCTGCTCGGTCCTCCTGCCTATTAGGAGCTGATAAGTGACTGCGCCTAAGAGAACTGTTGCCTCTTTGTTCCATCCTTGATACACAAGCGATAAATTCCTGCCTAGGAAAAACCTTTGACCCAAATACCTGACACTTAACTCATGCTTAGGGTCTAACTCTCCTTAGTCAAGCTTAAGGCGACCTTACCCATAATACAGCTTAAGAGGACTAACCCTTAATACACTAGTGCTCAAGGCATTAATCGATTTAGTAGGGTTTATTAGCGGTATTCACACACCTATGCGCTCAGTAATTATGGTAATTAAGTTTAGCCCCTGCCGAGCTAATTATGTAAACACTTAGTAGCCGCCTACATGATCTAAAAATGCATTAAACACTATTGGTATTTAATAATATTAGAATAATAATATTTATATATTTTATATCTAATTACTTAAAATAATTAGTGTTTAATAGGAAAAATGGTATTTAATATGAGTGGAAAAAATCTACAGAAAACCAACAATTATCCAAAAAACCAAAAAATCAACTTTTTTTTCTCTATAACTTCTTCATATATTAATAATTATTAAAAAGAATTTCACCAAAAAGTCTATAATGTTATTAGGTTTATTTATTAGAAAAAAAAATTTAAAAATAAAAGTTTTGTGATTTATTATTAGTGTATCATGCAATAGTACTAATAGTATTGCATTTGTATTATAATTAAAACTACTTAAAAAGAAGAAACTTAACTTAAATATGGACGTGGTTTATGTGAATAATGTAAAAAACAAAGACTTGACATTCATAAACCAATTTTATATTATTATTGCTTAGTGCATTATTAAATTTAAGCTAAAATTCGAATTTTATATTATTTTTTTAAAAAAAAAACTCGAAAATGTTATTAAACTTTTTTTTCCAGTATTCTTAGAATCATAAAAGAAACATATAAAAAAGTTGAAAAAAATATCTTTTTTCTTGATCTTTTACAAAATATTGGTTTTCTATAGAACCCAACCTTTAATATGAGATCGACAGTAATATTATGATAATAATGAATGTAGTAATGACACATGATAAAAAATTTACTATTTTATTAGAAATAGAATAAAATTTTAATTTATTTTTTGTTATAAAGGAGACAAAATGTGAAAGTAATGAACGGAAGTCATTATTTAAAATGAGTGAACTGAAAGCTTATTTTCGCTGTTCAAAAAAAAACTTATTTTCAACCAAACCATATTAACTAAAGAGTAATTACCAATGATCAAAGCATGAGAGAGCTGGGGAAAGGGAAGGGAGCTTGGCAGGAGGTTAAGGGTAGGAGACGTGATGGAAGAAAGTTGGGCAGGAGATCAGGAGTGGAGGAGACGAACATCACATCTTTCTTTGTCTCTAACTTTCCTACTGGTGTAAAGTCTCAAGATCTGTGGGAGAAGTTCAGTCCTTATGGGGAGGTGGCGGATGTGTATGTTGCGTCTAGAGTTGATAAGGGTGGGAACCCATTTGGGTTCGTCAAGTTTGCCAATGTAAAGGATAAATGGGGATTGGAAAGGAAGTTGAACGACATACGTATGGACTTCCTTAAGATCTCTGTGAACCTCGAGAGGTTTGATCGTTTCGGGAATCCCGTTAACCGGAAGGTGAATGATGCTGATAAAGGGAATGTCCAGTCCCGTGTGGGTGGATATCGGCATGGCCTCGATGGATCTGCGGCGGTGTTGGATGGGAGATCGTTTGCTAAGGTGGCAGGATGTTCCGGTGGGCCTCCCTTGGAGAAGATTATTCATGTTAAAGATATGTCGTCCTCTGCTTTGGATGCTTGGGCTGGGAGAGCTCTGATTGGGAGGACCATAGACATCAAACGTTTGTGTACCCTTCATGAGTGGATGTTGGAGCTTCCTATGAAGGGCTGGAAGGTTAGGTATCTCGGGGGCTTACATGTGTTGATTACCTTTTCGGAGGTGGAGGAAGCTAAAGACGTTCTTGACGTTAAACCGCTATGGGAGCCATGGTTTTCTAAATTAGCAATATGGAGAGGACAATACTTCAACTTTGAACGGGTGGCGTGGATCAAAATTCAAGGTGTTCCTCCGGACTTGTGGTGTAGTAAATTGTTCGATGATATCGGAAAAGCGGTGGGGGTCATATGCCAGCCTTCCGAGGCCTCTCTTGACGACGGAGACATGTCGGGGGACTATATGGGAGTGCTTGTCTCTTATCCTTCCCCGGTTAATGAAGTCTGTGTTGTCAATTGGATGGGAAGGAAGTTTCGATGTGCCATAACGGAAGTCTGTGAAGATTGGCGGCCGGATTTTGTCCTGAAATAATCGGAATTGAGGCCGGAGGTTGCGTCTCTAAAGTTGGGGCCTCAGGAAGAGGAAGGGACAAGCGTGCATGGGAATGATGCAAGGAGTGAGCATGTGGAAACGATTTCGGCGCATGGGAATAGCGTAGGTGGTGTGGCCAAGGGGGGGTCTCCGGTTCCCAAGGAGAAAGAGAAAGTTTTGTTGTCGGAAAATGATGAAGGGGGTGTTGGGTCCCACTTTTCTTTCTCCACGTCTTCCTTAAAGTTGGGTGGGCTTCACCATGATCCTAATAAAGTGGAGTTGGGCCTGGGCTCACGTAAAAGGGCTAGGTCTCAATCTATTATTCCTTATGGTGGATTGAGGGTCCGATGGGAAATTAAGGGATCAAAAATTGGGAGGAAACGACAATGGAGGAAAAAATTGGTGTCTGATGGTGCCCCTGTGGAAAGTGATGTTTATCCCTTGGGGTCTTCGCCGGCGGATCCTGTTCTTGAAACTCCTGAGGAGGTTATGGAATCGCAGGGGGATGTCTGTGAGAGAACTGGGGGCAAGCCTGATCCGCCTCCATGTGGTGACGAGAGAAATTTGGAGGGCAAAGACTGCGAGGTGGGCTCTAAGAGTATGGAATTAGATGCGGCGGCTGTGGACTTGGAAGTTAGTAAGACCGTCCAAGTTGCTACGGCGGTGGGCATAGATTTGTTGGATTTTGGCTCCGTAGTTCATCGGTCAGTGGTTGAAGAGGGGGAAGGAACCGGACTTTAATGGATTTAGTGTCTCTGAATATTAGGGGGATGGGAGACGGTGGCAAGGTGGAGTGGATTAGGAGTTTAAAATCCTCTAATAATGCATCATTTCTTTGTATCCAAGAGACCAAGTGTACTGCGGGCGAAAAAATTATGTTAAATAAGTTGTGGGGGAGATCGAAGGTGCAAGCGAAATGGGTTAATTCGATCGGGAGATCAGGGGGGATTCTCACTGTATGGGACCCCGGGGTCTTTCAGTCCCGCTCGGTGCTAAAAGATAGACATGCTCTGATCATATCCGGCTTTCTCGTTAGTGAGCAGATCCATCTGAATATTGCGAATATCTACGCCCCGCAAGGCCCAAGGGAGAAAGCTATTTTGTGGGATTACCTGGTTAACGTGAAGGAAAATTCGAGGGGTTGGTGGATCTTCGTTGGTGATTTCAATGAGGTCCGTTCTCCGGATGAAAGGAAGAATTCTGAGTTTAACGCGGCTGCCGCGACCTCTTTTTAATAACTTTATTTTCAGAGCAGGAGTCGAGGAGTATTCTATGGGTGGGTGCAAATTTACCTGTGTGTCTGATGGAGGTACTATGTTCAGCAAATTGGATCGTGTTCTGGTTTGTGGCGAGTTCATGAGAAGGTGGCCGGAGGCGGCTGTGGCCGCGCTTCCTCGATTTCAGTCAGATCATAGCCCTATTTCGTT
Source organism: Deinandra increscens subsp. villosa (assembly GCA_039602395.1). Lineage (NCBI taxonomy): Eukaryota > Viridiplantae > Streptophyta > Magnoliopsida > Asterales > Asteraceae > Deinandra > Deinandra increscens. Next base: position 35,711,974 of record JBCNJP010000007.1, on the reverse strand, counting down.
ACGCACCTCTGTTGTGGACTTTGGTCCGACTCCGTTTAGATTTTTCACGGGTTGGCTTTCACACCCGGACCTTGAAGGGGTGGTGAGGAGGGCTGTGAATCAGGTCTTGGTGGAGGGGAGAAGTGATATTCGATTGGCTAGTAAACTTAGAGCTGTTAAAGGTGCTATGAAAGATTGGCGCCAATCCGAGAAGGCAAAGGAGGATTTGGAGTTTAAAAAGGCGATGGAAGCGTGCTCTGAAATGGAGAAAGAGGCTGAATCGAGACCCCTAAACCAGGCCGAACTGGATGTGTGGGCGGAGCATAAAAAGAAAGTTTTGGATCTCAATCGGAGAAAGCTAGAGGATCTCAAGCAGAAGTCGCGCATCCGTTGGGCGCTGGACGGGGATGAGAATACTTCTTTCTTTCACGGTATATTTAAACATAATATTGCCACTAACAGGATAAATGGTCTTTATGTTAACAGCAGGTGGTCTTCTAAGCCAGAGGAGTTGAAGAAAGGTGCTTGGAAGTTTTTTAAAGACCATTTTTATTAGCCCTGTCCTAACAGGCCGTCTATGGATCTGGATGGAATCAACCGGTTGTCGGTGTCTAGTGCTGAGATGTTGGTGGCTCCCTTTTCTCCGGGGGAAATAAAGGATGCAGTGTGTTTATGCGGAAGCAATAAGGCGCCGGGCCCGGACGGATTTAATTTTGCTTTCTTCAAAAAGTTTTGGGATGTTTTTGAAACGGATTTTGTGGATATCATGAACTGTTTTCACAGAGATGGGGTCATCAGTCACGGGTGCGGTTCTTCGTTTATTCACTTAATTCCCAAGATCCATGATCCCCAAACTTTTTCTGACTTTAGGCCCATAAGTTTGGTGGGTTGTATTATCAAGGTGATATCGAAAGTCCTTGCTAATCGGATGAAGAAGGTTATTGGTGATGTTGTGTCAAAGAATCAAATGGCTTTTGTGTCCGGGAGAAACATTCTTGATGGGCCTCTTGTTGTTAATGAAATTGTGTCGTGGCTGAAACGAACGAAAGGAATGGCTTGATGTTCAAAATAGACTTTCAAAAGGCTTATGACTCGGTTAATTGGGGATTCTTGGAGGTTGTGCTAGAGAAGATGGGGTTCCCGGAGCGGTGGAGACTTTGGGTGCAAGGTTGTTTGAAGGCGACAAGGGCTTCGGTTCTCATTAATGGATCACCTTCCAAAGAGTTTAACTGTTTTTGTGGATTGAGACAAGGGGACCCACTGGCCCCCTTTCTTTTCTTAACAGTAATGGAGAGCTTCAATCTCATGATGGAAAAGGCCATTAGATCCGGTGTGTTTAAAGGGATTCCCATCCCAGATGGGGATCTTATCATTTCGCACGTCTTATTCGACTGATGACGCTTTACTATTGGGGCAATGGAGTATGGATAATGTGTATAACATTAAATGGATGCTAAGATGTTTTCATATAGTGTCGGGGATGAAAGTCAACTTGTCTAAATGCCATCTCTATGGCATTAATGTGAACGAAGAAGAATGCCTTGAAGCGGCATCGATTCTGAGATGTCAGAAGGACTCTCTGCCATTCAAGCATCTGGGTACCTCGATTGGGGCTAATATGAACCGGGTGAGTTCGTGGAATTCGGTTGTGAAAGTGTTCGAGAATAGGTTGTCCAAATGGAAGGTTGATTCCTTGTCTATAGGAGGTAGAATTACACTTCTTAAATCTATCATGGAAAATGTCCCGTCGTATTATTTCTCCCTGTTTAAAGCTCCGGTCAAAGTCATTGATAAATTGGAAAGGATTCGACGTAATTTCCTTTGGGGAGGTTCTAATGATAAGTCGAAAATTTGTTGGGTGAGTTGGGATCGCGTCACTTCTCCAAAGGCTGCTGGGGGGTTAGGTTTGGAACCATTGGGGACTGTTAATATTTGTTATCTCGCTAGATGGTGGTCGAGGATTCGGTTAGAGCCGGAATGTTTGTGGCGACAAGTGGTGGTTGGTCTTCATGGAATGCCGAGGGGACAATCGATTGTTCCGATTAAACCTTCATCGGCTGGGGTGTGGCGTAATCTGTCAAGAATAAATGAGGCTTTCCACCATCTTAACATTGACTTGTTCAATGTGTTTAGGGAAGTGGAGTCTGACCCCTCCAAATCGTTTTCCATTGGGTTATTAAAAGAATTGATCCATAATCAAATTCAAAGGCCTGAATTCATTCTGGAGTGGAACAATTTGGTACCCATTAAAGTCAACATTTTGATTTGGAGAGCCCAAATGGGGAGGATAGCCACCTTTGATAGTTTGGCCAAAAGAAATGTGGTGGTTGGGCCGGGTTTGTGTCCTTTGTGCAGGAACTCAGAAGAAACATCGGAACATTTATTTATCTCGTGCGAGATGGCCTCAAAGTGTTTGGAGTGCGATTTCTACGTGGTGTCAAGTCCCCCCCCCCCCCCCTTTCGCCTTTTCCGTGGAGGACTTGTGCAAGATGCATACGTTTTTAAGGATGGAGCAAAACCTAGGTAAGGTGGTGCAAGCTGTGATTTTTACCACCTGCTGGGTGTTATGGAAATCCAGGAATGATGTTGTCTTTAATCAGAAAGTGCCCTCTATCTCATCAATTTTAAAGGATGTCAAGTGTCTGTGTATGTTATGGGTTAAAAATAGGGCCAAGTTTGTTATAGGGCAAGGTTTTCTCTCTGGGTAATAGTCATGGTTCTTGTTATGTAGTGGTTTGTGGGGTGTGTGTCCAGCCCCTTGCTGGATTTTGTTTTGTTCTCTTCCCTGGTGTTAATAAAGTGATGTTTTTGCTGTTCAAAAAAAAAATTACCAATGATCCTTATGTTAAGTGGTTAAGGTGATATACCCAATGATACTAAAGACGGAAAGTATTGGGTTTAAGTCTTACAGGTGAAAAAAAAATAAGATTCTAGGTTGGATAGTGGATTTTCTTACATATGATGAGTTTCCTCCTTATAAGGATTGAAGATGATCGGGTTGTGTCAATAGCCCGTTAGTGATTTTCCATTAGAAAAAGAAAACAAACTAAAGAGTAATTTACTCTTAAAATAAATTAGACTATTTCCTAGACATCAAATGGTTATTAAGCTACGCCCTGAAAACACAATTACACTTTTTACTTCAAGAAAAAAACGTTTTGGAATGTGAAAAAGGTTTCCTTTTTCAAAAGTATGTAAAGACTTTACAGTAAAGTCAAGTTTATGCTTTTCTCAACGGTAAGTTGTGTTGTGTTTCGAATTTTAACTCATTATCAAAGATTCAGTGACTTAAAAAGGGTAATTCGAACTTTCGCTTTTATAAAGAAATGATCTTATCGATATGATCTTTTATAAATATATACTTTTATAAATATTATATCTATTTCCTTTCTCAAAGTTAGTTAACTTAATATCAAACTCTTCCTTGTATTTTAGAGGTTTGCGTGTTTTAGAACCCAGTGGGGTCAAGCGACCTCCTTCGATTTTTACTACTAGTAGAACGTTTTTAAATGAAAATCCAAATGACCCCATAAATATATATAATTGACCCTCAATGTATTAACAAAATCTAATTTATCTCAATTAAGGTGTTGGTGTTTCTCTTTTGGGAGGTCCCAAGTTCGACCCTCCCACCCCTTCTTTTCTTTTAAAACCTTAGCTTTTTTTTTATAATTTCGGAATTTTCGGAAAACCTAAACGGTTAAATGGGTTCCGTCCCCAAATGCATTAACAAAATTTAATATAGCTCAATGGTCTTGAGCCTGTATTGAGGCTCCGGCGTTTTCGTTTAGAACGTCCCAAGTTCGACCCTTACGCCCCTCCGTTTTTTAAACAGTTTTGCTTCTTTTTTTATAGTTTCCAGAAAACCCTAAATCCTTAAATGTGTCACAACCTCAACAGCTGCTCAATGACAATGTATCTTTATTGTCTGCTTTGCTTTAAAATGACGATTTATTTTTGTTATGATATGATACAATATTATTTTACTCTATCTGACCCTACCTGAAAAAATCTAGTATCGATATTGATATAAAAAAGATGGTTGAAAAAAATGATCCCTCACAAATAAAATTCTGGGTTCGCACACTATTTTCATACTAGAATTTAATTTTTAGATATAGCAGAATATACATGACGTTTGGCTAAAATATTAAAAAAAAAGAAAAAAAGAAGAAGAAATAGTATCCTTTTTTAGAGTACACGCTAGAAAAATATGTTAACAATGGACTTGAACCTACCAAAAAATTCAGATGAGCCAAATTTATTTTTCAAAATAATAGAATCTGATTCAATTACTGGTGGGGTTTGAAAATATGAATCATCATCTTCAACTATCGGCTCAGCTACGAAGATATGATTCCACACTGGCTGACCTTTTATTGTTTTCAGTTGCAATAGTGATTTGGGTGTCGAATATCCAGTAGATGAAAATCGGAGATTAAAGAGAACAAATGTGCTTCAACTGAAATCAAAGTTTGAAGGGATGAAAGAGAGAGCGGCGGATAGGAAAATTAGGGTTAACATGTGGAAAATCACGAATTACAGAAAGAAAAAAAAAAGTTACAAGCAAAGGTGAATTTGTCAAAGATTAAAGAGAAGAACAATAAATCATACCTAAGACGTACGGTTGATGATTCCAAAACAATAAAAAAGTCAGGATTCAATCGGTTGATGGTGAACTTGAAACATAGCGATGATGATAAACCTAAAACATAGCGATGATGATGAACAGAAGGATGGATATCAAATCAGTTGATGATGATGATCAGAACGGCTGAACCTTTCTGGAGGAACCCTAATGATAGCCAAGTCGTTGAGGAGCTCAGTTCACTAGCCGTTGGAAGCAAATTGGATTCACCACCCAACGGATCACAAATCTGGGTCAACTTGCTCCATATTAGTTTGACCACCGCCCCCCCCCCCCCCCTTAAAGATGCATATGGATTAGCTGGCACAACAACTACTACTGCTTTTAATTTATGCATGTGTTTCTTTTATATTTTCATTTATTTTGATTTATTTATCTTTCAGTTATTTTCATTCCCTAAAATGTAGTAGTGGTGTACCCATGTTCTAGACCCATAATCCCTTTTCCTTATGTAATTCCGTATGCATGAATGAAAACGGCAGAGTGAATTTCCTACAGAATTTTGTTTCTTCTCTATCATTTGATTGAGATTAAGCACCACTGCTATCTTGATTTTGGCCGATCGAGAGGTGTCTGTGGATCCCTATTGCCTTTTCGTGGTGAGTATCTGTATCGTAAAGCTTTAGGGTTGCCCGACGGATATCCGGTGAGCAATTGTGTAATCCGGATCCATTCGTTGTCGACCTGTTTATCTTCAAACAATCTAAAATTTTAGGTCTCTGGATATCATTTGGTATCAGAGCCTAGGTTCAGAGGGCTAAACGAACAATCCAATTTTAACCAGAGACGACTTATCGTTGTGTTTCAGATCATCAATGGATACACGTAACAGTGCTGAGTTGAAGAAAGCCAACGAGACTCTAGAGGCTGAGAAACGAGCAATGGCAGAACAAATCAAAGCAATGCAGGAGCAGATTCAAAAACTAACTGTTACGGGTCGTCGAGATGAAGAACCCCAATTTGAGCCTGGAAATCATGAACGTGGGCCCTGGTCATTCAATGAAATCAAAGTAGATATACCAGAGTATGATGGAAGATTAGATCCGGACGAGTTTGTCGAATGGCTGAATACCGTAGAACGAGTGTTCGATTACAAACAGATCAGCGAAGAAAACAAAGTGAAGGTTGTAGCGCTCAAGTTACGCAAGTACGCATCGACATGGTGGGCTAACACTTGTACAAAAAGAGAGAGAATGGACAAAGAGAAGGTACGTACCTGGCCAAAGATGAAAAAACTCCTGAAACTAAAATTTCTCCCATCCTATTACCTTCAAACCAATTACTCTCAATTACACAACCTCAAACAGGGGAATCGATCCGTTGAGGATTATACCCGGGATTTTGAACACCTTCTCATGAAATGTGATTTACCCGAGGATGAACCTCAAACACTAGTTCGATACTTAGGCGGTCTAGAACCTCGGATTGCCCATGTAGTTGAACTCTACCCTTACACTACACTTGAGGAATTAACCATGCTTACACATAAGGTTGATTTACAACAGAAATCCAAGGGTAAAACAGAAGCCGCTCGTGTTGTTCCAAAAACCATCACACCCACAAAGAATGTTACCCAACCCAAATCCAATACCTTCCCTGAAACAAATACTAGTCCAGCCCGATTACCTCGTCGGTGTTTTCGTTGTCACGGACTTGGCCACATTTCCACTGACTGCCCAAATAAAAAGATTGTTACCTTGGCTGAATATGAAGCTACCGAAGAACCCGATCAGTCGGTCGATGAACTGGAAGGTTGTGCAATAAAGGAGGAAGTATTAGGACCTGATGACGGTGACTGTTTGGTGGTCAGACGATCACTTAGTGGTATTGTCGAACCAGAAGCAAATCAACAGAGAGAAGCCATATTCCATACCCGTTGCACCATCAAGAATAAAGTTTGCACAGTGATAATAGATGGGGGCAGCTGTGCTAACGTGGCATCACAAACACTTGTATCCAAATTGGCTTTGACTGTTGAGACACACTCTGCTCCTTACACCATTCAATGGCAAGGTAAAGGAATTAAGGTTTCTCAACGTGTATTATTATGTTTGAGCATTGGCAGGAAATATGAAGATCAAATTTGGTGTGATGTAATTCCAATGGATGCATGCCACGTCCTCCTTGGTAGACCATGGCTCTTTGACCGTAGAGTAATTCATGATGGTTACCGGAATACTTATACTTTTGATCACGGAAAACATCGCATCGTTTTAACTCCCATTCCACCCTAGACCCAAACCATTACACCCCCTATTCCCTTAAGCACCCTTTTGAAATCAGACCAACATGAGTTTAATTCTCACAGAGAACTCATTCTGGCCGGTTCTGAAGATAACCAAGAGCAAACACCACCTAAACTCCACCCACTTGTGCAACCTCTAATCGAAGCCTTTTCCCAAGTGTTCCCACCAGAAATCCCTTCTGGGTTACCACCGGTTCGATCTATCCAACACAAAATTGACCTAATTCCCGGCTCAACACTCCCAAACAAACCTGCATACCGTACAAATCCACAAGAAACATTGGAAATTCAGAAGCAGGTCGATGGGCTCCTCGCAAAAGGCCTTATTCGAGAATCTTTAAGTCCATGTGCAGTTCCGACTTTGTTAGTTCCTAAGAAGAATGGAGAGTGGTGGATGTGCATGGATAGTAGGTCCATAAACAAGATAACGATTAAGTATCGGTTCCCTATTCCTCGGTTGAATGATATGCTTGACGAATTACATGGTTCCACTGTTTTCTCCAAGATCGACCTTCGAAGCGGGTATCATCAAATTCGAATATGTGAAGGAGATGAATGGAAAACTGCTTTCAAAACAAAAGAGGGGTTGTATGAATGGCTTGTTATGCCATTTGGATTATCAAACGCCCCAAGCACGTTTATGCGTTTGATGAATCATGTTTTGAAGCCTTTCCTAAACCAGTTCATTGTAGTCTACTTCGATGACATTTTGTGTATAGCAAGACAGAATCTGATCACCTTCTACACCTGCAACAGCTATTCGAAGGATTGGATCGAGAAAAATTGTATGGTAACACTGAAAAATGTGATTTTTTTACTCAACAGGTTACTTTTCTTGGATATTTGGTTTCTGGCCAAGGAATAAGAGTTGATGAACAGAAAGTTCAGGCTATTAGAGATTCGCCTACTCCCTCTTCAATCCAGCAAGTTCGTAGCTTTCACGGACTTGCCTCTTTTTACCGACGATTTGTGAAGAATTTCAGCTCCATTGTGGCTCCACTGACTGAACTTACCAAGCTCCGACAATTCACTTGGAATGACCGGGCACAACATGCATTTGATGAACTCAAGGAACAACTTTCTACTACTCATGTCTTGGCACTGCCTTGTTTCGAAGAGGTGTTTGAAGTGGAATGTGATGCATCAGGCGTCGGTATCGGCGCGGTCTTAACCCAACGGAACCGTCCCGTAGCATACTTTAGTGAAAAACTAAACGATGCTAAACGCCGTTATTCCACCTATGACAAGGAATTTTATGCGATTATTCGAGCCCTAGATCATTGGCAGCACTATCTTATTTCTAAGGAGTTCATTCTTCACTCCGATCACGAGGCCCTTAAATATATTCAAGGTCAGCACAAGTTACAGCCCCGACATGCCAAATGGGTTGAATTCTTACAGATTTTTAATTTTTCTATTCGCCATAAATCGGGCAAGCTCAACAAAGGCGCTGATGCTCTTTCTAGAAAACATCTACTGTTGAACACCTTATCTCCTAAGGTTCTAGGATTTGATTTATTGAGGCAAGAATATGTAGGAGACTCTGGTTTTGGGAATATTTATACCAACTGTCAGCGACATGCTGTCCGTGATTTCCACATTGTCGATGGGTTCCTCTTCAAAAGATCCCAACTTTGTATTCCCCGACATAGTCTACGAGTGACACTGATAAAGGAGGCACATGAAGGGGGCATGGCTGGTCATTTCGGTGCTGATAAAACTGCAGCTCTACTCTGTCAACACTTTCTCTGGCCTAAACTGGCACGCGATGTTGCTCATATGGTCCAACGTTGTATTGTTTGCCATCGTGCCAAAAGCCGACCATCCCCACATGGGTTATATTTGCCCCTTCCTATTCCACAGGGGCCTTGGGAAGATCTGAGCATAGATTTCATCACTGGCCTTCCACGTACCCAACGACACAAAGATTCCATTATGGTTGTCGTTGATAGGTTCTCCAAAATGGCTCATTTCATAGCATGCCATACCACTTTTGATGCTGTACAAGTTGCCAATCTCTATTTTAAAGAGGTCGTTCGCCTACACGGTATACCCAAGTCCATTGTAAGTGATCGTGATGTCAAGTTTCTTAGTCATTTTTGGCTTACCTTGTGGAAGAAAATGGGAACCAAACTTAAGTTCAGCACCTCGAGCCACCCACAAACAGATGGCCAGACCGAGGTAACCAACAGAACATTGGGTGCTCTGTTACGGGGTCTTATCAAGAAAAATCTCAAACAATGGGACGAACTGCTTGCTCAAGCAGAATTCGCTTACAACCAAGTCCCTAATAAGACCACTGGGCTAAGTCCTTTCACTGTGGTTTACGGACTGAATCCTCTCACCCCCCCTTGACCTGGCTGTTTTAGATACATCCCAACGATTCAGTCCGGAAGCCGACAAACTAGCTGACCACATCAAGAATCTTCATCACGAAGTTCAAGAACGTATTTCCAAGATGAATGATCAAGTCAAACGACGTGTAGACAGAGGTCGGAAGCGTGTTTGTTTTCAACCTGGTGATTTGGTGTGGGTCCACTTATGCAAGGAGCGATTTCCGTCCAAGCGCCGGTCTAAACTCAGCCCTCGTTCTGATGGACCTTTTCGGGTTCTTTCGAAGGTTAATGATAATGCTTACAAGATTGATCTGCCGGGTGATTATGGCGTCTCTGCTACCTTCAATGTGTCTGATTTGCAACCTTATTTTGACCCAGAAGACCCAATCCCAAGTTTGAGGGCAAACTTTTTCAAAGGAGGCGAGGATGATAGCCAAGTCGTTGAGGAGCTCAGTTCACTAGCCGTTGGAAGCAAATTGGATTCACCACCCAACGGATCACAAACCTGGGTCAACTTGCTCCATATTAGTTTGACCCCCACGTAAAGATGCATATGGATTAGCTGGCACATCAACTACTACTGCTTTTAATTTATGCATGTGTTTCTTTTATATTTTCATTTATTTTGATTTATTTATCTTTCAGTTATTTTCATTCCCTAAAATGTAGTAGTGGTGTACCCATGTTCTAGACCCATGATCCCTTTTCCTTATGTAATTCCGTATGCATGAATGAAAACGGCAGAGTGAATTTCCTACAGAATTTTGTTTCTTCTCTATCATTTGATTGAGATTAAGCACCACTGCTATCTTAATTTTGGCCGATCGAGAGGTGTTTGTGGATCCCTATTGCCTTTTCGTGGTGAGTATCTGTATCGTAAAGCTTTAGGGTTGCCCGACGGATATCCGGTGAGCAATTGTGTAATCCGGATCCATTCGTTGTCGACCGTTTATCTTCAAACAATCTAAAATGTTAGGTCTCTGGATATCACCTAAGGAGACATTGTCGCGTAGAGGAGAACGAGAAGAATGGAGTTTTCTTTGGGTCGAGTTATAACAAGTCAAACGAGTAAATGATACATAGATTTTTTCCTATATAGCATAAGTGAGAGAATGACTTAGTATACTTAAAAAACCTGTATTTAATAGTATAGTAAGATAAGATAGTAAGATATAGTTTAACCAATGGTTAATTCTACCATTGCGATAATGATACCTTAGGTAAAAACAATATATAGATGGATTTTGACATAACTTGGTGATAAACTAAATTTACGTGGCAACATTGATTAAAACCCTAAAGTCACTCTGTAAAAATAACATTAGTAAAAAGCAAACGTAAAAAATGCATATCGCACCATCACTTCACGATTGGTAACGGGCCATAAATAAAGATTTATATAACATATGACAAAATGCCTATAAAAATAAAATCGACTGAAAAAACAGAAGATTAAAGAGGAATTGAAAAAAGATCGAAGGTAAATGGTTATGAGGTTTGAAGACGGTAACCCTGGTTTAAAAACATATGGACCTAACAATGACAACTATTGAATCCATCACACCTATGGAGAAGGAAATGCATTTCACCTACCTTCAAGTGTTCACACAAATGGTTGTGGCTATTGTAGTAGTATGTAACGAGCAATTTTTATTTGGCTACTACATTTTTTTTACCTTTTACCATAGCCAAAACTATCACAAACAAGTAATTTAAACGTATATGGCTCAGACAGAAAAAACCTCATTATGCTCCATAACAAAATTGAGATGGAATGAATAGTAATTCAATATGACTGATCCAAGTGTAAGTGTTATTTGTTACTGGATGTCATGTGACATGATCCACTCTATATTAAAAGAGTGTTTTTCTATGGATATGAATAGTAACTCATTTTACTGGTGCACGTATCGTTGTTTAGTCGACATCACGTGACATACGTCATATTTTTTTTATTTTTTTTTTGCTATTGTAATGGGTAGAGTTGTGTAAAATAACCTTTAAGTTATAGGTTCGATACTTTGAGTGTTTGACTTCTCTTTTAATGTCTTTACCTTGTTTTTTGTATTTTTGTTATCTTTTTGTTGCATTTTAGCAATGCAACTATTGTGTGTACCCATGTTATCCCCATGGCAACGCGTGGATAGTAAATCTAGTTGTGAATATATAGTAGTGAGAGTCTGGGACATATTTAGTTTTGTGAGGGTTTTAGTGGGGCTAACATAACTGGTATGAAAGTGTTAAACGGATCAGACATGTCATGACACAATTAACATAAGTACTTTATATGTGTTAAAATATATATGTTTTTGTTCGATACATGTCACGTATTAAATTTACGGAAATGGTTCCCATCAAGAGATTATACTAAACACATGTTACACAAGTATACTTGTCGAGCGTAATACAGTATTCACCAGCATTAAGTTGTCGATCCAACAACACATGCTCATTTAGAACAATCATATTCAATATCTTAGCCATTGGTTAATGGTTTGAAAAGTGGTTTTAAAAATATTAAGATAACATAGAAAATGAAATTATTTAGAGAAGAAATCAGTGATGAGAAGTAATCATAAAGGATCGACTCCTCTTGTCCTGTTTAACCCTATGTAAGACTATGGTTTTGACTGAGCGTTAATATGGTTAAGGTACCTACTACAAGGCATTATAATCCTATATAGAGTCTTACGATTAAGGTTATAGACACACACTAAGGATTACAGTTGACCATGATGAAATGTAGACAAGTTGCTTGTTTGAAGTGCCATATGGTCAAGGTCCCTAGTCAAAGGCTACCTTACTCACAATTTGCCACATGACTTTGCACATGGTCGTGTGAGGGCTCATATAGCTGTGTGTCGGTCTTTGATCAACTATCCTTCATATTTTAATCAATTTTCACGCCATGATTGTATTATCCTAAAACTTATAATATTTGCAGTATGCCCCGAGGTTAATGACTTGTGTTGGCGGTGTATAAAAGTATGACGAATGGGTCAGAAAACACCACTTTTGTGCAATAATTTAATTTATAAAACACGATAACTAACAATCACCATACACCACACGTTAGGGCAAGTGCACCCATTGTTGGTGTAGTACATTGATGTTAAGATACCGAGGTCATCCAAGAACACATGAGCTCTTAATACTGAACCTTCCTTAACGTCTAGCTAGATATAAAAGTTGGTTTTAATAAATAATTAAAAAGAAGATAAAATAAAGATAAAGTAAGTTAAGGTTATTATAATCAAAGATAATTTCATTTGGGATTGTTGTATGAAAGTAGAAAGGGCCCCCTCTTAGCGCAACCCAAACTTACTTTCACCTCGTTGTTCACCAGCAAGGGTGACTCTCAGGATGACCGTCTATTAAGTATCAAATATACTATGTAATAAATTCCATTTACTCATAAGACCTTATGGACAAATGATGCGTGTAAATCCTTGGCAGTGAAGTCAATAACTTGATTCGCAAAATCAGGTCTTAAATTTATAAACAAGATAATTACCTAAAACCGACTACACACGCATGTAAGCAAGTGTACATATCACATCTGCATTATAGTAGCAGCAATAATCAGGATCGTTCCATGGACACGTATACCTAACTCAACCTTAGTCCCTTAGTCTATCTCTGGCCTAACTAATCTAACATAACCTAGCTTGCCTAACAGTCACTTAAACTAGTTATCTAACTAATGAATATATACTAAGGACTTAACTTACGAAAGATTTATACTAAGAATACTAATAAGGCTAAATGACTAAGAAATTATGCTTATTCAAGATAACTTACAAATGGGAAAGGCATCATCTAAGCATCGAATCATCTTAACTTCATCAACTCTCTAGAATTACTTGCTTATGCTAATTGTTCTAATAGAAATAGGCCTTGCTAGAGTTACCTAAATCGGGGTAAATGGTCACTCACGGACTACCCCGAACAATAGCGAGACCATGAGATGAATGCCTTCAAAAGTACCAATAGCCATGATGAAGTACTCACCCTACATATGTCTTGCTAAGGAACACAAGTATTAATCTAAGAAATACAGACCGGATAAGTCCTACTCTGACTAACCAAGGGACTAAGATCTAACACCCAAACCTATGGCCTAGAACTGCAACCTACCTATATGAATCGTATATCCCAGACCAGGAGGATAAAGCAGACACGTAGACTAATAGAAAGTCATGTTAACACGTTACTTATGCTACCGATATCATCTGAATCAACCTAGTCTTGCAAGAGAACTAGACCCACATCACCGTCGCTAGGCCTAAGAGAATAACCTAAAACCCTAAACATCGGCGTGCACTCCCAAATCTCATATCTAAGCTACCAATCAAAACATTAAATCATAAACAAAGATAACAAATGTCAATCATATGCAAGAAAGAATAGAGCTTTACTAAAATCATCATGTATATAGCAACATCAAACTAATAAGTTAAATCATTTAAGAATCATCTAAACCTAGATGATGAATGAAACTAGGCTAACATTATAGTAAGATATAATACAAATTTGTTATGTTCGTAACTGAAAAACTAATGAAAAAAATCAGCAAACGAAAACCAAATGATTAACGCGTAGTAACATTAATCGGATGTTTAAATCTTGCATCAATCCTTCTCGTATGCTCCTAATACATTCTTCAACCACTTCTGGTCACCTCAGGGGTGGAAACTCTTGAACTCAGTTGTCTTAGCCTCTTCAAATCATCTGAAAATGTGTTGTATTTATAGGGGAAAATTAGGGTTTTCCTCGAGTTGACGAGCAACGAGCCGTTACAGCATAACGGGTCGTGACGAGGCAACTTTAGCTAAACCCTAGCGTGCATAGCAATCAACCGAGCAAAAATGAACAATTCAAAAACTGCAGGGCTTTACATGTCGTGAAGGTCCAGGACCAGTTCCTTTACGTTTCGTTAAGGGTTGTGTTGACCAGATTTGACTTTTTTAGCATTTCACCTTCAAATCTTCATAACTTTTTGATTTTTCGTTGTTTCTTCTTCAAATCTTCACCAAAGGTTCCAAACACATAAACATAAGTATTTTAAGTATTCAAGTAACACAATCATTCAAATCATATATTAAATCATGCAAAGTTTTGGGAATTATTAACCTAAAAGATGTGTAATTACAAGCGCATCAAACATCCCCGCACTTAGACATTATTCGTCCTTGAGCAATCTCTTTCATACTCAGTCGCAATAATTTCAGTACAAATATTTTCACAAGCACAACTACAACGAAAATTCACGACAGAGAAATATACTGAACTACACTTAGTCAGTCCGCAAGAATTTACCACAGTACTAAGATTGACAACCTAACAAGTTTACAGTTTTTGAAAAGCATAGGAAATATCGACCAGGTTTTCGCAAGCCTTAGCATTATATATTACACTAACTCACACCAGTTACCATGTGACTCGAATCTCAGGCTATTTTTCAGTGAACACTCAAAATCAAGTATGTCTAAGCATTTCTTGGGTTTATATATCGATCATGCCGCCCAGTTTGTTATAGGATCCAAGCAAAGAAGGGAGGGAGATACTCAAACAATTGCTCACATATACAGGTGTATGAGCTACCACCCTAAATGTATATTCTGCCATATACATACAACTATGTCACAATTTTCATCGTGATTTATTTTCTACTATAGATATATTTTTATCTCAACTTAATCTAAGGTTGTTGACCTCCAATACTGGGCTGAATTTTTTACTTTTTTTTTGGGGGGGGGGGGGGGGGTTAATAGGATAAGCATGTTGAAGTTATGTCAAAAGCCCAACATCTTCGAGAAATTGATGACATGAGAAAGATCGATAACAAACTTAAGGAAAGGATAAAGCATGGTCTCATCATAAACCTAGAAACTTATATTAAACATACGACATCCCTCAAGCATATATCTTTTTTCTTAGTATCATTTTCTTCTTTTCAAGCTTGCTCACAAGGGAAATAGGGTAAATGGGTTATATTAGACCTGCTAGACTCAATCAAACATTCCTAATCATGGGTTTTTATAAAAACACTTGTCGGGTAAACTGTCATGCTACTCACAGACACGAAAATGCAAGAACGTTCTAAAAATAAATCTATGAATTACGTAAAAAATGTGTACTTTCATGCATACTGACATTAAAGCTTTGAACATTTTAGAAAATTTTTAAAGCTTTCATCTTTTTCGGGGGTCAGATATATACAAATCAGAATGTGTGTAGATACAAGATCTGTGCGTCGTGTGAAGTATCAAGTCAAGACAAAGACCAAGATCAATACAAAAGTAGCTGCTAGCCCAACCTGGTCCGAATCTGAGGTTCGGATCAGACGAACTTCAGGTTCACTTGAGGTTCGACCAGTCGCTATATATAGTGATCTTGTGCTTTGTAATCGGTGACTGAGCGTGTGAGAAAAAGTGTTAAATGTTTGTTTGTCAAGATGTTTTCTGTGTCTCTGTTCTGAGTGTTTACTGGTTGTAAGTGATCATTTTCATTAATAAAAAAATCGGTTAATTACTTGTTTCGTATCCGAATTAGCTAGATTAAGTAGACGATCCGATGCTTACACATTTCAAGTAGTATCAGAGCTATCTGGTTCATTCTACTGATCTGTGGTTGCTTTTTCGGAGTTTTTGAAACAAAATGTGTTGTTTTTTAGTGTGTTTGTGAGTTTTTTATTATTTCGATCGAGTAATTTGTGAAAACTGTGTTCCTAAATCATTTTTCATCACTACTTCTGATCAACTGCTGCAAATCTCGTCAAATTCTGTCCGAATTCGAAAATTTTGAGTTGAGTATGTTTTTGTTCGGATCTACAGTTGTCCGAACCTAAGGTTCGTCTAAGTAACCGCTCCGAACTTAGAGTTCGTCTAACGTTCGGATTCAATTTGGTTCGGTGATCATACGGAAGACGTTCGGAAAGGGTTCGTTTAGGGTTCGGATATTATTCTGGTTCGGTCGATGTTCGTTCAAGGTTCGGAAAGTTTCGGTTTCGGTTAAGGTACAGAGAGGGTTCGGCATAGGTTTGGTTAAGCTTCGGATAAGGTTCGGACATTCAGAATTCAATTTTTTTTAAGATGTCGGAATTTCAAGCTTTTTCCACCATGCAAAACGCAATGCAAACAATGTTGAACTTTGACAACAAAATTGGAACAAGCCAGAAAGTTCCCAAGTTGTTGAAATTGGAAGATTATCAAAATTGGAAGCAATGATTTTCTGCTTACATAAGCACGAATGATATCGATTTGTGGATTCCGATTAAGAAGCTTTACCAACACCCAACTGATCAAAGAGATTTTAAAGAAGTTCATACCTTCGACATTGTTAAAAGAAAATCATATGAGCTTGAACAAAAAGTGTTTGGTTATCTTAAGATGGCATTGCCCACTGAGTTTTTACATCAATTTAATACGTGCAAGAAATCAAAACAATTGTGGGATGCTTTGTCTGCAAGGCGTGAGGGGAATGACCAATACAAGAAAAGTCGGAAAAAAGGTGTTGAGTAAGGAGTTTGATAATTTCCAGCATTACGAGAATGAAAACATCATGGCTCTTGTCTCAAGATTGTCACATCTTATAAGTGAAATGAAGATTGTGGGGATTGAGAAAACAGATGAGGAGTTGAAAGAAAAGATTATGGAAGCTCTACCAAAAAATGGGAACATTATGTATTGTTGCTTACACATGATAAAGAATTTTCCACATTGACATTTCATGATCTAACTGGTAAAAACTTCATGCTCGAGATGCAAATGATGAATTCCAACAAGTCCAAAGCAAATCTGTAACATCCAGAATTTTATCATGGTGAGAATGCTGCTAGTATGACGGCTAAGACTAAACCAAGTCTAAGTTCTGCACCGCCTACTGCTTTTATTGGAAATATTTATGGAAATTCTGATAGTAATTCATCACGGGGTTTTAGTTTTACAATTCCCGAATCATCAAGTCAGAATGCTTTTTCTGTTGATACAACGGATGATTGTGCTAAAATGATTGCTGCTTTGATCTCATCATCTTTTGGATTGGTTATCAAGAATGTTGCTGATGCAAAAATAACAAGGGATGATCTTGATGAACTTGATGATGATCAATTAAATGAATTAGATTTATCTTGGCAATATGCTATGCTGGGTCAAAGATCAAAAAGGTTATTCAAGAAGAATGGAAGAATTACTTCTGATTTTAATGGAAGATTGGGTTTTGATATGTCTAAATTGAAATGCTACAAATGTTCAAAGCTTGGACATTTTGCTTGCTAGAGAATGTCAACAGGCTCATGTTAACAAACCTGGTTTTACATCTAATACAGATTCTCAACCATCTTCAAGAAATTCAACCAAGACAGCTTTAACGGTTCAGAATGATGGTGTGTATGACCGGGGCAAACAGTTTGATACATCTGCTTTGATTGTCACACATGAGCAAGATGATTATTATTCTGATTCTAGTTCTTATGAAGCTGCTAAAAATGAAAATTTTGAATCAAAAATTGAAAGTTTGATGCAAGAAAATGAATCTTTGATGGATGAAGTCAAAAGGCTCACTGATGAATTCAAATTGGTTAAAGCGGATTTGGAAGTTTCTAGGAGAACGAGAAAGAATTGGTTGTGAAAAATGAACAGTTGGAAAAGGAGATTACTTTGAATAGCAAAGTTCTTCAATATGTCAAGAATGATTTGGAGATGCCTCAAAAGAATGAAAATGATTGTGAAGAACGAAATGCTAAATTGACAGACGAAAAGGAATAAAATATATTTATTATAGTGATAATCAACATCATAATTAGTTAATTATATTATAAAAATTCTTATTTCTATTAAAAGAAAAGTTTTGGATATATATAATCCAACTTTTTATTTATTGTCTTCTAAATAATTTAATAACCTATTATTTCATTTAATTACTAAATTAAATATATAATAAAGTTTATTAAATTACAGTTTAACAGTTCTATAACAGTTTTATTTACTTTATAGTTTACCATTTATTTACTTTAACAGTTTTTTTCTTTTATATAAGTTTCATTTTCTGTCATTTATTACCATTATTATTTTTTTAACTTTAATCGTGTGATACATATATTTTTTTAAATCTCAGCCGTGCGATGCACGAGATATAAAAAATAGTGTGTGTGTGTGTATATATATATATATATATATATATATATATATATATATATATATATATGGGACATAAACACTTATTTGGGAAAATAAACATAAAATCTAATTGTTGACTTATAGAAAGTTAAGTTAAACTTAAAAAGTGGCATGGAAACTTTATAATATTTAATAAATAAATATTAGAAAACTTATAATATTTAATAAAATAAATATTAGGGAAATAAAATAGAAAACTCAACCCTTAGTTTATGTATATTTTTGTATATATAATATAGATATTTTTGCTGAGTTGTAAAAACCGGCACGATCCGAGTGAAAACATTGTTTTATGAACTAACTCGAACACTGACTTGCAAATCTGATAAAACGTTAACCTTTGCAAATATATTTATATTTAATTTTGTGAAATAAATATACTTTTATAAGAAACCGACATATATCACCAAAGGTCACCGCGTTCATACTTTTGACAATACTCGACTACTCTAAGCAGGTGGTTACACACTTAACCCATCATTCTATACCTTAAGGTGTCTTATATGTGTTAAAGCACGGTTAGGTCAGTACTATATTCACGTAGTATCTTGCTTACCACTCACTCATCAAGAGAGTCTCACGACCCCTTATTTTAAATATATTAAAATGTTTTACATGGTCGTTTATTTTTTGGCACAAGTACTATTAAACACTTTACGCATTACAGGAGTTAATGTATGTCCTCATCAAGGCCCCTATCTTGAACCGTTGATTATTGGATAAGCATGAAAATTATGAATAGATCTATTTGGGTTGACCTCCCACCCGTAGTTAGTCACTCTAACCATCGACTAGAAGTCAACGGGTTCATAATTGTTCATACTCTATACTTTGTCTAGGGATAAGACATTGTTGTGGGGCAAAACACTTTTGGTTAAGGCTTTGGTTTCAAGAGGTCATGTTACTAGTAATACTTATAATAAATTAGGTGGACATTTATTAATGAACTTCTATGGTTCATGAAAATATATTTATTTTTGATAAACCTATGAACTCACCAACTTTATATTGACTCATTTTAACATGTTATACTAAGGTCATTAGGATGCATCTCATGAGCAATCTCTTTCATACTCAGTCACAATAATTTCAGTACAAATATTTTCACAAGCACAACTACAACGAAAATTCACGACATAGAAATATACTGAACTACACTTAGTCAGTCCGCAAGAATTTACCACAGTACTAAGATTGACAACCTAACAAGTTTACAGTTTTTGAAAAGCATAGGAAATATCGACCAGGTTTTCGCAAGCCTTAGCATTATATATTACACTAACTCACACCAGTTACCATGTGACTCAAATCTCAGGCTATTTTTCAGTGAACACTCAAAATCAAGTATGTCTAAGCATTTCTTGGGTTTATATATCGATCAAGCCGCCCAGTTTGTTATAGGATCCAAGCAAAGAAGGAGGTAGATACTCAAACAATTGCTCACATATACAGGTGTATGAGCTACCACCCTATATGTATATTCTGCCATATACATACAACTATGTCACAATTTTCATCGTGATTTATTTTCTACTATAGATATATTTTTATCTCAGCTTAATCTAAGGTTGTTGACCTCCAATACTGGGCTGAATTTTCTACTTTTTTTTGGGGGGGGGGGGGGTTAATAGGATAAGCATGTTGAAGTTATGTCAAAAGCCCAACATCTTCGAGAAATTGATGACATGAGAAAGATCGATAACAAACTTAAGGAAAGGATAAAGCATGGTCTCATCATAAACCTAGAAACTTATATTAAACATACGACATCCCTCAAGCATATATCTTTTTTCTTAGTATCATTTTCTTCTTTTCAAGCTTGCTCACAAGGGAAATAGGGTAAATGGGTTATATTAGACCTGCTAGACTCAATCAAACATTCCTAATCTTGGGTTTTTATAAAAACACTTGTCGGGTAAACTTTCATGCTACTCACAGACACGAAAATGCAAGAACGTTCTAAAAATAAATCAATGAATTACGTAAAAATGTGTACTTTCATGCATACTGACATTAAAGCTTTGAACATTTTAGAAAATTTTTAAAGCTTTCATCTTTTTCGGGGGTCAGATATATACAAATCAGAATGTGTGTAGATACAAGATCTGTGCGTCGTGTGAAGTATCAATTCAAGACAAAGACCAAGATCAATACAAAAGTAG
This sequence comes from Deinandra increscens subsp. villosa, assembly GCA_039602395.1. Lineage (NCBI taxonomy): Eukaryota > Viridiplantae > Streptophyta > Magnoliopsida > Asterales > Asteraceae > Deinandra > Deinandra increscens. Next base: position 35,691,425 of record JBCNJP010000007.1, on the reverse strand, counting down.
CTGCCAGCCCAACCTGGTCCGAATCTGAGGTTCGGATCAGGCGAACTTCAGGTTCACTTGAGGTTCGGCCAGTCGCTATATATAGTGATCTTGTGCTTTGTAATCGGTGACTGAGCGTGTGAGAAAAAGTGTTAAATGTGTGTTTGTCAAGGTGTTTTCTGTGTCTCTGTTCTGAGTGTTTACTGGTTGTAAGTGATCATTTTCATTAATAAAACAATTGGTTAATTACTTGTTTCGTAACCGAATTAGCTAGATTGAGTAGACGATCCGATGCTTACACATTTTCAAGTAGTATCAGAGCTATCTGGTTCATTCTACTGATCTGTGGTTGCTTTTTCGGAGTTTTTGAAACAAAATGTGTTGTTTTTTAATGTGTTTGTGAGTTTTTTATTATTTCGATCGAGTAATTTGTGAAAACTGTGTTCCTAAATCATTTTTTATCACTACTTCTGATAAACTGCTGCAAATCTCGTCAAATTCTGCCAAATTCGAAAATTTTGAGTTGAGTATGTTTTTGTTCGGATCTACAGTTGTCCGAACCTAAGGTTCGTCTAAGTAACCGCTCCGAACTTAGAGTTCGTCTAATGTTCGGATTAAATTTGGTTCCGTGATCAAACGGAAGACGTTCGGAAAGGGTTCGTTTAGGGTTCGGATATTATTCTGGTTCGGTCGATGTTCGTTCAAGGTTCGGAAAGTTTCGGTTTCGGTTAAGGTACAGTGAGGGTTCGACATAGGTTTGGTTAAGCTTCGGATAAGGTTCAGATAAGGTTCGGACATTCAGAATTCAATTTTTTTTAAGATGTCGGAATTTTAAGCTTTTGCCACCATACAAAACGCAATGCAAACAATGTTGAACTTTGACAACAAAATTGGAACAAGCCAGAAAGTTCCCAAGTTGTTGAAATTGGAAGATTATCAAAATTGGAAGCAATGATTTTCTGCTTACATAAGCACGAATGATATCGATTTGTGGATTCCAATTAAGAAGCTTTACCAACACCCAACTGATCAACGAGATTTTAAAGAAGTTCATAACTTCGACATTGTTAAAAGAAAATCATATGAGCTTGAGCAAAAAGTGTTTGGTTATCTTACGATGGCATTGCCCACTGAGTTGTTACATCAATATAATACGTGCAAGAAATCAAAACAATTGTGGGATGCTTTGTCTGCAAGGCGTGAGGGGAATGACCAATACAAGAAAAGTCGGAAAAAAGGTGTTAAGTAAGGAGTTTGATAATTTCCAGCATTACGAGAATGAAAACATCATGGCTCTTGTCTCAAGATTGTCACATCTTATAAGTGAAATGAAGATTGTGGGGATTGAGAAAACAGATGAGGAGTTGAAAGAAAAGATTATGGAAGCTCTACCAAAAAATGGGAACATTATGTATTATTGCTTACACATGATAAAGAATTTTCCACATTGACATTTCATGATCTAACTGGTAAACTTCATGCTCGAGATGCAAATGATGAATTCCAACAAGTCCAAAGCAAATCTGTAACATCCAGAATTTTATCATGGTGAGAATGCTGCTAGTATGACGGCTAACACTAAACCAAGTCTAAGTTCTGCATGCCTACTGCTTTTATTGGAAATATTTATGGAAATTCTGATAGTAATTCATCACGGGGTTTTAGTTTTACAATTCCCGAATCATCAAGTCAGAATGCTTTTTCTGTTGATACAACGGATGATTGTGCTAAAATGATTGCTGCTTTGATCTCATCATCTTTTGGATTGGTTATCAAGAATGTTGCTGATGCAAAAAGAACAAGGGATGATCTTGATGAACTTGATGATGATCAATTAAATGAATTGGATTTATCTTGGCAATATGCTATGCTGGGTCAAAGATCAAAAAGGTTTTTCAAGAAGAATGGAAGAATTACTTCTGATTTTAATGGAAGATTGGGTTTTGATAAGTCTAAATTGAAATGCTACAAATGTTCAAAGCTTGGACATTTTGCTAGAGAATGTCAACAGGCTCATGTTAACAAACCTAGTTTTACATCTAATACAGATTCTCAACCATCTTCAAGCAATTCAACCAAGACAGCTTTAACGGTTCAGAATGATGGTGTGTATGACCGGGGCAAACAGTTTGATACATCTGCTTTGATTGTCACACATGAGCAAGATGATTATTATTCTGATTCTAGTTCTTATGAAGCTGCTGAAAATGAAAATTTTGAATCAAAAATTGAAAGTTTGATGCAAGAAAATGAATCTTTGATGGATGAATTCAAAAGGCTCACTGATGAATTCAAATTGGTTAAAGCGGATTTGGAAGTTTCTAGGAAGAACGAGAAAGAATTGGTTGTGAAAAATGAACAGTTGGAAAAGGAGATTACTTTGAATAGCAAAGTTCTTCAATATGTCAAGAATGATTTGGAGATGCCTCAAAAGAATGAAAATGATTGTGAAGAACGAAATGCTAAATTGACAGACGAAAAGGAATAAAATATATTTATTATAGTGATAATCAACATCATAATTAGTTAATTATATTATAAAAATTCTTATTTCTATTAAAAGAAAAGTTTTGGATATATATAATCCAACTTTTTATTTATTGTCTTCTAAATAATTTAATAACCTATTATTTCATTTAATTACTAAATTAAATATATAATATAGTTTATTAAATTACAATTTAACAGTTCTATAACAGTTTTATTTACTTTATAGTTTACCAATTATTTACTTTAACAGTTTTTTTTCTTTTATATAAGTTTCATTTTCTTTCATTTATTACCATTATTAATTTTTTTTAACTTTAATCGTGTGATACATATATTTTTTTAAATCTCAGCCGTGCGATGCACGAGATATAAAAAATAGTGTATATATATATAGATATATATCTATATATATATGAGTGAGGTTATAATGAGAAGTTAGGTGAAAATAAGAAGGATAAGAAGCATTCTCATCCGTTAGATCTGATGATCAATGGCCCAGATTTAATCTCTTAATTAAAACTCAAAAATAAATGGCCAGGTACACGGAGGGGCAATTTGGTCAAATTGCCCATTTTTCTCTTCCCCCCAATTATTAAAACCTTCATAACTTTTTCATACGATATTATTTTTTTATAAAAATTACACCATAAAAACAAGCGTTTTTTTATCTTTAAAACCCATACCATATTGCTATATAAAAAATAAAATAAAAAAATTATGTCAATGACGTGAACATATGACACAACGACATGAACATATGACACAATTGACCTGAACATATAACACAATGACACAATGACCTGAACATATGACACAATGACACAATGACACAATGATCTGAACAATGTTCAGGTCATTGTGTCATTGTGTCATATGTTCAAGTCGTTGTGTTATTGTGTCATATGTTCAGGTCGTTGTGTTATATGTTCAGCTCATTCACAAACTTTTTTTTTATATATAGCAATATTTTATGCGTTTTAAAGATAAAAAAAACGTTTATTTTTATGGTGAAATTTTTATAAAAAAATAATATCGTATGTAAAAGTTATAAACGTTTTAATAATTGGGGGCAAAGTGAAAAATATGCATGTTTCCAGATTTGCCCTCCTTCTTATCCTTCTTATTTTGCATAAACTTCTTACGTGAACTTCTCTCATATATATATATAGGGAGAGGATCATTTGAGAACCAATTTAATTTGAGAACTTTTGAGAACCATTCTGGGCCACAAGTTATATATAAGGAAATTCCCCCCATGAATTTGAATGCTTCCCCCCTGAAAATTAGTGGCTCAGAATGGTTATCAAAAGTTCTTAAAAGAAAGAGTTCTCATTTGAACCTAACCTCTCTATATATATATATATATATATATATATATATATATATATATATATATATATATATATATATATATATATATATGGGACATAAACACTTATTTGGGAAAATAAACATAAAATCTAATTGTTGACTTATAGAAAGTTAAGTTAAACTTAAAAAGTCGCATGGAAACTTTATAATATTTAATAAATAAATATTAGAAAACTTATAATATTTAATAAAATAAATATTAGGGAAATAAAATAGAAAACTCAACCCTTAGTTTATGTATATTTTTGTATATATAATATAGATATTTTTGCTGAGTTGTAAAACCGGCACGATCCGAGTGAAAACATTGTTTTATGAACTAACTCGAACACTGACTGGCAAATCTGATAAAACGTTAACCTTTGCAAAATATATTTATATTTAACTTTGTGAAATAAATATACTTTTATAAGAAACCGACATATATCACCAAAGGTCACCGTGTTCATACTTTTGACAATACTCGACTACTCTAAGCAGGTGGTTACACACTTAACCCATCATTCTATACCTTAAGGTGTCTTATATGTGTTAAAGCATGGTTAGGTCAGTACTATATTCACGTAGTATCTTGCTTACCACTCACTCATCAAGAGAGTCTCATGACCCCTTATTTTAAATATATTAAAATGTTTTACATGGTCGTTTATTTTTTGGCACAAGTACTATTAAACACTTTACGCATTACAGGAGTTAATGTATGTCCTCATCAAGGCCCCTATCTTGAACCATTGATTATTGGATAAGCGTGAAAATTATGAATAGATCTATTTCGGTTGACCTCCCGCCCGTAGTTAGTCACTCTAACCATCGACTAGAAGTCAACGGGTTCATAATTGTTCATACTCTATACTTTGTCTAGGGATAAGACATTGTTGTGGGGCAAAACACTGTTGGTTAAGGCTTTGGTTTCAAGAGGTCATGTTAATAGTAATACTTATAATAAATTAGGTGGACATTTATTAATGAACTTCTATGGTTCATTAAAATATATTTATTTTTGATAAACCTATGAACTCACCAACTATATGTTGACTCATTTTAACATGTTATACTAAGTTGGTGACATCCATGCATGGAGTCACCGTTTTGCATCACGAATGTTTTTGGATTTTCATTGCATTACTCATTGATTGATGTCATGTTTTTAGAATCCCATTTGTCATGGATATGAAACTCAAAACAATCAATTTTCGGTCATAATCGTGATGTCTTAAACAATTTATTTTGATGATTTCTACTTTTCAAAACCCATATAGATGTCGTTCAAAGTAATTAGTAACTATGATCTATGAAAATCGCATCCCCATGAATCTGCCGTGGTAGGGTGTGACACATTCCAAGATACACCTTTTCACATATGTTTACACAATTTAGAGGGGACCAAACGAAGAGGACTCTCTTGTACAACAAATTATGTATCTCTTGTTATTCTTTAACCACCATCCTCATCCATTTCTTCTAATTTCTTGAAAAACTAAATGACTAGGTAGTATCTTGGGTGAAAGAGTGTTATATATCAGATTATACTTGTTTTTATATCAAATATTCTTCACATTTCGGGTTAATTCTGACTAATTAATGACAAAACAGTGCTATATTGCTTTCTTTTAAGTTTTTCAGTGTAATTCAGGCTAAATTCACAAAAGAAGCTGAAAATGCAGAAAATTAGATGAAAAATCAAGATTTTGTGAAGATTGGCCTTAGACACGGCCCGTGTCCCACCTAGGGCATGATCCGTGTCACACCTCAGCAAGCTTCTGGAAGTTGACTTCTTTAACTGATACAACATGGCCCATGCCACTGACCAAACACACCATGTGCCACTGACTTCTGACAAGCATGACCCGTGTCTCTAGACCCACATGGCTCGTACCCACTAATAAAGATATTTTTCTGAAGATCGACTGTCAAGAATGGTCCGTGCCCCTGAACAGGCACATCCCGTGCCCAATTCCCCTTTCGCCTGTAAAAGCCAGCCAACCTCCCATTTGACAAATAGCTTAATTCTTTCCTTTCTTCTAGCTTAGAACTTTGTTTTTCTAGCTACTTGTTTTCGATGCTTTTAAGCATTCGACTTAAAATCTATAAGAAACATCAACTTAGATAAGGTTTTTATGAAGTTTGTATATGAACTACTCATTTCTGTTAAGCAAATAATTATAGTCATGGTTGGCTAAACTCTTACACTCACGTGGGGTAAACAAGTCTTTTGCGAGTTGGTAAAATGAGCTTGTAAACTCGCCTTAAGGTGTGTACTAATGACTTCATGTAAACTCTTTATATTGAAATTTATTGTCACCTTTTTGAACAAATGTATCTTGTGTATTGCGGACCATTTGAGGAGTCAAAAGTTCATCAGCCGGACTTATCACACCCGACTGGGGGACGATGCATGATCTTTTTGCTAACTCGTCCCCCATGCAAAGCAATACATTCGAGTGTTTTATGTCTATGTAAATAAACTCAGTGTTCACGCAAGTGCAGTCTGAAGGTAATGGTTGGGATAAAGGGTTGGTAACTTTTTGCCACTGCGTAGACGCGAAAGTGATGCATTAGTGGATTTGGCTTTGGTTACGACTGCCCATGTATGCGCAAGAGCGGTGCATGGAGGAAACCGACCTTAGTCCCTTATAAAGAACTTTTCATAATAAAATAATCCAGTGCGAGGGTTATTCCTCTGCTGGTTCAGGACAACGCATCCGAGTGTAACGGTGTTTTGACCATAAGGCCCTACAACTAAATGACATTCACGCACACTTCATTTGTTACTAACAGAACGGTTCTCCCGGTAGTCAACTTTACGGGTGAATAACGGGATGAACGTGAGATGCAATTTGAGGCTGAGACCCCCCACCCCCCTTCACCTACTAGTAACAATCTTAAGGAAAGATTATGAATAAACAGGTTATTAACCCGTAATTGTTGAGTCCTCCCAAGTGATATTTTCTTGATTGTCTACGCTTAAAATCCATTTTTATATTTCTTTTGTCTTTCCTTTCTTAATCTATTTTTACCCTTAACTAAAAGAAAGATCTGGCTAGATGTTAACGAAGGTGAAGTATCAAGAGCCCTCATTTTCATACATTGTGTCCTTGGACGACCTAGGTATCTTACCTTCACTATACTACGCCATGATGGGTGCACTTGCCTGTGCATGTGGTGCATAGTGATTGTTCGTTATCAATACTTATCATGTTTTAAGAATTTAAAGCTTAAATGCAATAGTGGTGTTGAAACCGTCCCATAATTGTCATATGACACCAAGAGCCATCTCCATACTACACAACTACTGTACGGATTATTGAACCACAACAGAGAGACGGATTATCGTGGGAGACCTAGAATCCGTTTTAAGGGACTCGTGGTCACCACGAATCCTCAACCACCACTAACGTTATTACCTTGTTTAAGTGTTACAACAAAGGAAGATCATGAAGATTCAAGAACCGAAGATTAGTTGATATTGAAGGCTCAAGAATAAAGTTTAAGACTCACCCATAAAGACCCATTAACTTGAGTAATCTTTATGTTTATGTAATATTTAATTTATTTATTCGTATTTATTTTATACATGATCTTATACTAGAATTTTCCACGCATAAAGAGAACAATATTATTATTATTTTATTAATATTATATTAAAAGGTGAACCAAATCCCCATGTCTCAAGCATAGTCTCCTCTATAGGTGTGCAGAAATACTCGAAATCTGAATAGACCGATCCGTATTGTAAATTAAGATTACGATTTAGTTTCTAACACATCCAAATTGTCAATTCGGTTTACGATTCAATTAACAGATATGTGTTTTTTATTCAGTTTATTTGGTTATCCATTTTAACCAAATAAAAAATTTTGAGTATACTTTTTAATTTGTTTTAAACCATGTAATAAATTTTTTTAAACATTTAGCCCATTCTCTTGACCTGTGAAAAAAATGACCAATGTCGAAAAATCACATGTGTTGGAAAAAACTTAAACTGAAAGTTCTATTTTTAATCAAACTTTAAAGTTTGTTTTTTTTTCTTCTTAATATTATATTTAGGTTTTATATGTCGTATCGTGGTTCTAAACTCTTGGGATATGTTAAAATGCATGTTGTTTGTTTCTTTTTTGTTGTTATCCGAAAACTAGGCAAAATATTTTATACGGTTGAATTTGGTTTTATCTGAAACCGAACCAAATTGAAAATGTTTTTATATGGTTCTGTTAGGAACTTTCCCAATACATTTCAGTTCGGTTTACAAATATGGTGAAAAAATTCAATCTGAATAGACAGAATAAACCTTAAACTGAACCGATGAACACCCCTAGTCTCCTCTGTTATCTACGTTTTTTCTCCTCTTCTGGTTTCTCACTGGTGTTGGGAATGAAGTTTGTTGTTAGAACATTCACAACAGAGTCATTATATTATATTTTATCCTTAAATTTTAATAAAAATATAATAGTGTTTCTATATCAACGTCTTCATATTTAAACTATATCCTTAAATTTTAAAAATAAGGAATGTGATTTAGAATGTTTTTTAAAAGTCTTTAAATTATATGCATAAATATATATATATATTTTTGATAAATTATTAAAATAATTATAAAGAAATAGTATGAATGGACAAATTTCCTTCCCCACAAGATAAAAATGTCCTTAAACGGCGCGTAACATAGGAGATTACGTATGTTTGTACTATGTGTTTTGTCTTGTGTGTAAAAGAATGAATACATAATATTTGTCAAAACAAAACAATATAAAACTAGAGACATAGCCGTTCAAAAATAATAAAAAACAAAATAGGGACGGATTAGGTCAAATATAACAAAATGAAGGACCGAAAATGTAACATACATTTTGTTGGTATTGACATTTCCGTCCCCTCTACGGCTATATGTGCCCCTTTCTATTTCTTTATCATCATTTCGATTCAAAACCCACAGAGAGACGTTGCTGGCGTTTACCTTTTGCCTTCTTCCCCTTTTTAAATCAATCAAACTTCCAACGATCAAATTTGAAGATCTTGAGCTGTACTACCAACGGTCAAAGTCTATTTGGATCTTCTGGTTTTTGTACGCTTGTAAATAATCACAACATTTGGGGGTTTGAATCACTTGAAACATTAGGGTTGTGATTTCAGATGGAAAATTGTGGTGATAAGAGTTTGATCGATTCGTTTGAGAGCAGCAGATGTAGCTCGAATTCGAGCAGTTACGGCAATTCTTCTAAAGAATTTTGTTCTTCCCCAACTCCTCTTGGGTGGCCGATTAGAAAAGCGGGCAAATGCGGCGATGTTCCCGTAGAGGACCGGAAAATTAAACCTCAGATGGATGATGCTTCCAATTTTAGGCAGATCAGCTCTAACAATTCAGGTTTGAAGCTCTAATTTCAGCTCGAATTTGTTATTTTGTTTAATTTAAATTTTAGGGCTCACAATAAATCATGTTCATCTTCTCAGAAATGGAGTTGATGAAAGAAAGATTTGCTAAATTATTGCTTGGTGAGGACATGTCTGGTAGTGGCAAAGGCGTTTGCACAGCTTTGGCTATTTCAAACGCCATTACAAATCTGTGTGGTAATTCTGATCTTTTTCAGTTTAGGGTTTCAGACATGCTTTTGTGATGAATGGCTGCTTACTTTTTCATTCTGTTTGTGTACAGCCACTGCATTTGGTCAGTTATGGAGGCTAGAACCCTTGCAATCTGAGAAGAAACAAATGTGGCAAAGAGAGATGGATTGTCTTCTATGTGTGAGTGATCACATTGTCGAATTAATCCCATCATGGCAAACATTTCCTGATGGAAGTAAGCTCGAGGTAGTTCTTGTTCTCTCGAGTAAAAGATAATTTAATCGTCATTTACCCTCTGAATTCATCAAATTGTTATATTTGCAAATTAGGTTATGACTTGTAGGCCAAGATCAGACATTTTCATCAACCTCCCGGCTCTAAGGAAGCTAGATAACATGCTTCTGGTTAGTCTTGTTTCATCACTTTTGTCGTCGTTAATCGTAAACCTAGCCTAAACCGATGATTAAATTGCAAATTTCTGTACAGGAAATAC
>JBCNJP010000007.1:35658524-35681033 GCA_039602395.1 Deinandra increscens subsp. villosa | reverse complement strand
TTTGAAGAAAAAAAACGTTTTGTGGTAGTTTCCACTGTTTTTCCAACTCAAAGAGGTTTTTATTATATCCATACCCTATATATATATATATATATAGAGAGAGAGAGAGAGAGGTGAGTTATTCTACATCCACCCTCTTTTTCATAAAAAAAACACCAAAAAACACTTTTTAACAAATTTTTTTTTGAAAACACTACACCTCTAATCGCTATGTTAGCTTTCTAGGACACTTTTTTTTTTTGTGGTGTTTTTTTTGGTGTTTTTTTTTTGGTTTATTTTTTTAAAAAAAATACCAAAAAAACACTTTTTTTTAATTATTTTTTTTCTAAAAACACCATTCTTCTAGACGCATCAAAACACACATTTTTTTGAAATTTTTTTTTTAATTTTTTTTTAAATTTTTGGTGTTTTTTTTGAAAAAATAATAAAAACGCCATAAATTTTTTTTAAAAAAAGGTGTTCCAGAAAGAATATATAGCGATTTGACATATGATGTTTTTTAAATTTTTTTAAAAGAAAGTGTTTTTTTGGTGTTTTTTTTTAAAAAGGAGTGGATGTAGTGGATGTAGAGGATGTAGGGAATTTGGTGGATGTATTCTACCCCAATTCTCTCTCTCTCTCTCTCTCTATATATATATATATATATATATATATATATATATATATATATATATATAGGGGATGGATATAATGAAAACCTCTTTGAGTTGGGAAAACAGTGGAAACTACCACAAACGTTTTTTATCTTCTTCAAATTTTTTGTAGTGATTATATGTGTTAATACAAGCCCTATGGTGAAAAAAAACGCCTAGTAGTTTTTTTTTAATTTCCGAAATCTGACGTTACGTCATGTTACATATGTAACATTTACCTGTTACATATGTAAAATGCCTTGTTACATATGTAACAAAATCTGTAAATAATTTTAAAAAAAAAATCTCTAGGCGCTTTTTTATTTTTTTTTTCACCAAAACCATAAAAAATGTATGTAGAATCTATAAAAAATATATCTAAATAAAATACTAATTTTGGACGTCTTTTTTGGCCGGTTAACTTCTTTTTGCAAAAAAATCGGTTGTTAAATATTTAAAACAAAATTAACTCGGCGTTTCTTTTTTTCATAAAGGGTGTTTTTTAAGTTAGAGAGTCACCATAAAAAATCGTATCAAAAAACGAATTTTTTAGCTTAGTTTTCACGGTTTTTCCAACTTAAAGAGGTTTTCATTTTATCCTTCTCCTATATATATATATATATACACTAGTCGTGTGCCCGCGCGTTGTAGCGGCGACTGTGTATAGCGTGTTATTCGTCTTCTGTTCGCGCGTTGCAGCGACACAACAAACTACAACGCAGTATTCTTCTTCTGTTCGCTTGTTATGGCGGCACGGAAATTTGCATCGAGGTATTTGTCTTTTTAAAACTCAAACAAATAACAACAAAACTCGAATTGAAATATATATTGGTCATAAACATAGTAATTTAAAACCAAATGAGTTGTAAGATAGAAGTCATCAACATAGTTTTAAGATATCAGTAATAACATAGTAATTTTTAAATCAAAATCCGAGGGTCAATGAATTCCATAGGAGGGAAGTCAATCCGTGTCGTGCGCCATGCAATCAGTCATAAACAGTGTTTTAAATTGAATTCATGAACATAATAGTTTTGATGATAGTTTTCATGAGGTCATGTTAAGAGGGCCTCATGTATAAATAACCCCATTTATCATAATGGGTACTTCATAAATTTGGCTATCAACAAATAAATACAAAGAATTTTGTTCATTTGTTTTATTTGAGAGTATGGGCTTCGAGCTTATGTATAATTTTGTTTTAAAGAAAAAGAAATTTCATGTTCGTTTCTTTACTTATGTCCCATTACCTCTAATTCTAAACCAAGAAGTTTAGAAGAGTCAATTATTAAAGACTGATTTTTTTTAATAAAAAATATGCCTACATTTTTATTATTTCGTGTTCCGGTTCCGGTTAGCCGACCTATAACCAAACCAAACCAACATGTAAAACCAATTAAACATTTACCCGAAACCAATCGGTTATTTTTTTTATGGTTACAGTTTTGGGTCAAAACCGACCTTAACCAACCCATGTACACCCCACCCCCTAAAGCAAAGAGATTGTCTTCAAAATTATAAGATCTTATAAAATTTTGACAATTTCAAGAAAATAAAAAGAATGAACATAAAAGATCTACAATGAACATTCTTATAAATACTAATCAAACAGACAATATACTTGTTTGGCAATGTAAACTAATCAGGCAGACAACATTTTTATAAAGAACTGAGGATGGCCATTTCTAGCCATCATTTCTGATCAGTTTCAATTAAATCACTCCAATTGGATCCATTTCAGCAACTTCAAAATACTTAGATTTCCATGCATCCATGTAATGAACAAACAGGTCTTTCACCAACTGCTATAAGCATAGAATCCATAGAAGCATTCTCTTTTTTTTTTAAACAAAATTTGAGAGCAACAATCCAAAAAAAACAAATATATATTTAAATATTCAATCCATGCATATGAAAATTTATTTACAATTCATGAAAGCCATCTGATTCCACCTAACCCAATTTAATTCACCTACTACAAAGTTCTTGTCATTACCAAAATACATTTATTCATTATACTAATTTAGCATACATAACCTGTTCCCCGAGTTCCAAACATGACCTTTTTACTCGCATAGTTGTTGGTTCACCTGCGCCTCAATAATACCCGAACCAAAATTCGAAACGCCATCATTTCCATTGCTCCAGACCCATTTGTCTGGTTTCATGCCTCTGAAAGGCAGCTGCTGCTAAACTGCTTTCATTCCTCAAGAGCTCTAATTTCCAAGTTAGAGGTAGGGGCTGACTCCCACCTCCATGACCATTTGGTGGAACCATCCACAACACAACAATCTTTAACCAAACCCCCTTTATATTGGATTGGTGTCTTTCGGCTTAGGAATTATCGAGCTCTGACATCCTTTCTCTTGTTTCCATCAAAAGCCTCAAGTCCTTCTAGGCCTAATTCATGAGAAATAAAGACAAGTACGGTTACATCTACAAGAAATAGACATTGTTGGTTTAATGAAAAACATATCCAATTTATGAACTCTTTCTTTTTTCAATCAATCTTCTACACATCTCTATAATCAGATTTATGAAAAACAGATCCATGTTCAAGTTCACTTTGAATCATATAAAAAAAATGCTTAACAAATTCAAATCAACGAAGAGTGTGAAGGGTTAACTAACATATAAGCATAATCAGTGAGTGTACCTCAAAAATATTCAGTAAACTAACCAAAAGAGATAATGTATGTAGTAGGCTAGCCCAGAGTACTTATCTGTGAAAGATTATCAAACCACCAAAACTATCATAGTTTTTTCCAACTCTTTAAAGGTAAGTATTTGCTTCCGACGCTATTCATATCAAGTGTTGGGACATGTAATTTGCAAGCAAGTTTTCCATCTCTTTAGGAACACCTTCACTGGACCTGCATATTTATGAGTCTAATTAGTTAGCTTTGCATATTCTACACCTTTCTGATTATGATTCAGTTACGATAATAAACCAGTTTCATTAAGTGACACTATGAAACAAAACAATTTTACCACCATAAATGTTTTAATAGAAGGTTAAATCCTTTTCCCCAGGCCAGACTCATTTCTACTATATTAATTAAAAAGTTACTTGTTTTGACCCAATGAAATTGCTCAAGAACATACATCAGTGATGAGTATAATGTGATCTGGTCGATATGGAGCAGTCAAGAATGTAGTGGAATTGATAGGGAAGGCCATCATGTAGTTTTGGTACTGCAATTTGTGACAATTTGTGATCTTCCCATATCTTTATATGTTTTGCCCATGCCACATTAGAAGCACAACCCTGCACAAGCTGGAAGAACACCAACTGATCATGACAGAGGACAAAACACCCAACTCTGCATAAGCTCAGCATATTATTAGCCACTACAAATGCAATAACACACATGGAACCAATATTATTCTATTTACATACCTTGAAAAGTAAACCAGTGATCCTAACAGAGGACAAAACACCCCAAAAACATTAGCAAATATCTTGTAAGTTGTCACAAAATCAACATAAGACTGGGAACACTAATATACACAAAGATGAATAAATTAATTAAGCAATAAGAGAATCAAAAAACATGTACCCGAACAAAATTAACCTTGGGATCAGATATAAAATCCAGATCAAATCATTATGCATACATTTATTTCAATTTTCTGATCCTGCCAAACAGGATGGAAACGACATATCTTCGGTTGATATCTAAACTACCACTTTGGGGGTATTGGACAATTAGTGCCAAGATAATTACCATGGAGCTGCAATAATTACTTGCAGATTTTCGAGAAGAAAGACCACCACCATCGTCGAGCATCATCAAAAACAACCTCCACAACATCACTCTTGAGGCAGAACTTAAACACCGGATCTATCCCCTAGCAATCGCTTTGATAGCTTGTTACCCCATCAATCATTTTTGACATTACAACCGCAGTTAGCAACAACTGAAGCTTCTGCTGAACCTGCAAAAACACTCTCAATTCATCATTTCGGCTAATAACTAGAATTTCAAGCGAATGATGTCTAAATAATATGGATAAGTAACCATAGATTTCAATTTGATGATATCTAAATGATAACGCTTGCTTTTAGCTAAAAATTCAGGTCTTGCCAATGAGAACTTCAACGAGTTTAAGTTGTCTGTTAGGGTATCTGTTGAAGAACTAATAATCTTTAAACAGATTTGCATCATGCACTCAGATATGGATTGTTCTCTAGAAAGCCTCATGGTATAGCAGAACATTAGTACTCAATGAATCATAAAAGTAGAACTCAATTTCACTCACCCATTTGCTAAGCATTTCCAATAAACCATCCTAATGAACTGGTTATAAACCGCAATAAAAATTATTTCATATACAAAAAAGATTAGTGTTGTTCATGAAAAATACAACATTTTTATCAAGAAAAACAAAACACGAGGTTTCATTATCATTTCTAACCTCCTACCTACCTCTTGGCAATAAAATTATAAGAATTGTTCATATAAAAAATCATAAGCTAAGAAATTTGACAAATTATATAGAAAATTAATAATCAATTCAATAGATTAGTACAATCAATCACCTATCATTAATTGCTAGCAACTTAGCAGCAGTAGAAAGATCATCAAACTAAATGTAATACTCATATTTAAGTATAAAAAAAACTTGAATCAGATCTAAAACATAAATCATACCTCAAAAGCTTGAATCCAGTGTTTCAACGTACCTTTGAATCAGATTTAAAACATAAAACATAAATCATAAAGCGTAAATCAGATTCAAGAACCATAAATAAAAAAGAAGAAGCTGGAATCAAATTTAAAACATAAAACATACCTCAAATTATCACTGGTTCTTTGCAGTTGGTAATGGAGAGGGATATGTGTGCTTATAGAGGCTTTGATTTAAAATTTAGAATTGGGTGCAGCTTGTTGCCCAGCTTGTTGCCCGCTTGCCGAGTATGTCGGACTGAGTTGTAACCTTTATTTTGGTTGTTTATGATAAAGGTGAGTTAATTCAAAAAAAAAAAAAAAAAATTGGGTGCCATATCCATAACCGTTTGTCTGCAACATTGACCTAATTCTTGAGTCTGCATCTTTGCCTCAATTGAAATGTGGAGATGGCCTTTTCCGAGATTAAGGCTGCGTAACTTTCAAGATGAAAAGGGCAATTGAAGACTTACTCAAAGAGGAGATTCCACTGTAGCGTCTGTGATGAAAGGAAATTGAATGATGGATCTAACGATTAGTGATCAAACGTAGACTTTCTGAGATTAGGGTTTGCTATTTTTTGGCGGTCTGCTTGCTGCCCTGAACGACAGATGAGCCCGATGAGGCAATGGATGAACGGTGGTAATGGTTGAGATATGGATGAAACGTGAACAGAACCCAATGAAGAATGCGTCTTAAAATTAAGACGCTTTTAATTACAAAAATGCATTTAAACAATATAAATTATATAGTAGTATAGATAATTTAACTAGTATATTTGATCTTGCTGTTTAATAGTCACTGGTTTTCGTGTTTTAAATATATAGTGTCGAGTTTATTCACTTGTGTTCTCATATATTTGCAATCAACTTGTTTACTCAAGCATAGTCAAACTCCAAATCAAACAGTAATCTAAGTAAAACATTCAAAGAGAAGATTAACTTGTTTCCGCCTGGTTAATCTTATAAGTAATCTTGTAAAGGTTATTCGGCATAACAACGCTTATGGAAAGTAGCAGATGGACACTTTACTGCCACAGTGAAAGTTTTATGCTCTTCGGGGGTTGCCCCTCTTGGTAAGGGTACCTTGGCTACGTTGTTTGCCATGCATCCCTTTTTGTGGGTGTGACGGGCTAAGGGCCCAACACATTATGGATGCTCTCTGTCTGCGGTCGCGGATAGGTCGCTTGGGGGCCAATACTGGGGTGGTTAATCTTTGTTTGGGGGGATGGTGTCCTAAGGCTCTTGCGGAGTTTGTTACGTCCAGACCTCTCACACCTCTGCTTAAACTGGACAATGGGAGCCAACCTATTGCAGTCGGCGAGATTTGGAGGAGGTTGGTCTCTAAGATGGCTATAAGGGGGGTAGGGAAGGAGATGTCTAAATATCTTTCCGATTTTTAGTTCGAGCTGGGTGTCCCCAGTGGGGCGAAAGCTATGCTTCATAGTGCCAACATGTTCTTACATGAGTTCACTCGGATGGGTCCTTGGCTATGCTTACTAGTGATGTTTCTAATGCCTTCAACTTGGTGGATTGGACTGCCCTCCTACATGAGGTTAGGACCCGATGCCCCCCCAATTTCTCTTTGGGGGATTTCTTATATGGGCAACTGTCACACCCCGGTCAACGGGTTTGGGTGTGAGCGAGATGGAATCATAGTCACGGATACATAGAACAACTTCTAATAATTTCAAACGTTATAAAAACATTACATCATTTCATTGCAGTGGAAAAAGTAGTGAAAGTGACAATGTCTTACATTTGAAAAGCATAAAGTCTTAATTTAATATTAAAAGCATAAAAACGGTTTATTTAGGATAGTTCGGGATACGACTCCAGAAGCAGGTCCGATAGCATTGTGAAGCCCCAATTGCATGTCCTCCATTATTTGCTCAATTACCTAAGAAATCATGAGTTTTAAAAGGTCAGCATAAAGTTGGTGAGGTTCACAGGTTTAAGACTTTACATTTAAAGGTTGTAAAACAGTTTAGGTATATTTAAATATTACATTGGTTTACCGTTGTGGTTGTATGAACTCACCTGAACCTTGATTTTAAATATTAATGGTTTACCCACCCATAGCATCTCGCCGAGAGATACTGAACAGAGCAGAATAACTGACGTGTACCCCAAGACAATCCGGAGTCATAATTGGAGCTACCAATTAGGGCAGGGTTGTCAACCCAAATAGATCTATTCATTAGCTATCGTTTCGTACATAACTAATTGATATCAATTAATGGTGGGATACATTTGTACAAACGTTTATAAGGATAATGTACCATAATTTGGGCATCAGTAAGAGAACAAGTAGTCATACGGCTAACAGATAAACCATAATATCAAGTAATCAGTTCATGATTTCTCCCCCAAGAGTATAAAACAGTTTATAAAGAAAAGGTGCCATGAAACTCACTTGATCAGTATGTAATGAATAGACTGGAAAGCAGTAACAACAAGTATTGTCCTAAATAATTAATAAGACAATTGCATAAGGGTCTAATCATTTGGGTAACATTTGTCACCCAAGTAATACCGGTCAAGTCATGACGTTTAATCCCGTTTATATTCGTTTAAAAACCCGTTAGTTATTATTTATTAGGTAAATTAAATACTTTCGAGGCGATTTATATTTATTTTCAATAAATATAAATAAAGAGGATAATCATTTAAATCAATCAAGTCTTGAACATCGCGTTAAAAATAATAATGTTTATCATTTTATGAGTTCGATTGATTATTCAAGCAACTTATAATTATTTTTAAATTAAATAATTATGTTTAACAATTTTTGGTGAATAAAACATAGTTTAAATCTTTTGTTAATAATTATTAACCAGAGAATAATTATTCAAAGTTTATTTCATTTTAAAACAAGAATTGTTTAAAAGCTACGTTTTAAGTCACCACATTTAATAATTTTAAAACCATTTAATATTTCATACACATGAAATATTCATTTCTATTCAAAAGTTTTAAGCCAAAATAATAAATGATGATTCTTGGATTTATGAAAGTTTATTTATTATAAACTTTTAGGTTATTTTACGAAGACATGAATAAGTAATTTGATTTACAATTTCAACCGTTTACGTTCTTGCGTAAATCGTCGTATGGGTTCCGGTTTTATTACTACGCAACGTATTCTCATTTTAATTACCTTGATCCATCAGAGTAAAAAAATAAAAGCTTATAAAAATATTTAAAGTCAACTGCTTGGCTTCTGATTCTTTTTTATAATAATCCTTTATAAAACATATTCATTTTACAAGTGTCTTTTTATAACATATAACATGTCTTTAATTGGTTAAAGCTTGTAATAAATCTAAGTATTTATGTCAAATTAATCATTTGACATAAATTTTATTCTTACTATTTTTAGTAAGAATCATGTAACATTTTGTTTGTTTTGAAAGACTTTTATAACACTTTAATGTGTTAGATTTTACCAAAACAAGTAATTTTCATATGTTCCTTCATTTGTTACTAGATGTTAGCCAGAGCATGACATAAAATACATATGTAACCATTTTTAATCATTTAATCTTGTTAGGAGATTCATTTATTTACTTAACATAAATCTTAACATGTGACATGTCAATTTATCATCATAACATAATCCATGATTTAATCCACTAATACATATAGTGTTAGGACCAATTAACACTATAAACATGAAATGTAAATAGATAAACTAACACCTAATGTTTTAGGACAAACTAAGCATAAAAATAAATAATTTAAGATTGTTAGTTAACACCATTTTAATGTTCCATTTTATTTAACTAGTCACTTTTGTTAGCCATTTAATCAACTAACACTTTCAAGTGTTATGACCATTTTGTATCCATTAAAACATTAGATCAAGAACATCTACTCATTTTATGAGTTCATGGATAATATCCATTTAGGGTTTGTTCTGGATCATCAAAATACAAGTAAATGCACAAAAATAACATTGATGATCTTTAGGTGCACATGGATACTTTTTTATTGATTTCTCCAAGTGTTTCACCAAATTCCATGGCTAATTTAATTCCCAAGAACACCATGGAAATGTTGAGATCAAAGAAGAATGGGGACAGGGAAGAGATTAGATTGTTGATTAAATTAAGGGTAGTTGTTTGTTGTTCATTGTCAAGACTTGGTAGGTTTCTCTTGGGTTCTAAAGCATGTAGAAAACATAGAAGAAATGGGTTTGAAGACTCACAATGGGTGAGTGAAGGAACCGTGAATAGGGAGGAGGAGGAACCAGCGGTTGGTGGTGGCTTGGTGGTGGCCGGCGGGGTTTCCAGCGGCGGCAGCAGGCTATGGAGAAGTGGCAGCCGGTGGCGGCGGTGGTGGCTGGGTGGTATTCTCGGCCGAAAGGGTTGAGGGAGGGAGAAATGGGTGTGGAGATTTGCTTGTGGTTTGGATTTCTCTTATAACAAAAGTTTGGTTAAAGACCACTAGTCTTTTGTTTAGCCCCATGAACAAGTACTAAGCCAACTCATGGATTAGATAGCTAGGAGATTAGGGTGTAAGAGGGTGATGTGACTCCATAATCACCATGCTAATTTACCAACTAGGAGGTGGTTTATTTTATAAAAGATTTGTTATGTTTATATAATGACAAGGCTTTTATAAAGTATAAAGAGGTCGGTGATGTCTAAAAATCATATCTTTTAAAAATATCATCCAAGTATATTTAACTACAATGGTGGTGAATTTTTATAAAAGTTGATGGGCCAAAATTTTATAAAAATTTTTGTGGGATTTATTTATAAGAATCATGGGTCAAAACAATTTAATTAAATTGTTTGTGGTTGGGCCGAAGCCCAAAAGGAGCGAGGAAGGGGAAGCGGGCCGGTTTCTTGGTGTTGGGCCGGGTAGAAGACGGGTCGGGCTTGGGGTCGGTTTCCGAGTGGGCCGGAAGGGGTCAAGGGCGCTGGGTTCGGCCCAGGCCGATTTGGGCTGCGGGTCGAGCCTCCGGGTTGGGTCGATCACTCGGTTGGTCAAGTCGGGTTACCGGGTTAAGTTTCAGGCTTGTTCGGGTCGTTTTGGGCCGGTTGGGCTTAACTGGGCCCGAACGGTTTGTTGGTTTTCATTTGGCTAAGTCTTGACAACGGAACAGTTTTTATCACATTTTTCTTCATAAGAATGATTTATGTGAAACAGATTATTCGGTTTTTGATAAACTATAAAAAGTCTAGTTTTTATATTTACATTTTTATTATTGAAGTTCCATATTTATAATATGAAAACTTTCCTATTTTATGGGCATATGTTTCCAGTACAAATGCGCAATTTGAATATGTCATCAGTTATCAGTAATTTAACAATTTAATCACATAGATAAAGCACATAAATATTTAATTAAAATTCAAAGCAAAGGGATTTGACCTAGTTTTGGACGAGGTGTCACATTCTCCCCCAGTTAGAAGAATTTCGTCCCGAATTTTAGTTCTGGTTACTGGTGGGTGCAACGTTTCCAAACAGACGAGGATACTTTCGACGCTTTTGGTATTCGCGTTCCCAAGTGTACTGTGGACCTTGTCGAGAGTTCCATCGCACTTTGACTATGGGAATGCGGATGTTCTTCAGCTTCTTGATTTCTCGGTCAAGTATCTCGACAGGTTCTTCAATAAAGTGCAGTGTTTCGTCAACTTGAATTGCATCAAGTGGGACGATGAGTGTTTCATCGGATAGACATTTCTTAAGGTTACTAACGTAAAAGACATCATGTACGCTGCTTAGTTCGGCAGGTTGGCGTAGTCGGTAAGCTACTGGTCCGATGGTCTTAGTAATCTCAAAGGGACCAATGTAATGAGGGTTGAGCTTACCTCGTTTGCCGAATCTAATGACACCTTTCCAAGGGGATACCTTTAGCATGATGCGTTCACCCTTTTCAAAGGACAAGGGTTTGCGACGATTGTCGGCGTAGCTCTTTTGTCTGTCTCTGGAAGCTTTTAGGCGATTTCGGATCTGAAAGACCTTCTCATTCGTTTCAAAGATTAATTCAGGACTAGTCAACTGACTGTCACCAATCTCGTTCCAGTAGAGTGGGGATCTACACTTTCTTCCATAAAGTGCTTCAAATGGTGATGCTTGAATGCTGGTGTGATATCTGTTGTTATACGAGAATTCGGCAAGAAGGAGATGCTCGTCCCAGTTGGGTCCGAAATCTGTCACACATGCTCTTAGCATATCTTCGAGTGTTTGGGGCATTCTTTCACTTTGGCCATCTGTCTGTAGATGGTAGGCAGTACTTATATCGAGGCGAGTACCCAAAGATTTCTGTAGAGATCTCGAAAAGTTTGCGGGGAAACGGCTATCACGATCGGATATGATGGATATAGGCACCCCGTTTCGTGAGACGATTTCCTTTATGTAGAGTTTGGCTCGCCTATCCATGTTATCCTTCTCTTTGACTGGTAAGAAGTGCGCAGATTTCGTCAGTTGGTCTACTATCACCCATATAGCGTCATATCCAGATTTGGACTTAGGAAATTTTGTAATAAAGTCCATGGATATTTCCTCCCATTTCCATTATGGAATGACATGCTAGGTTAACAATACATAAGGCTTCTGGTTCTCGGCTTTGACCTTTGAACATGTTAGACATTTGCCGACATAGATGGCTAATTCGGCTTTCATGTTAGGCCACCAGAATTGTTCCTTTAGACCGTAATACATCTTATCTGATCCAGGATGAATGGAATATCTCGACTTGTGAGCTTCATCGAACACCAGTTTACTTAAACCTCCATGGACAGGTACCCATAGTCTATCCACGAAGTTCTTGGTTCCATTAGGTTTCTCGTCCAGTTGCTTCTCCATTCCACGTAGGCCTTCTCCTGCTAGGTATTCCGTTTTGAGGGCTTCAATCTGAGCGCCACGCACTTGCGATGAGAGATTCGAGCGTATAGTCATACTTAATGCCCGAACACGAAGTGGTTTGACGCGTTCTTTCCGGCTTAAGGCGTCACCTACTACGTTAGCCTTGCCTGGGTGATAATGAATCTTGCATTCGTAATCATTTAGCAGTTCCACACATCGACGTTGTCTCATATTCAATTCTTTCTGATTGAAGATGTGCTGGAGGCTTTTGTGATCAGTAAATATGGTGCATTGCGTACCATAGAGATAATGCCTCTAGATTTTCAGAGCGAAAACAACGGCTCCAAGTTCCAAATCATGGGTTGTATAATTCTTCTCGTGAATCTTCAGTTGTCGCGAAGCATAGGCGATGACTTTCTCTCGCTGCATTAGTACACAACCCAAACCTTGGTGCGAAGCATCGCAGTGCAGTATACAACGAAGTCGTCGATTATGTCTTGTAGTGATAGGATTGGGGCGTCACATAGCTTTTGCTTTAACAACTGGAAAGCTGCTTCAGTCTTAGCATCCCATATGAACTTCTTATCTTTTTGGGTCAGAGAGGTCAGGGCTGGGCTATCTTTGAAAAGTTTTCAATGAAGCGGCGGTAATAGCCAACGAGACCTAATAATTGACGAATCTCAGTTGGAGTCGTAGGCGTACTCCAATCCTTGATTGCTTCAATTTTGTGGGATCCATGTGAATACCTTAATTGTTGATCACATGATCCCAAAAAGTGTACCTCGCAAACCTAAAAGTCGCATTTGGAGAATTTCGCATAAAGTTCTTCATTCTTTAAAAATTCTAGGATAAGTTTCAGGTGTTTTTCGTGTTCTTCCTTGCTACGGTAGTAGATGATGATGTCGTCTATGAACACGATAACAAATTTATCCAGATATGGTTTGCATACACGGTTCATTAAGTCCATGAACACCGCTGGTACATTAGTCAAACCAAATGGTATAACGAGAAATTTGTAATGACCATAGCGTGTTCTGAACGCAGTTTTCGAAACATCTTCGTCTCTAGCTCTGAGTTGATGGTATCCTGATCCCATATCGATCTTGGAGTAGAAGCTTGATCCTTGGAGTTGATCAAATAGGTCGTCGATCCTTGGGAGCGGGTAGCGGTTCTTCACGGTCAACTTGTTCAATTCTCTGTGGTCGATACACATCCGGAAAGTTCCATCTTTCTTCTTAACAAATAATACGGGTGCTCCAAATGGAGAGTGGCTTGAACGGATGAAGCCTTTATCTAGTAATTCTTATAATTGGCTAGATAACTCTTGCATCTCGGATGGTGCCAGACGGTACGGAGACCTGGAAACGGGGGCGGCACCGGGTATCAAGTCAATGCGAAACTCCACTTCTCGCGTTGGGGGTAAATTGGCAAGTCTTCGGGAATGACTTCCAGGTATTCGCAGACAATAGGAACATCTTCCACACTTCTCTCCTTCGGTTTCTTCTCAGTTACGTGTGCTAGGATAGCGTGTCATCCTTTACGAAGGAATTTTCGTGCCTTCATACTAGATATGAGATTTAGCTTGGTTCCACTCTTTTCGCCTTGCACGTTTAGAGTGTTGTCATTTGTAAGTGGCACTCTTACTATCTTCTCATGACACACAATTTCCGCATGGTTCTTCGATAACCAATCCATACCGATGATCACATCAAAACTTCCTAATTCAACGGGCATTAAGTCGATGTTGAAGAAATGATCGGAGAGTTCTATCGAGCAATTTTAATAGTTTATCCCAGTTTCTACTAATTCTCCGTTTGCTAATTCTACTGTAAATTTAGTTTCTAAGGCAACAGGAGTGATTTCAAGTAATTGGCCAAATTCGGTAGACACGAAGCTTCTATCGGCACCAGTATCGAATAAAACAGAAGCGTAATGATTATTTAGTAGAATAGTACCCGTCACCGTGTTGGGGTCACGGCGAGCATCTCCGGCATCGATCACAAAGGCTCTTCCTCTAGCCTGGTTAGCATCTTGGTTCTTTGCCTTCGGGCAATATTTCTTGTAGCGTCCGACGGCTTCGCAACCGTAGCAGGTGCGCTTTAGACAATCGCGTGCTACATGTCCTTTAGTCTTGCTGATATTGCAGTAGACATTTCCACAATCGAGGGTGTGCTAGAGGTTTCATTTGTTGTACAGGGGTGCTCCACCGGTATAACCGGTTTTTCGGACAGCGTGTGTAGTGGTTGTAGCTAGGGCTGGCAATTGGGTATCTGTTTAGACACGATAAGACATGTTTAACAAAAAAAAATACACTATGCAATTTTCTACTTTTAAGAAATAGTTAGTTTTTGTATTCTAGGTTTCATCATTCAACTTTTTTACACATAAAACATATAACTGTCGCGCTCAAACCACCAAAACCAAGTGTTAAATGAGTGTTTTCATGTTTGATACTTGTGTTAATCGCGTCGTATCTAACCTGTTTAACACGATAAGACACAATTTGCCAGCCCTAGTTGTAGTAGCATACGCCTTCACTGATCTGGCTTCCTTAGCAGGGGTCTTCTCTTCACGATTCTTCTAGAATCCGTGTTTCCGCTTGTTGTCAGGCTTCTTGTTGCAGGGGGAGTGATACTAGCATCATGGGATTTGTTCTCAGACTGTTTCTTGCCAAGGTTCACATCTTGACGATTAGCTTGGTAAACAAGGTTGTGTGCCAGACGCACAACATCCTGAAAAGTCTGAGGGTTCGAGGAAAGGAGATTCCCCTGGATATGCAATGCAAGTTCCCAGATGTACCGTTCAATCTTCTTGTACGGTGGAGTGACCATAGTCGGACAGAGATGAGCGAGTTCACGAAACCTCTTGGTATAGCCAGCGACTCCACTCATGGATAGGTTCCAGAACTCAGCTTTAAGTTTTTGAAGTTCTTCTCTAAGGAAATACTCATTGCGCAATAGTTGTTTCGTTCGTCCCATGTCATGGCATAGGCCAAGTCAGTTCCCATAGCATCAGCATGGGAGTTCAACCAGGTTAGTGCGCTGTCAGTAAGTGCGCATGTGGAATATTTAACCATGTACTGCTTAGGGCAGTTCTTATGCGGAAGACGGACTCCATTTTCTCAAACCAGCGAATTAAACCAACAGCGCCTTTAGAACCCTTGAAATTCGAGGGTTTGCAATTCATAAATTCTTTATATGAACATTCACGGGGGCCTGCATTTGTTAGGTTGAAACGTTGAATACAAATTTGAAATTGTAGTCTTAAGGTTTTCTGACATTGGTTAATTCCTCCTTACCGCGTGCTCCATCGTCGTTCTTACGTTGGGTTTCAGTAGCGGCTATGGTTTCTGCGACGCGGTGAGCAATCATCTCCTCGATTTCAGCAGTGGTCATAGCAGGAGGAGGTGAAGTGTTCCCGAGGGTTTGGTGTCGTGGTGGCATGATTTCGCTTTAAGTTACCAATGTCAATATAAAGAAAGATTTTAGATAATATGTAAATGGGGTTATTACATGCTCGAGAATAACTGCCACGACATTCATCAATGATTCCATAACATGATACGCGCAAATGCAACCAAGAAACATCAAATAAAAAGAGAAGATAGGGTACGCGTATACAACATGCCATAGTGATAACAATGATAGAAGCAAACACAATCATAACATGAAAATCATAACATAACAATAATATAGATAACAATAATCATAACATACCAATACATCCATTTCCACCATATTAGTTGATAAAACATACAAAAGCCATCAGAATTTAGTTTTGTCTTGGGCATGCAATCCCATTAATACATCACAACAAAATACATAAACATGTTTCATCACTAAAATGGCGTCCAAAAGGCTAGGTCTAAACTACCTAGAAAGGTGGAGGTGGTGGGGGACCTGGGGGCATGATTAGGGAGGTCGTGACCTGGGACATGCCACATAGGAAGGAGAGGAGACGTCCAGATATGAACTCTAGGGTGGCGACCCTCCTATGAAGGTTCTCATGAGAGAGAAACAGATCAGTAGTGGCCATGCTCACGCCAGTCATGTGAGCATAGAGGGCATCCATGGCGCCATGAGTAGCACTCATGTGTCTCGCCACTCCGGTCATCTGGTCCCTAAGGGCCCTAACCTCATCAGCAGAAGGAAGTCGGGAAATCTCCCCATCAAGCTCTCAAAGCTCCTCCTCGAGACTCCTCATGCGGGCCACAAGGAGGGGACTGTGTCGGGTATGGGCTCTCTGGTAAAGGGTGAAATACCCAACGAGACTCGGCGGGAGGGGTCAGGAAGAGACGACTCACCCCATGCATAACACTCGGAAACTCCTCCAGAATCTGCCAGGTCTGTATCTGGGCGGATATCCAAGCCAGGTGAGGTAGCTCGAATACGTAGCGCCGCTTGGTCTACGGCCTCGTTGCACCGGGAGGGGCCAGACGTCCTCTCGGGGGTGTACCCCCACCTACCGCCGCCTGGAATGGCGACGTAGGTATTAACAGACCGTTCGCGATGAGCGAAGGCATCCATAGTACTCGAAGCACCAGCAGTGGCCGCACCACCAGCAATGGCGGTGGGGCCAGGGTGGTCCAGGGTATCATCTGAGGTCCTTGGCCGAAGAGGCCTCAGGAAGCTAAAAGGGACGGTAGACAAGTGGATGGTACCGACAGTGGCCGCCTCGGACTCGGGACTAGGTGGTACGTAGTCCTCAGGTGTGGGTGTGTAGTCCTCATGTGTGGGTATGTAGTCCTCAACAGTCTGCTCCCCATCGGAATCGGTAATGCAAACGACTTCTCTTGAAGTCATCTCTGCGATAATATTCCAATAGGAACAGAGTTCGCAACAACATAATAGCATAAAAACTAAGTGAAAGAGTAATGCATGTGTAACACATAAGTTAGCATAAATAAACATGTTGGAGACGTGATCTTGCATGCAAATGGTAGCTTCAGAGTGGGTTATAGTCCAGGTTCAGTTTTTGTTTTGATTGTTTATCCTGGTTCGCTATAACCATGGCTCTGATACCAATCTGTCACACCCCGGTCAACGGGTTTGGGTGTAAGCGACATGGAATCATAGTCGCGGATACATAGAACGACTTATATAATTTTATACGTTATAAAAACATTACATCATTTCATTGCAGCGGATAGAGTAGTGAAAGTGACAATGTCTTACATTTGAAAATCATAAAGTCTTAATTTAATATTAAAAGCATAGAAAACGGTTTATTTAGGATAGTTCGGGACTACGACTCCAGAAGCAGGTCCGATAGCTTTCTGAAGCCCCATTTGCATGTCCTCCATTATATGCTCAATTACCTAAGAAATTATGAGTTTTAAAAGGTCAACATAAAGTTGGTGAGGTTCACAGGTTTAAGACTCTACATTTAAAGGTTGTAAAACAGTTTAGGTATATTTAAATATTACATTGGTTTACCGTTGTGGTTGTATGAACTCACCTGAACCTTGATTTCAAATACTAATGGTTTACCCACCCATAGCATCTCGCCGAGAGATACTGAACAGAGCAGAATAACTGACGTGTACCCCAAGACAATCCGGAGTCAGAATTGGAGCTACCAATTAGGGCAGGGTTGTCAACCCAAATAGATCTATTCACTAGCTATCGTTTCGTACAGAACTAATTGAAATCAATTAATGGTGGGATACATTTGTAGAAACGTTTATAACGATAATGTACCATAATTTGGGCATCAGTAAGAGAACAAGTAGTCATACGGCTAACAGATAAACCATAATATCAAGTAATCAGTTCATGATTTGTCCTCCAAGAGTATAAAACAGTTTATAAAGAAAAGGGGCCGTGAAACTCACTTGATCAGTAGGTAATGAATAGACCGGAAAGCAGTAACAGCAAGTATTGTCCTAAATAATTAATAAGACAATTGCATCAGGGTCTAATCATTTGGGTAACATTTTTCACCCAAGTGATACCGATCAAGTCATGACGTTTAATCTCGTTTGTATGCGTTTGAAAACCCGTTAGTTAGTATTTATTAGGTAAATTAAATAGTTTCGTGATGAATTATATTTATGTTCAATAAATATAAATAAAGAGGATAATCATTTAAATCAATCAACTCTTAAACATTGCGTTAAAAATAATAATGTTTATCATTTTATGAGTTCGATTGATTATTCAAGCAACTTATAATTATTTTTAAATAAAATAATTATGTTTAACAATTTTTGGTGAATAAAACATAGTTTAAATCTTTTGTTAATAATTATTAACCAGAGAATAATTATTCAAAGTTTATTTCATTTTAAAACAAGAATTGTTTAAAAGCTACATTTTAAGTCACCACATTTAATAATTTCGAAACCATTTAATATTTCATACACATGAAATATTCATTTCTATTTAAAAGTTTTAAGCCAAAATAATAAATGATGATTCTTGGATTTATGAAAGTTTATTTACTATATATTTTTAGGTTGTTTTACGAAGACATGAATAAGTAATTTGATTTACAATTTCAACCGTTTACGTTCTCGCGTAAATCGCCGTATGGGTTCCGGTTTTATTACTACGCAACATATTCTCATTTTAATTACCTTGATACATCAAAGTAAAAAAATAAAAGCTTATAAAAATATTTAAAGTCAATTTCTTGGCTTTTTATATTTTTTTATAAAAATCCTTTATAAAACATATTCATTTTACAAATGTCTTTTTATAACATATAACATGTCTTTAATTGGTTAAAGCTTGTAATAAATCCAAGTATTTATGTAAAATTAATCATTTGACATAAATTTTATTCTTACTATTTTTAGTAAGAATCATGTAACATTTTGTTTGTTTTAAAAGACTTTTATAACACTTCAATGTGTTAGATTTTACCAAAACAAGTAATTTCCATATGTTCCTTCATTTGTTACTAGATGTTAGCCAAAGCATGACATAAAATACATATGTAATCATTTTTAATCTTTTAATCTTGTTAGGAGATTCATTTGTTTAATTAACATAAATCTTAACATGTGACATGTCAATTTATCATCATAACATAATCCATGATTTAATCCCCTAACACATATAGTGTTAGGACCAATTAACACTATAAACATGAAATGTAAATAGATCAACTAACACCTAATGTGTTAGGACAAACTAAGAATAAACATAAATAATTTAAGATTGTTAGTTAACACCATTTTAATGTTCCATTTTATTTTACTAGTCATTTTTTTAGCCATTTAATCAACTAACAATTTCAAGTGTTAGGACCATTTTGTATCCATCAAAAAATTAGATCAAGAACATCTACTCATTTAATGAGTTTATGGATAATATCCATTTAGGGTTTGTTCTTGATCAATAAAATACAAGTAAATGCACAAAAATAACATTGATGATCTTTAGGTGCACATGGATACTTTCTATTGATTTCTCCAAGTGTTTCACCCATTTCCATGGCTATTTTAAGTCCCAAGAACACCATGGAAATGTTGAGATCAAAGAAGAAAGGGGATAGAGAAGAGATTTTTTTTTTTGGCTTTCAAAATATCATTTATCAACAAAGGTTACAACTCAGTCCGACATACAGGGCAAACGGGCAACAAGCTGCGCCGCAAGCCCTTTTTGAATAGCAAAACCTAAGCGGATAAAAACAAATTTCTTAGCTCTAGGAGTCGCTATATGTCCATGCATAACCTTCTGGATCCGCCCGAGCGTGTCCGCAGCCTCTGACGCGAGGTGCCCGAACGTGTCAAAAGCAAAGGGGACAAACACATGCTGATTCTCGAGACATGCCTTCTCGTCCTTGTCCACCTTACCCACAGCCGCCTTAGCAGTAGCCTGCCCCGCCGTGAAAACTCCAGAGCTAAAGCCCGCAAGGGGAGAGACCCCAGTCAGATCGAAGCAAGCGTGCTTCCCCCTTGACCACCCAAACACCAGGATGTCCGCCGGTCTAAGGGTCGAACGCCCCTCTTTTGGGTCAGTTAAGAAGTTGATGGGGGCTTCCTTCTTGGCTGAAATCCCAGCCTTTCTGAAAATGTTAAATAGCACATCCCGGACCCAGTCATGATGGTACTTGAACCCCGGGAGCTCTTTACAGTGAACCGCGTGCTCCCCAAACGAGTCTAGACACGCCTTGCGGCAAACAGGGCACTTCTCGTCCGCGGGAAAGAGGGGTATCATAAGCCGGTACTTGAGGATAGATCGGTATTCGACCGACGACATGCATTGCCTGAGTCCGTCAATGGGGAGAGCATGGAGGAAATCTTGGGCATGTGGTTGACAAAGACAGCTCCACACCGCTTTTTGCCTGACATTCATATTAAACCGGGTCTCCATATCCAACATGATTTTGCTGAAAAGGGCATTCACCAAAACATGTTGGGGTTTTGGGGGGGAGGGGGGCCGTGTCCTTGTCAGAGAAACCGCTAAGATCAAAACCCGGTACATTGTCACGCAGGGCAGCCAGAGCGAAAGTATAATCCGAGTCCATACCACAAACCCCGCTCTCTCGCAAGATGTGGTCCTGCAGCCCCCAAGATTGGGCCCTAGACGCTACAAACGCATAAGACTTGGTAGGTTTATCTTGGGTTCTAAAACATGTAGAAAACATAGAAGAAATGGGGTTGAAGACTCACAATGGGTGAGTGAAAGGATTCGTGAAGAAGGAGGAGGAGGAACCGGCGGTTGGTGGTGGCCAGCGGGGTTTCCAGCGGCGGCGGAAGGCTGTGGAGCAGTGGTAGCCGACGGCTACGGTGGTGGCTGGGTGGTGTTCTCGGCCGAAAGGGTTGAGGGAGGGAGAGATGGGTGTGGAGATTTGCTTGTGGTGTGGGTTTCTCTTATTACCAAAAGTGTGGTTAAAGACCACTAGTCTTTTGTTTAGCCCCATGAACAAGTACTAAGCCAACTCATGGATTAGATGGCTAGGAGATTAGGGTGTAAGAGGGTGATGTGGCTCCGTAATCACCATGCTAATTTACCAACTAGGAGGTGGTTTATTTTATAGAAGATGTGTTATGTTTATAATATGACATGGCTTTTATAAAGTATAAGGAGGTTGGTGATGTCTAAAAATCATAAATTTTAAAAATATCACCCCAAGTATATTTAACTACAAAGGTGGTGAATTTTTATAAAAGTTGATGGGTCAAAATTTTACAAAAATTTTTTTGGGCTTTATTTATAAGAATCATGGGTCAAAACAATTTAAATATATTGTTTGTGGTTGGGCTGAAGCCCGAAAGGAGTGAGGAAGGGGAAGCATGCAGGTTTCTTGGTGCTGGGCCGGGGAGAAGACGGGCCGGGCTTGGGGTTTGTTTTCGAGTGGGCCGGAAGGGGTCAAGGGCGCTGGGTTCGGCCCAGG
Source organism: Deinandra increscens subsp. villosa (assembly GCA_039602395.1). Classification (NCBI taxonomy): domain Eukaryota; kingdom Viridiplantae; phylum Streptophyta; class Magnoliopsida; order Asterales; family Asteraceae; genus Deinandra; species Deinandra increscens. The sequence continues at coordinate 35,659,568 of JBCNJP010000007.1, read as the reverse complement.
CCGATTTGGGCCGCGGCTGGGGCCTCCGAGTTGGTTCGATCACTCGGTTGGTCAAGTCGGGTTACCGGGTTAAGTTTTGGGCTTATTCGGGTCGTTTTGGCCCTGTTGGGCTTAACTGGGCCCGAGCGGGTTGTCGGTTTTCATTTGGCTAAGTCTTGACAACGATACCGTTTTTATCACATTTTTCTTCATAAGAATGATTAAGGTGAAACATATTTGTAGAGGCTAGATTATGAGGCTTGTAATATTAAATAAGTTAGGCTGGGCTTAGAGGGTTTAATTAGATTAGTAGGCTAGTTTTATTATGTTTAGGCTAGTTTACTATTAGATTGGGCATTTTGGTTTTTGATTAAATATAAAAAGTCTAGTTTTTATATTTATATTTTTATTATTGAAGTTCCATATTTATAATATGAAAACTTTCCTATTTTACGGGCATATGTTTCCTGTATAAACACGGGATTTAAATACGTCATCAGTTATCAGTAATTTAACAGTTTAATCACATAGATAAAGCACATAAATATTTAATTAAAAGTCAAAGCAAAGGGATTTGACCTGGTTTTGGACGAGGTGTCACAGCAACCTTGTAGTTTATATGTGGGCGATGATCATATTTGGTCCACGGGGGTTCAGCAAGGGGATCCTTATGGGCCTCTGCTTTTAGCCTTAGCTCTGTACCTGCTTGTTCTTTCGATTAGGGATTGTTGCTGGCTTTCTTTCCATGCTTTGTACCTGGATTATGGTACGATTATCGGGGACGTTAAAGAAGTGGCTAAAGCTTTGGATATCATCAGGTCTCAGGGGCCCGTGCTAGGGCCTTGAATTAAACATCAAGAAAAACATTCAAGTTTTTTTTGGCCATTGTGTAATGGTGTGAAGGTGCAGGATGGGTTATTTCCTAGCGGGATTGGGAGTCGGGGAGTGAAACTCGTTGGTGGAGCTGTTAGCCGGGACACTGGGTTCATTAGTAGCTTGGCTTTGAAGAGGGCGTCCTCTATAGTGGATCGACTGCGTAGTCTCCCACGCCTGTGGGATCCTCAT
>JBCNJP010000007.1:35639528-35658024 GCA_039602395.1 Deinandra increscens subsp. villosa | reverse complement strand
TATTATGTGGACTAATTGATAGGGATTGTGAAATTGCAACCCTTATTAGTTACTTTATTGTTGATCCTTAGACTTAAATGGGTTATTGGGTTAATGCATGATTCGGAGACCTCCTGCATGATGATATATTATTGATTAGTAGTTGATTTTGTGTGCATCCTTGTGGAATGAACTTGACCGAGTTGTTTCATTTGCTAGTTATTGGCTAGACATTGTTTGATAGGTTACAATACTTGTGACCGCGAGGTTTGAGCCTATTTATTCGTGTTTAGTGATTTCTAGGTCCTAGATAATCGAAATTAGAATCATTACATGTATCAGGATTCATTTAGAGAGACCTCTCTTCGTGTGTCCCGATTTATGCGTGTTTTGCTTGTTTTGACCGAAACTGTGAAACCGTTGTGCAAATTCACATATTATGTTATATGTGTTTCATTAAGAATTTTCTGATCATACGGGATGTATCTATAGTCCTCCTTTGTTGCGTTATTCTCATTTGGTGATAGTTTCATGTTGATAGGTCTTCTCGGGGGTCTTATTTGGGTATAGTGGATTCTAGGCTAGGTGATATCTCTCTCATTCTATTTCTCTATCGTTTGCGTTGTTTGTTGTTTGTTTACTGCTAGTTTAGTTTGTTTAATTCAATCATTCCAGATACATCGGTTAAATATTAGTGATGGTACAGTATCAAGAGACTGATTACGCATTCGTGGATGAATACCGGGTATTTACCGATACTATATTACATACGACGGGTACGCTTGCCCTAGTGTGTGATTTGGTCACTCAGTATTATCCCTTTTTAACTTGAACATTTTTCTTGTTCAAATCCGACACATCATCGGCTTTCTCCCACTTCACAACTCGCTCAGTTCTTCTCTCCCCCTACTTTTAGATTAGTTAGTCGAGCCACTTGGCGTTTTCGTGTCTTTAAGTATGTCGGAGTCTGTAAGAACTTTAACCAGTTTTAGTAATTGAAAGTTGAAATTGCTTGAGCATGTGGATCTTCTACTTAGTCGTAATGAAATCAATGTAAACGTGTAAAACACAGAGAGTAAATACAAATGAGACTTGTATTAACCACAGAGAATCACAGAGTACACTAAGTGAATATATGACACGGAAGCTACTCAATTCTATACAAGATGAACTATTTATACAAGCTGAAACACGATCGGCCGAACCTCAACTTTGGCCACACGTTCGGAGTTGTCCGAACTCCAGGTTCGCTGGGAGTTCGGACCTCGGCATCCTTGTGTGATTCATCTTGTATTCAATACTTCACATGACGATCAGGAACCGTGTATCAACAAAAGTATTTTGTCTATGAAATCTTCCTTTACTTGCTGGCAAATCTTTAAGCTATGATTAGCTAAACTCTTACACTTGATTGGAAATAATAAACCTTTACCAAGTTTTCAAGTTGTCTTTATAAAGTTGGTTTAAGGTGTGTCTAATGACTTTGTGAAAACCCTTTTTATTGAAAGTGTATTATTGAATTTCTAAACCAAACGTGCTCTACGTATCATAGACCATTTGTGGAGTCGAAATCCCCAAGGCCGGACCTGTGACACCCGGTCGGGGGACAATGCATGATCTGAAAGGTGACTCGCGTCCCATGCTACATGATACGTTCGAGGTCCTTATGTCTATGTAAAAAAACTCGGTTATCACGCAAGTGCGGCTGAAAGTATTTGGTTGGGAATGGGGGTTGGTAATATTTAATCATTTCACGAAAGCCGAGATGGTACGTGTTTGTGAACTTGGCTCTGGTTACGCCGGGCGTGCATGCATGAGAGCGGTGCATGGAAGAAACGGACCTTAGTCCCTTAAAAAGATCATTTTCACAATAATATAATCCGGCACACAGGGTTGTTTCCCTACTGGTTCATGACGGTGTGTCGAGTACGGTAAGTCGGCGGATTTGAGGGACCCCGTAAGTAAGTGGCGTTATACCACTATATTTGTATATTGGCAGCGAAGTTCCCCGGGGTTCGTACTCCTCGTAGACGATCACCCGGGAGAGTAGTGATACTAGATTGGAGGCTGAGAGGCGGTCTAGTTGCCTGCCAATAGACAATCTTAACCCAAAGTTATAAATAAACAACTTGTCTACGAGTTACTGGAATGATTATTCCAATCAATATTGACCATGACTGCTTGAGTCCGAAAACCCATTTTATCTATATAATTATATATATATTTATTAAACTTATTTTCCTCTAAAAATCAAAGATAGAGTTTGGTTAAACGTTGGCAAAGATTGAGTATTGGGAGCTCTCATATTCCATTGTGTCCTGATTGACCCCGATTCAACTTGTGACACTTCGGCCACGGGTACAAAAAATGTGTGGCTAAAACTAGTGTTTCTTACCTTTGGCCACGTTTTTTACAAAACAGTGGCTATGCGTTCTAAAAAAAACCGTGACCAAAGCCACTTTTTAACGTAGTGTTTAAGTTCACTTGTTGATAAATAAGTAACTTTTAAGTACTATTCATATGATAAGCCTGTAATTGTTTGGGGTCCTTTAAAAATTAAACATATAAGAATTTGAATACTTTTATATGTGTGTATAGGTGATATGCATGTGTGATTTATGAATGCATGTGATATTTATGTAAGAGTAATAATACGTAAACCCTTGTGGGTGTTAGTGTGTACATATATGCATCCATGATTATGACGTGTAGAGTATGTGATTAAAGTGATTTGTATGTACATAGTGCGTGGAGATAATATATAATGTTCGTGTGGTACAATATGTTTTATGAAGAATTATGTGATACATAATGTAAGTGTAAATCATATAAATATGAAAACTATAAATGAGTGATAAGTTAAATTCTTAATAAGTGTGTCTAAACTCTTGAATAAATAAATGAGGTTTTATTTGGGAACTGTACGAAACCAAACCGGGAATGCGAAACCGAACCGAACGTGAACTTTATTATGATAAATAGTACCTAACTAGTAGAACTTAAACAGGTCGTTGGTCGACCTAGGAACTTATTTTTGTTGTTATTAATAGCTACGCACTCTAAGGTGAGTTTCATGGCCCCACTTTACTTTTTTCTTTTGGGGGGAGAGAACATGCAAAATTTCTTACTGTTTTTATACATACATTATATTTCCAACATATCACATGTACTAGATTTGCTTGACACCGAAAAATAAGTCCTTACAAATTGAATCGTTAATAGTGAATAGTGAGGTAATGTTGAGTAGTACTAGTGGGGTTTGACAAATCCCTCTCAGCAGGCACATGATGCACCACCCGACTTGCGGTCGGACTTAGAGCAATATTAGCCTATACATACCATTGTTTCTGGTGGGACACGGGGAAGGAAAAACACGTAAGGAGGATTCCTACAACTTATTAGTCACCCTCGGTTGCGAACTATCTAGTGACATAAACACTTTAGGCTAGCTACCTATGATATGAAAATATAGGTATAAACTTTACAACTTATTTATGGACAGTATAACTGTTGGGTCCATGGACTGAAACTTAACTTGATATCAAAACCTGTGAACTCACCAACCTTTGTTTGACACTTTCTTTTAAACATGTTTCTCTCAGGTCACAGGTGTTCGAGTATCACGGGTATGCATGCATGAGTCCTTCAAATCATGTCATGGTTTTTGTATAAGTTTCATTATTTCAAATGACAATGTTTTGTTTATGCTACCGTAATGTAAAACTCTTATTTTATAGAATGCAAACCTATTTATCTTTAATGAACTAGTTTTCTTCAAAAAGAAGAGTCAAAACACACATCTGATGCATACACATAAACAATTAATTCCATATATAATCCAAAAGATGTGATATCCGTTAATTAATTACAAATACATATAATAAAAAAAACAACATAAACTTAAAACATGCTCCCACTAGAGAAATTGTCTGAATCGTCATATCGGCCTGTTCTCCATGGGTAGCTACCTTTAGAGGGGGAAGAGGAGGAGGAGGAAGACACCTCCACATCTCCATCGAGATAGATGGATATGACCTCCTCGTCCTTGACGTGCAGGGCCAAGGCCCTGACATCCCTCGGATCATCAGTGAATGGAACCAGTCCATAATCCAGAGACAACCCTGGGATCCTCGGGTAGAGGTCGAAATCGTTCAAGTCATAACCTAGGTCAGACACCATTTGACCTAGGTCATTGAACGAGAAGAAGGTAATTCCACCTTGTCGAAGTAGCGAACCCTCCCATCGATGTATTGTATCCAACCATTGAGCCTCGCAAAATACCCTAGGTGATAGATCACCAAAGTAAATGTATTAAAATCTTATTCCACTGTTCAAGAAAATAACCAAATCAGATACGCGTATTCCATATTAAAGCATTTGAATTTCAGTCATTTAGATGATTACTTTCGTATTCGAGGCTATCTTCCACATTCAGAAGACGCAAATGCCACATTTTCAGAGAATGGTGATAGACCAAAAAACAGAGCGCTGAGAGAGATAACGACGTATATGGTGACGATCGATAATTTAATTAATTAATTATATGAGTTATATCTGAAACTTGAGGTGGTAGATAAAGATTTGACCTCTAGTAATGATATATATCTTCCATCGCCACAAATAACTAATTAAAATTGGCTACTATTTAGTCCCATTTAATATATGTGGCCATAGGTAATAGATTTTTGTCTACTTTCACCACGCACTTAATATTATACCGTGACCATAAAAGATTTTTTTCACTCACAACCTACCATTTAGTCACGGTTAATATATGTGGCCATAGGTAATAGATTTTTGTCACTCACAACCTACTATTTAGTCACACAACCTAATAACAGTGGCCATATGTACTAGCTTTTAGCCACATAAGTAAGTAAAAACAATGGCCATTGATCACATTTAGCCACGCATAATATATACTTAATAGTTTTTTTTTAATTTACTAAGTAATAAAATCTACTCTTCAGTCACACAACATTATTTAAGCGTGGTCATACATTCCTTTTTGGTCACACGAATAAAAAATCATAAAAATTCTATGGCCATTTGGTGCATTTCGCCACTCTTTTTTAAGTGTGATAAATATGTGTCACATGTTTTTGTAAAACAATGGCTAAAGCCACTGCACCTGATTGTTGTTGTCACATAAACAAAAAAATACGTGGCTAAAAGGATCCAAAGGCTATATATTTGGCCACGGGTACAAAATATGTGTGGCTAAAACTAGTGTTTCTTACCTTTGGTCCGGGATCCCGGTTTGTCACGCCCCACACGGTAAAAATCCGTTAGTGGAAATTGGGGGTGTAACAGATTGGTGCTCTTCATCCTAAAATTTTCTATTCTCATACTTGGTGCCATGCATACTTCCGTAGAGAACTCTTCGATTTATCGATACCTCCTAGTTTACCTTTTTATTTCGTTGGAACTTCATCCCAAATTTACTGGCAAGTAATACTTAGATATGTTGCATGAGTCAGAATGATTACTTTCACGTAATTTTGACATGAAAGATCTTGGAGATGCTTCTTATGTAATAGGCATCGAAATACACTAAGATCGAGCTAAACTCCAACACTGTTGGCGTAAACTATGGAAAAATACTTTTGTCATTGATCTAAAATTCTCTGCACGACGCATTGATTATTTTAATTTCTCGCTCCCTCACATTCTACCGTATTGAAGAAACTTGAAAAACTCTATTTCATTTTACATTATTCAATGTGGTTTGACTAATGGCTAGAAATGTTAGGCAACTTGTACACCTTCGAGGTGTTGATGGTGTGGTGGGTTAGTTGCGGTACACCCTATATATAAATATAAGCGGCATGTTGAATGTGGGATCAGTATCGGACTACGGATTACTTTTAGAGTCATACACACGAGCTTCACATTTGAAAACTCCACAAAAAGGGATATACTCGACATAATCAAAACCCCTACTTTCAATTGCCCGAATCAAGAAGAAAACTCTCCTAATGCGAACTCTCTACTAAAGGTCAGGTGTGGGTTCTGGCTCTGATGGACATCAACGTTTTAAAATCCCGAGATTTTTCCTTAAGAACAACAAACCACATGTTCTTTCTGAACTCTCCTTTGCTTCTTGTTAAAAGTTTGGTCTAAACTTTCCATATCATTGTTGAGGTTTACCTGTTCAAATTCATGCTCATCTTGGTTTCTAGTGGGAAAGTCGATGGAATTTTCCGAATTACCATTTACTTTGTGCTCTTTGATTGTACTTTGCGTAGTTGGTCCTATACAACTTAACTTCAAACTTCTTGGCAAACTACACCCAGTGGCATCTGCACCATGAAGCGGTGCAACTCCTGATGAACTTACTAAATTGAACCCCTATCGCAAATTAAAACACCCATACCCACGTTGCGAGTTTTATGTTCAATCCCTGTGTCATATGGACTATCATACTTAGCATTGTCAATTATCCATATTCATTTAGAAATTGTATGGACCACTCGATTATAGTTATTGTTTTAGGGTGCAGACCCATCCTCTAGAGACATTAAGATTACAACCTTTTGTGATACTTCCTACCCTAACCATATCATATGACATGGTACCGTCCAACCAGTGGCAAGGTATAGTTGCTAAATCATTACATCATTATCTAGCGTCTAGACAAATCGATCCACCATTAACCTTGACGCACGAACACTCATCTCATGCCTGAATTCATTACCTTCGATTCACCTGGGCCATTGGTGAACACGCACACCATATGTGAAAAACGAGACATGAAATAAGATCCCGCTCATAGAATCGGGTACCTAAGTTGAAGGTTACCCAGACATAGTATGGTCATTTTGTCACTTTGTTGGTGAACGCCAACACCATATGACACCCATGTTATCATGTTACTCTGTTGGTCTTTGCCACTGGCTACAACCCTGGTATTTCAGTCGTTCAACTTTTCTCATGAAAGCGCCTGATGTGAGAATCATTATTTTCTATATTTTCAATTTAAATCTCTTTTGAGATCTATAAAATATTTGACATCTATTTATTAGGTTGTAAACATTCTTGGTCATGACACCCATAACTCCTTTAGGAGAAAAGAACCTAAATTCTTTCAATATGTTACTTTCAAGATCACTTCTGGTAATTGATACTAATTTAAATTTCGAGACAAAATTTTCTTTCAACAAGGGGATGATGTGACAACCAAAAAATTTTCTTTCTTTTCATTTCAAAATCTTACTAACCCTATACAATTTTAGGGACGAAAATTCTTTCAACAAGGGGATGATATGACATCCTGTATTTTTGGATTAACATTGCTATCCCAACACCAACTAAATTCCGTTAGTCTCCGTTAGCCTGAAACACTTATGTACGTGTTATATTATTTTAATAATATATATAACAACTAAAATAACAAGTTAAATGATTAATTATTATAGATAGGATAACTCAGGAAATAAACAAAACACGCGAGTAACATTGAAATAAAAATTACTAGTCCTCGCACGACTCCTAAACATTGGTAACCAAACAAGTCAGTAGTTTGTAAACATATCGCATAGGATAGTCTAAGGTTTATTAGTAATTAACTAAAAGTAAATTATTGTAACTTTGAGAGCAAAATAAATACAATACTAAGCATAAGGACCTATGTGCAATTAACAAAAAAAGCTTGAAATAAATAAGAAAACAAAGATCAAGGACTTGTGTGCTATTTACTAAAGTTGAAATATATAAAATCCCAAACCCAGTCGACGTCTCCAACCCTAGGCCGCCGCCGTTCACACCGTCAACCACGCACCGCTCTAACACTTTCTGATCACCTCTCTCACCACCTAAAACCACCCCCGGTTACCCTGTCATCGTTTCTGCCACCAACATCTTTTCCGTTACCCTCAGTCACCACCTCGGCCAGTGTTTCATCATCGTCCACCGCACACCGCCGCACCAGTCGTATTCTCTGGCGACCACTCCCACCCCTCTCCTAATCACCTCCGGTACATATTGATTTTGATAGCACGTGTTATTATTTCAGTTACGGTTTCGGTTTTCGGAAACAATTTGGGTTACAGGTGGTTTCGGTTGATATATATATATATATAATATATATATATATATATATATATATATATATATATATATATATATATATAGGGTTAGGTTTAAATGAGAACTTTTTGTTTAGAGAACTTTTGAGAACCAAATCTCAACCACTAATTTTAGGTGGGGACCACTATAATTCATGGGGGGTTTTCCATATATATAAACTAGTGGCTTAAAATGGTTCTCAAAAGTTCTCAAAACTAATTAGTTCTCAAATGATCATCTCCCTATATATATATATTTATATATATAATATATACACAGTGTATGTATATGGAGGTATATGTGTTGGGATTTGGGGTCGAGTCGATCATGGTGTAGGTATATATATATATATATATACATGCGATGTGAGTATATATGTATATACAACGTGAATATGTGTGTTTTATATAATGAAATATATATATGTTCAACGTGTGTATAGATGTATATATATATTCAAGATGGTGTGTGTTGTAGATGAAGAAGGAGACAGTGGTTGAATCGTGTGTTTATGTAGTATTAAACATGTAGATGTATCTTATAGTGCGTGTTTGTATATACATGGAAGTATATGTATACTTATATTGTGTGTTAATATATATGTATATGCGTTTGTGATCATGTATGAAATTAGTATGTATGAATTTTGTGTATGATTACAGTAGCAGGTGTGTATGGCTTTGGTATATAAGTATAAGGATGTGGCATGAATATATATATATATATGCATGCGGTATCTATGTGATATATATATGTATGGGTGGTCTCATGATTCGAATATAATAGTATGTGGCTTGTATTTGACTTATGGTCTTCAATAAGCCTAGTAAGTTTAAATGATCACTAATTATGGAGGGGATCAATTTTGCAATTGTATTTAAGTTCACTTGTTGATAGATAAGTAACTTTTGTGTACTACTCACGTGATAAGCCTGTAATTGTTTGGGGTCCTTTTAAAAATTAAACATATAAGAATTTGAATACTATTATATGTGTGTATAGGTGGTATGCATGTGTGATTTATGAATGCATGTGATCCTGTTGATACCTGATATGTGCGTCGTGTGAAGTATCAAGCAATGTAAAAGATCAAGTCAAATTAGGTCTGGCCGAACCTTGTTCGAACCTGAAGATTGGACTGGCCGAACCTGAGATTCGGCCGAAGCTCGGCCAGCTGGGTATATATAGTTGTTTGGTCTTTGTATTTGGGAGTGCTGAGCGTGCGAGATTACAGCTAAGTGTGTGCTTCTGAGAGTGTTCTCTGTGTCTGTATTCTGGGCGTTTTACTGATTATAATTGTTCATTGTGATCAATAAATCAATCGGTTAATTACGTTTTGATGTCCGATTAGCTAGATCGAGTGGACGATCCGATGCTCACGTACTTTCAAGTGGTATCAGAGCTTTCTGGTTCACTCTACTGATCTGTGGTTGCTATTTTTGGATTTTTGAAGCGTTTTTCATGATTCTCGAGTTTGTTTTCATGTTTTTCATCAATTCTATCGAGTGTTTGGTATCAAATCTGCTCCTAAACCATTTTCTATCGGTTTTTCTGATCCACAGTAACGAGTTTCGTCAAAATCTGTCCATTTTTGAGCGTTTTTTTAAAAATGAAGTTGAGGTTCGGAGGTACTTGGTAAAGTTCGGAGTAACTGCTACAAACTTAGAGTTCGGTGAACGTTCGGTGAGAGTTCGGAGTTATCTCGGTCAAGGTTCGGAGTGATTTAAGGTTCGGAGCTAGATCGGAGTTGCTTAGAGGTTCGGACTGTTGATTTTGATTCGGAGCAAGTTCGGACGGAGGTCGGCCTTTGGTTTTGTGTTCGGACAGAGTTCGGAGCTTAGGGATAAGTTCGGAGAGAGTTCGGCGCTGCAATGCAAAGTGCGATGCAAACTATGTTGAAGGATTTGGGTATGAAGAATGAATGTTTGCTTCAAGAGATCAATTTGCTAAATGAAGTTTTAGAAATCTCTAAACAAGATAAAAGGGATGTGGAAGCTGCGAAGGCTAAGATTTGTGAAGAAAGGGATGAGTTGGTGAAAGAAGTCAAGAAATGGAAGGATGAAGCGGAGGATACTGCTTCTGATTTTACGAATTTGTTTGATAAGTCAAAGGTTAAGCTTGATCTGCTTACAAAGAATGTTGAAGAATCAACTGCTAAGATTGAAGCGTATCAAGTTGACATGGGAAAATTGTTGGATGAGAAGCGGGAGTTGGTTCGTGTAAATAAAGTTCAAGCAGCAAATTTGGAGATTCAAAAGCGAAATGGAGCTAAATTGAAGAAGGAATTATTTGAAGGTCTTGATAATCTCCGCCTGCAAAAATTTGAAACTCACAAAGTTGCGAAGCGATTGATTGCTAAAGAAAAGGAGTTTGCTGAGGCACAACAGAAAATTTATGATCTGAAAATTCAAGTTCTTGATGCTAACCGATTATTCAATAATGTTTCAAATTCTCAAGTTTTCACAAGCTTCTTAGCTAACGTTGAAAATTTTGAGAAAATGTTTGATAAGACTGCATCACCCCCTGCTCATATCAAAGAAGCTTTCAAAGATGTGAAGGAACCAGTTGATGATTTTGATTATTCAAAGGTTTCAGCATCTACTGTTGAGGATGAGAAAGTTGTGAAGAAGAAGACGAAGAACAGGAAGAATAAGAAAAAGAAGGAAAAGGAATCTGAGTTTCCTCCAGCACCAAAGTTTGTATCTGTTTCATCTTTTGCTGATAATGTGAAATCAGCTACTTCGTGTGACAAGATTCAGTTTCAACCTGAGTTTGATGAAAATATCTTTTATGATCAAAAGAATGTAATTGAAGTAAAAGCTGAATTTTCTCGTTTAGCGAAAAATGGACATTTTACACCTGAGGAGAAGATTTCTGGAAAGCATGTGGGATTGGGTTTTCACGGGATGAAAGACAAAGCTGAGAAGATTCAAGCATCCTCATCTCCAGATTTGAAGAAATTAAAGATGAAACAAGTGAAGAAGGCAGTTTTTCAAGCTGATAAAGTTCAACCCGAGCGGTTTTATAAACTCAAGGGTTCGGATCAATTATTTTCTGACAAAGAATTTCCACTTCATTGTGTTGATGCTCGGAAGATTGCTGAGGTCTTTGTGAAAGCTAACATTTCTTCTGATAGTTCTCAATCTCGAGGCCCTACATCCAAATGGGTACATGATCATAGGCATCAGGTATATGATTCTCATTCTGATCGTGTTCGAGATATTCATGTGTGTTCTTCGTAGGTACATCAAAGATGGGACAAAACGAAAAGAATCTGCTATATTTGCCGCCGACCAGGGCATATGGCAAAGGATTGTCCATTACCTGTTGTTTCACCCCAAGGGTTTCATAAGAAACCAGATTTTGATAAACCTGCCAACACAAAGCTCCTTGATGAACCAGGTAGAGTTTTTGATGACGTTGAACCTACATTCTTTCATAAACAAAAACGTTTTGTTCCAATGTTTTCAAAGGTTCAAAGTGTAGGTTCATCATCACAGTCACCTGTGATTGTTTCATCAAAAACTGAATTACCAAAACAACAACAATGGAAACCTAAGGTGGTTTCTAAGCAAAGCAAGGACATTGGTCTACCAGAAGCGATTCGCTTCGGGTAATTTTTGGACTAATTAGTTTGACCAGTGTGCAGGTACTTCTAGAAGACCTATCGACGATTGCAAAGTTGTTGATGGAGGAGTATTCTGCTTAATTTAAATTTCATGATAAATCTTTCTAATCTGTAAATTTTCTAAATTCTAAATCTGCAAACTGTCCGTGTTGATTGATCAATTTTATTTGCTTACAGGTTTTTTTTTCTCAAAAAGCCAAAAATAGAGTCTAGTTTTTGTGTAAAATAAAAATCCAAAAATAGAGTTTTCATTTTAAGGGGGAGAATTGTAAGTAAGGGGGAGTAATTGAGAAAATGCATGTTATGGGGAGAAAGTGAATACATGCCAAATATATAATGAAGGAAGGTGAATATATGCAATATATAAAATTGTACATGCAATATATAACATTGTGAGAAATTTATCATTGGGAAATGATGGTACATTGGCTTACGTATCTGACTCATAGATAGAGTAGATGAAAGGGCCATAAGATCATTGTTTGATATGCTTGGTAGACTCGGCAAATCAGACAGTATTCAGATGTGATATACACTAAATACTAATGCTTGACCATGTGGATAACATCTTGATGCATATTTCATGACACAAAAAGAAAAATAAGTGTGAAATTCAAAATGAGAAGTCACTGTGTATACATGTGTTCATTTTGCAAAGATTTAAACTTGTTTGATTTTCTTGATTTTGTCAAACGATCGGACTTTCTCTGCGTATCGAAAGATTGACCTGATCGTTGTTCGTTTGACGTTCTGCTTTATTTTCTTTGGTGTTTCGTATAACTCATCGGACTTTCTCTGCGTGTACGGGAGTACCGACCTGATTGTTGTTGGGTTACACAATTTCAACTTGTTTTATTTTATTATTTTGTTAAATCCGAGGCCTTATCTGCGTATTGAAAGATCGACCTTAAGATAGACGATTTAACATTCTTATTATTATTATTTTTTTTGCATGGAACACATTTGACGATATCATGAAAATATTATGCATTGTGAAAAATCACAAGTGCTGTCACACAACGGAAATAAGAAAGAAGAAAAACTGAAAAATGTCTGATTATGTCTGATAGTGTGGGATACACTGGTCAAAGCAAATCTAATCAATACTTCAACATATCCAAATGTTATGAGTATGATTCTGCCTGAGTTTAAATTGGACAAATTATACCAGCAATCAGCATGAATTATGTGCTTCGATTAATTGAAATTGAAGTGCAGTTCAGTACGTTATGTTCAATATGAATTCATATAGTGATCTTTCTCATACCAAAAATAGTGTTTGATTCTGTATTGTGATTTCATTTCATTTCAGAAAAGAACAAAAAGATTTTTGGTGTGTTTTAGCATAAACTTTGAAAAATCAAAAATATTTTGTTTCTGTTTTATTTTCGATCTGATCAACACGTGATACAAATCATTTTCAAAATCATATCTTGGAGTCTCAAAGAGACATTTTGCGCCAAGATTATTTAAATGTTTGAGCAGGTTGCTATGTACAAGATATCACAACTTCAAGTCTTCTGAAGATGTTGATGAAGGACCAGAGATACACTAAAATGTCATCAAGTATTCAAGATCAAGCTACGATCGAGTTAAGGAGGAGTTTGTTTGAAGATTCATTTCATTGAACGAACGGATTCTATACTTGAGGGGGAGCTTGATTGAAGAAACAAAGTTGATGATGTTGAAGAGATACTACATATGACGAGGAGGAGTTTGTTGATACCTGATATGTGCGTCGTGTGAAGTATCAAGCAATGTAAAAGATCAAGTCAAATTAGGTCTGGCCGAACCTTGTCCGAACCTGAAGATCGGACTGGCTGAACCTGAGGTTCGGCCGAAGCTCGGCCAGCTGGGTATATATAGTTGTTTGGTCTTTGTATTTGGGAGTGCTGAGCGTGCAAGATTACAGCTAAGTGTGTGTTTCTGAGAGTGTTCTATGTGTCTGTATTCTGGGTGTTTTACTGATTGTAATTGTTCATTGTGATCAATAAATCAATCGGTTAATTACGTTTCGATGTCCGATTAGCTAGATCGAGTAGACGATCCGATGCTCACGCATTTTCAGATTCTATGTAGGAGCAAGAATACGTAAACCCATGTGGGTGTTAGTGAGACTTGGAGCAGATGAAGAATCCCCCCCCCCCCCCCCGAGTTGGGAGAATAAGAAAACTGATAGTCCACCTCAGATTAAGGAGCTATAAACGCATCATTGGGAATTGCAAAAGATTTACCCTTGGCAATCACAAAACCCATTAGAGAAACCCCCATCGCGATCAACAGCTCGAACTTCATAGTCTCTCACCATATTAATCAATCCATAAGTCATCAGTACTCAAGTCACGGCTTTCACTAGATGATAGCCACATATGGAGCATAAGGCTGAGGGAGTGAGTGGAGAATCTTCTTATTGATGGAAGCCCGATCAGGTCGAATCTTCTTGGTAGTCATTTAAGAAATGATCCTACTTTGGAGACATGAGTCTCAAATGAATCACCTTTCTGGTAGTCAAATGTGTTGAATGCCAATCTCAACTTATCTAGCATCCTTTCCTTTGTAGCAGGGTTTCCTTCATACTTCTATTCTAGACCCAACCAGATTTCATAAGGCTGAGGGAGTGAGTGGAGAATCTTCTTATTGATGGAAGCCCGATCAGGTCGAATCTTCTTGGTAGTCATTTAAGAAATGATCCTACAGAATTTGGAGACATGAGTCTCAAATGAATCACCTTTCTGGTAGTCAAATGTGTTGAATGCCAATCTCAACTTATCTAGCATCCTTTCCTTTGTAGCAGGGTTTCCTTCATACTTCTATTCTAGACCCAACCAGATTTCATGAGCCGAAGTGACATCACGAAATTGATACTGAAGTTCATCATTAAGTGCCATCTTGACGCAACCAATAGCTCCCATATCCAACTTGAGCTGATTGTGCTCAGTAGGAGTCAGATCCTTGAGCTTCTTGTGAATCTTTTCTTTCTCACCAGCATGTGGATCGGCTCCAGCAACAGTAGCTGTTTTAACATTAAACTCAGCAGGACCAACTGAAACTGAGGTCCATAAGTCATAGTCAATGTACTCCAAGAACACCTTGAACTTGTCTTTCCGATCACCAAAGTCATTTGCACCAACGAACTTAGGAGGACGATTGTTACCTTCGTTCATTTGATTGAACTGTTGACCTTCAGCTATTTCATGAGAACACAAGTAATTCACTAGATGAATTGCTTAATGGGTCGAACGGGTTGAACTCAAAAGTTCAAGAATGCTTGATTGCTTGTAATAATGCTCTCTATCACTCAAATCCTGCAATCACAAACAATAATAATTAAGATTAATCAACCACGATAGCTAAATTTCTGAAAATTGAGAGTTTCAAAATTTTGGACTTAGATAAAATTTTCACAGCTTGTTCTTGAAGAGATTCAAATGTTGAAAAATCAAAGTTCATGAAATCAGTGTTTGCATACATCAATAGATTCGAAATCATGCTAGGATCATTTGATACAACTAACACAAAGCCTCAAATCCACTTAATATTATCAAAATCAATCAAATAGTGAAATTACTGAAAAGTTTCAAAAATCTCGAAAATCGGCTCTTAAATCTTCAAAACTTGATGTTTTGGAGTGATTCCAGCAGCATTGAGTTCGTTTTTAGCATACAGCAAACTTTTTGAACTATGTTCATCACAAAATCCAGAAATTGGCCCAAAAAACAATAAAATTTGTTAAATCTGAGTGTTGCAATGTGTTCCTATTATGATTTCTACTAAGAAATAAGCATTAGAACATGCAAACAACCATGAATGATGACTTGGATGTGTAATTTCTTCAACTTTTGAGAAAAAATCAAAACTTGAAGATTGGCTCTGATACCAATTGTCAGGACCGGATTTGAATTCAATGCCTCATCCAATTCATCATACATGTGAGAAAATCAAACATGATGATCATCCATGGGTGGATTGCTCATTACAATCCTCAGATTTGTGAAGAAATCATTCTGAAACTTAATAGCACCAAGAACACACACACACACACAGTGCTCCTAGGTGGCTTGAATGAATGAAGTGTTGTTAGGGTTTCATCATTATGAGTATTTATACTACATGGGAGGACAAGTGTCAATGCATTGATTACAAGAGAATATTCTGAAATTCTGCAAAAACATTCTAAGTGTCAGCTCCAAATCATATGGAACAACTCTAGCTCGTGTAGAGTAAATCCTAGATCGTATGGACAAGTACTGATGGTCTGGATCGTATGGAACAAACTCTAGATCGTATGGTACAAGTCTAGATCGTATGGACTTATCTCAGTCAGATCGTCTACCCAGATCGTATAGAGTAAATATAAACTATATGGGTTCTAGATCGTCTAGGTATACTCTAGATCGTATAGGCAAAATTCGAACTACAGACCAAGTGTTCCCGATCGTATAAGACAAGGTCAGGTCGTATAGGCTTAAGCTATATCGTATAGACTTAAGTCCAGAACGTATGGACTTAAGTCTAGATCATATGGACCAACTTATGTCTTAGATCGTATGGATCAACATGCAAGTCTATATCGTATGGAAGACATGCTATATCGTATAGAGCAAATGCATATCGTATATAATAAAGTGTAAGACATAAAATTACAACTTACAACTGTAGATCGTATAGAACAAAAATCCAGATTGTATGAAAACTAAACTATAAGATCTACACTTAGAGAAATTTCATAAAAGTAAAATTACAAAAACATCAAAATATAAGTCTTCTGATATCTTTTTTTCAGCATCGGTTCTTCAGGAAGGTTTTACCAGTAAGTCTCAATGGTGAAGTGTTTGAGTTGCCACCAATATTCAGGTTCCAACAAGACAAATTGAAAATTGATGCAACAACTCCTTTGGTAATGCCATGGTAAGTGTTCCATAAGCTTTATGTTCCGCCTAATAAGCCTTCTTTGCTTCTATTGACAAACTTCTTTACAAAACTGGCCTTCCATTAATAGTGGGATATTCATATCCATCATCAATTGGAAGCCACAAGTATTCGTTCCGACGTAAGAGTCAAAACGTTTAAAATAGCTATGGTAATCTTTAAGCTTTAAAATTTTAGGAACCTTCTGACTTGTCCCTATTTCATTATCATAATTCAACATTGCTTCATCCGAATTTTTCATCGCAGCATATGCTTCAATATCATTAAACATCTTGAATTTCAATCTGACTGCCGAATGAACCTCCTTCCTGAATGAAATTTATTTAGGCAAATGAATAAGAAATAGACGAATGAATAACCAAACTTCCGAATGAAAACTTTTCATTGGATGAATAGACTTGACCGAATTAATGATGAGCAAATGAAAATAACAGCCGAAGGAAAAATGATAATCGAATGATGTGATTCGCCAAATAAGCTGATTCAGCAAATGAAATTTCCAGGAAATGAACTAAACCGGTGAATGAAGACCGAATAACCAGAAAATGAGAAAAATCAACTGCCGAATGAGTAAAAAATTCCAGCCGAATGAACGAAGAATGAAGCTAATGACTCATTCAGTGACACATGTTCTATCAAAAAACACTGATTTCTTATGAATTTTCAAATCCGACTTCAGCAAAGATGATTTAAAACATATTTAGCACAATCTGATCGGATTAGATTTCAAAAACTTTGACTTTTGAAAACTGAAATAATGTAAAATACTCCAAACTTGAAGTTTTTCACTGAACACAGCAACCAGAAGGCTCTGATACCACTTGTAAAATCCTTGTGAGAACCTTGTTCTAGATAAAATTAGTAAATATAAGTCGAGATTTATTTCACCGAATGAGTAGGACAGACAACACTCTCACCAAATGAACACTCAACTGCCAAAAGCCTTAAATGCGGCGAATGAGCTTTCCTATTTATAGGAAAATGTCCGCCGAATAAGATACCCACCGAATGACTCATTCGATGGTCATTCGCAACTCATTCGGTGGGTCTCATTCACCACTTGATTTGACATTGACTCAAACCGATCACTCTAGCAAGTGTTACATCAAGACTCGATACATCATATAACACATACGCACTATGTACTAACAACATTTACACATAACACATGCACTAAATCCTTGCACTTACGTACGTATATATATAATCTGATTCTTTGCTACTTGCGTCATAACCATAACATCATGTATTATTAACATACTTATTCACATAAGATATCATACTTAGGGTCAAACTAACCAACCAACCCACCCCTTGCTCTACCATAACTTTGAATCCCATGAATGGGGTTTTCTTAAGCACTCACAACATACAATGGAGCATGCAGGTGAAATCCATGCTTCATCAAGGTATAAGACACATATATAACTATTTGCACACACCAATTCGACCTATTAGGTGATTTCAATTCAAGCTAAATTTAGAAAAGGATGACTTACTTGAACAAAATCATGAAATCAGAGAGGAATTACTTGGAGATGATGTACTAGAGCTCAGATTTTACGAGACCCTCCACAATTCTTGCCCAATTCGAGTTTAATTTGGAGAACATGAGGAATCCTAGTTTTTTCTCCTCTCCAGCTATGTTTCTGTGATTTCTCTTCAATGAGAAATCCAGACTCTTCTTTTCCCCCATCTAATAAGAAACTTTACACAACCAGCTTTTCCCTTTTGGCTACATGATTTAGCCACAAAGGTCTTTTTTACACTCCAACCCCTTATATTCTAATGATTTAGTTATTAGCCACCTAGAGTTAATGTAACTAATGTATTTTCACAACAAATTTCCTCGGGTTGTCATTTGATTATTCATACCCAAGCATCCTGTGACGC
>JBCNJP010000007.1:35616594-35639028 GCA_039602395.1 Deinandra increscens subsp. villosa | reverse complement strand
GTTTATGTAAAGCACGTGGTTAGTGCTAAGACAATATTTTATTCCGCTGCGTTGTATTTAAGACTTTACTTTATTATTGATTTTGAACTAACTCTGATTCATTTAGTATTTGTAACTAATGGTTGTGGATCCTGGTTTGCTCGCACCCCTTAACGGTATAAACTCCGTTAGTGGTTAATTTGGGGGTGTGACAAAAATATCCTGATATGAACTATTAATATGGTTAATACCAATTAAAGTTTATATGTTCAAAACAAACCCAATATATCTGATATATATTTAAATTAACCTCCTCGTTTTAGTTAACTAATTATCTAAAATGTTTTTTTCCGGATAATTATTATTAACGTCTTTAATAATATTTATATTATCCGTATTTAATTTATCTCCATAAATTAAATCTCTCGTTTACGTTATTACAGGATAGCGTCGTTATATTATATTTAGTCAAAACCGTCTTTTGACGTAATAATATTCCCTGATTAAATTGTCAACCGCTTTAACAATTTTATCCTCGTTAAACAATCACCGTTTTATTTTGTCCATTAATCGTTTTTCCAAACAATTAATCACAATCATTATTTCGACAAATAATGATTTTCCAAATGTTCATTCTGTGATCGGTGATATTTAAATATATAATATTTAAATACTATAACTTGTTCGTCAACCAAAGTGTAACGTTTGGATCATACATTTATGGTTATGTTGAGTAATCGATTGTCAGACATATCAAATTTCTTCTTCACAACCCCACCTTTGGGTCTAAGATTAGACCCTTTCCCCTTGGCTTTCTTCTCAGCCCGGCCTTTGGTTTTGTTACCCTTCAAAGATTTACCATGTTCAACGATATTAGCCTTTGCTGGTTCGGGAGTAATCACTCTCTTTTGAGCAATTTTGTTGTCTTCTTCAATACAAAGACGAACCACAAGATCTTCAATGGTCATTTCCCTTCTCTTGTGTTTAAGATAGTTCTTGAAATCTATTCAGCTTGGTGGTAGTTTCTCTATCATTGTAGCAACCAGGAATGTCTCATTGAGCATCATTCCCTCTACATGTATATCATGAAGAATAACTTGCAATTCTTGAATCTGATTCATAACAGTTTTTGAGTCTATCATTTTATATTTCCAAGAATTTAACCAGCACGAATTTCTTTGTTTCTGCATCCTTTGTTTTATATTTGCGTTCCAAGGATTCCCATTATTCTTTGGTAGTCTTTGCTTTATAGTACACATTGTAGAACCACCAATGACGTAGTTGCGACATACGAAATCGGAATGATTCCAAGATTGAACCGCGCTCACAGTTTGAGCATTCATTTCCCCTTAAGAAACTTGGGGAGCAGTTTCAGTTTAGAACCTCACAAGGTTCAATGTTAGATAAAAGAACATCTTTTGTTACCAACATTTAAAGTTAACCATGGTGAACTTTACAGGTTTCTTAGCATGGGTTGCAACCGCGTTAGGCAGCGGTGCAACTATCACAGTGCTAACAGCAACAGAAGAGCTAAAGATCGCAGAGACACCAGAGGTTAACATAGGCTGAGAGGAGTTCATTATGAAAATAAATAAGAAAAAGCAGTCAGAAAATTCATACACAATGTGTACACTAATCTGTTTGAATTTTGTTAGAAATCATAAAACAATTATGAATGATCGTTTGTTTATACACTATAAACAATTACAATGGAATAGAGCAAAGTGCAACTAAAATAACAAAACGAAGTCTAAACCGGATGAGAAATCTTCAAAGGGAGCAGATCTGATCCCTGCAAAGAGACGAAGAAACAAGATAACAAATAGGAGAATCGGGCTTGTGTTTAACACAATTTCCTTAAGCAAGTTCATCGTCTGTTCCAAGGGTACACCGATTCAAAGCAGCGTAATACCGGATGAGATTACCTGCCCGAAAATAATTCGGAACAAGGTTGCAACCGAGAGAGATGAATATCAGAGTGTGTGTTAATCTTTACGATATATGTTTATATATACACACGATAGTTATTCTACCATTATGATCATTAAATAGCGTTAATCACCATAAACTATCGATCGGTTATGAATGCAAAAGGTCTTGGCAAGCCAAAATTCGTTTCTAGAGCTTCGAAATAACGAGAAAATTTTGCTTCGTACGGACCCGGATTTCCGAAGTTGTATTCGTGTCCGCAGGACGCGTGGGTACGTATTTGTTTTGAAAACTTTTGACCTAGAAATATGTTTTCTACACCCCCATGCGCATGGGTAGGTGACAAAGTAAAACACACCTAAGAGCTTGCCAAAGGCTTGAAGACCTATTCATATAAAGTAGACAAACCTTTGTTCCCACACCAATGTGTGACATGATGTACTTTACTTCCAAACTTGCACGAACTAATTAACTTTGAGATTGACATCTCATACACATTTTCCTACATCTATATCCACAAATTGTTTACACACTTGTTTATTTATTATTAGCGTACACAACATACGGTATACCATACTTAGAGGCTGTTTGTTTTTACAGACAAAAACTGTTTGCACTCTGATTTCAAGTCTGCAGCTGAGGATGTTGTCTGAAGGTCTGGAATCTGAAAATATAGTATTGTTTGTTTTGTAAACTTGATACTATTTACAAAAACAAAAAATATATAATGTAAATTTTCTTCGGATATCAAAGTTAAAGTTAGTAGAACCTAAATTAGGGTTTTAACCCTTGATCTATGAGAACAAGAAGAAAGAAGAAAAAAACTAACATGTCGTAGGGCGGCACAGGGTGACCGACGTAGAGCGGCACTAGGTGGCCGGTGGCGGTGAGGGTTCAAAGGGAAGGGGGTGGAGCAAAGGTGGTAGGGTGGAGATG
This sequence comes from Deinandra increscens subsp. villosa, assembly GCA_039602395.1. Classification (NCBI taxonomy): domain Eukaryota; kingdom Viridiplantae; phylum Streptophyta; class Magnoliopsida; order Asterales; family Asteraceae; genus Deinandra; species Deinandra increscens. The sequence continues at coordinate 35,636,184 of JBCNJP010000007.1, read as the reverse complement.
GATTGGGCGGAGCAGGGGCGCACGTGTCTTTTTTTATGTTTTTTTAGGGATTGTGAAGATGAAATAAGGGGAGGGATATAAAGTTTTTTCGTTTAAGAAATTTTAAGCTCATTTAAGATCTTCATTTAGAAAAAAAAATTTCAGGGCTTATGTCTGCGCGTCTACAAACGTACCTCCCCTGAAGATGTTTTAAGAAAAAACAAACAATTCCTTAGTCTTTAGAAAGTAAATTGAACAAGAAAATATCATGAGAAGCTATTCACCCCTCTAGTTTTCTATACATGCTTATACATTATCGGGTTAAAAACTTTAATCGATCAAATAGTTGAAGATTTAAATTTGCACAATGAAGACGTCTTTTTGGCAATAAGTACAAAATGATATTTTTATACTTCTTTACAAAATAGGTTTGATCATTATTTGCATAAATATGGAAGAAATTTCACGATTTAATGGGTTCGACACCGAATATTAGCTCAAGTAAGAACCTGGTGATAAATTTATACAATACTTTGACAAACGAAAATAGAAACTGGCTTGGGTAGCACCCAAGGCAATGAGCATGAGTGGCATAGTTGAACTTATTTTTTATCCACTTTAAAGCGGAACGATTTTGAAAACTTTGATATTTTAGGTTGGTGAAAAGTAAGGAATATAAATATCCCATTCTAGCTGTTAGGATTTGTAATTTTAAAACAATTTTAGATCGACGTGAAATTAGCGGAAACATGTGTATGAACTAATCCGGACCAATCTCTGGAATGCCCACCACGAGTCCAGATGCAACCAATTTAATAGAAAATATTTGGGGTTTTTTTGATACACCTTTCGTGTCGATTGTTGATCCGATGTAGAATGACTGATCGAAGGAAGCAGCTCCAAGAGTCATTGATCTAGACGCTAGATCTAGATCAACACAAAAAAATCTCCAAAACAGAAAAACCTAAATAGAATTACACTTTCAGTTTTTCTTAATCCTTAAGTTGTAATAGAACAGACGAGTACATATGCAAGTCCAAATCGCGATAAGTTTGTAAAAGCTAAACCGGTTAAAGCTGGTTGACTGATCCAAATCAGTTTATGAATGAGTCAATGAACCGAACTGGTGGTTCGATTGAATTACAGTGGATCAAACGGGTGTGCCTAACTTGGTGGTAGCAAGCCCGGAAATGGTGGCAGTCATGCGTCTACATGGACCATAGATCAGTTAGTTGACGGAATATAATGTGACGACGAGGGCAAAATCCAGCAGCGGTAGCGGTGACTGGTACAATGGCGGAGACGTCCTGCGATTCACTGTGGCAGGTTGTGACGCAAAGTAGGGCTGACCGAACTAGAGAGAGAGAAAAAAGAAGGATTAGGGTTTTAGTAATTCTCCAACTATTTGTCAAATAAAAAATGAACCAAAATTATATCCACAATTCTCTATTTATTAACCATTCCATGATCTCCTTCCCAAATTAGGTTTTAGTAACTTAATCCACAAGTTAGGTAAGACAACACGTACAATTCTAGGGCCAACATCCGTTTTTGACCAAGGAGATTAGTCATAATATGTTCATTTAGACTTAATTGCCAGTAAATTAGGTTATCATATGCATGCATATCCGGTCATATACAGAACCTGACATGTTATCGACCAGATATCCATACACACCCGAGTCAACCAAATTGGCGATATTAATATTTAAATCCATGCGAAGTTGATGAAAAACCATGCAAGTACATAAATAAAATCTATAATTTTATGTGGAATATATTTTATGCATTACTTATTATACATAACCATTAGCAGTTTTTTAGACCTTAATTTATTCTATTAACCCGGTTATAGTTTAAATAAAAGTTAAAAGTTTAAATTTGTGTCATACTGATGTGATCCAAAGTACACACCTATTTTAGGTCAAACTCTCTTACCCATTGATAGTTTGTGTTATATTAGTCTATTTTACCTTTGTTTGGTCTAGAATGTCATAAACAGGTTCTTAAAGGTGATTAAAGTGACAAATGCGAACATTATAAGGTTTTGAAGTGAATTTGATGAAGATTCAGAGATAGTGACTTATTCTCCATGTCATGACTCATTACATCATCACCGCCTGTTATGAGACTGAAGCCAAAACCCTAATTCGTGGAACACTGATGGCGGTAATGACCCGTTATAGCCATAAAGGCTCATTACGTATGTATTTCCGAAAATCCTAAATGAAGCCTATAAATACAATTTGTTTTCTATTTTTTCAAATAGTTCGGTTATTCTAGTCCAGAGAGGAGTTATTCCATCCAAGGAGGCTCTGATCATGTTTGTTCAAGCAATTGTGAAGGAAGATCAAGTCCTGGAGCATCTCAATCGAAGATCTGATGTGCTTAACACATCCGTTTGCAATTACAATCTTTAGATCTAGCATATTTGCTGTTATTTTCTATTTTACAGCCATGAGAGGCTAATTCTATTGATATTATATAAGACAATGTGATTCGTTTGCACTATATCTGTGTTTGATTGTTTATCTATCGCATGCATGATAATTTTAGTGTAACGATTATATTTCGTATTGCATGATAGGAATATATTATCTTTTAAATGTCTGATTTGGTTCCTAGTTGTAAAGACGTGGAGCGAAGGATTGTCTACTCGATCTAGCTATTTCGACATGCAAAACGTAATTAAAAGATTGTTTTATTGATCACTAAAGTTAAATTACAATCAGGAATCACTTAAAACACTCAGTGAGATAACACACTCAGAACACACACTTAGACTTTCAGAAGTCGTGAAGATTACAAAGCAATGTTCTATTTATACTAGCAACACTATCCACGAACTGGATGTAGGATCGGTGTTAATTAATTTTAACTTAACAAGACTACTTGTAAATATAACCTCGCGGAATAAAGTTATATTCCACTTTACTTAAGCTGATTTTAGTTCTCTTGTACAATGTAAGTGTTTGATTGCATGAAGATAGTAACAACGATGTATAAAATACTCGGCACTATTTGCATTAACTCAATGTTACACTATTACAAGTTGATCGAGAATCGTGTGTAAACAAATAGCTAACCAAGCTATATATAGTGCAGATGAGATCAATAACAGCCATTGATCTCAAACGATTTAATCTAAACCATTAAACAAAAAGTCAAATACAACTACCAAAAGAATAAACTTCGACAGATAGGATATCTTGCGTGTGATCAGCAACATTCTACTTTAAGAGAGCGGCTTTGATAGATTTAGAAGCAACCAAGAAGTTTTGCAGGATTGGACGACTGAAAAGACTTCTCAGGAAAAGTCCGGTTGAACTCATTATCTGGTGGATAATCGAGTTCACCCGGAATATTCACTGTAGGACGAAATTTGCTTCTTCCGGTTGAACTGTGTGTTCCTCTTGAACTTGAGACTTCTGCTCGAACTTTAATTTCCGCCGGAACAACTCAAAATTGGCTTTCAGCCGGAAATCTCCAAAGTAATATTCCTTACAATCTCCCCCTAAGCTGATGCTGTTAAATTTATTTTCCATCTTCGAAGGCTATCTCCAAAAATTGACTCTGTACATAAATTCTTCTCCTTGACCTACTTGTCTAAGGACTTGATGCTGGCATCCAAACTTTGAGAAACTCATTCATTTTAGTTTTGGTCACCTTCACATGTTTGAAAGTTTCCCAATCTCTTTCACTCCATTCACTTTGAATTGAGATGGATTCATGGGCAGTGAAGGTGCCATCAGCTCTATGCACATAGAACAGCTTCTCATCTTCTTCCCAAATAATAAACTTTATCTCACTGCCAGGCTCTTCTTCTTCTTCAATATCAGAATCTCCTTGTTATCTGTAGAGCATTCCACATTCAAGCACTATTGGTTCTATGCAAATTCTTAACAGATGCTCTGCTCTAGTTGGGCTTAGAATTTCTCAAAGCTTCAGAATAATATTTGTCATTTAAAGTGCAGAGAAAAGTCTAAAAGCCTGATGAGCATTTACTACTTTGGATGTGCCATCTGCTAGTTTGAAGGTGAAATCAAAGTTATCTTCATTTGCTGTCCACCCAACAATTTTGTTCTTTCTAGGTGGCCCTTTTCTTCTTTGACTATGATCTCTCTTCTTTTTAGCATGCATCAATTTTCTCTTGTTCCAGTTCCTTTATTTTTCAAAATCACTTTCTGATTCTTGCATAGCAGGGGCATTCCCTTTTGATGAGGGAGAAGAGGGATCAGGTTGAACATTGGTAGGAGTGGTAGGAGCAATGGTGTTTGAAGGTTCTCTTATGGTAAGAGGTGGCAGGGGATCTTTGAGTTGGTGGTCTAATGGATTCAAGTGTTGAGCTAGTGGGAGGAGATGGTGGAAATATATATGAAAAATCCATGACAGGAGTAGGTTTCTTTTTGAAAGGAATGATTGGGGTGAAGTTGTCAGTTCGGTACTTTAGGTTTGAGAGTTGGGAGGCAACTTTCTTGGATATTGTGGGTGGTTTGTAGGGTATGAGGGCAAGTGATTGAGATGCTGATGAAAAGGCTGTAGGTTTGGGGTTTGGCTCATAGATAAAGGAAGGTGGAGGTAGGATATCTGCATCATCCTCAAACTCTGGTTTAACATAAATGTTAGTTGCCATACCTGAAGTGAATTCTGATGGCAGGGGCAACACCAGGTTTAGGTTAACAGCAACACTATCTCCTCTGAGCTCTTGGAAGATAGAATCAATTAAACTGTATAGCTCTTTTACCTTCATCTGATTCACATCTTCCTCTGATTTCTAATTTTTGATAATCAGAACCCTCTTAACCTTCTTCAACAATGCATAATTTTCATCATTCTTCACCAATTTGGTGGCATCCATGAGGCAATATCAATCAGCCTTTGCCTTTGATTTTCTGTCATACCTTCCAAGTTGTATTCCCTCAATCTCCAATCAAATGATCTTTTCCTTTTTAGCTTCTTCAAATAGGCTCTCAACAACCCAGTTTTAAGAAAACAAGTCCAATTCCTCTTGAAACTCTTTTTCAAGCCTTTCATGTTCAGCAGCTATCCTGGCATCTTCCACCATTTTGTTTAAAGCCTCTGATTCTGGAGTTTGAACAACCCTGCTGAATGGTTAGAACATTTTCAAGTTGAACTTGCTCTTCGCTCCTCATAACCACTAGGGTTTCAGCAACATCTACAGTGTCATCCCTAGGCTGTTCAACCGGTTGCATCACTAGGAACTGATCAGTCCAAAAGATTGAGTGATTCCTGCCAAACACAGGGTCAGGTGCATTTTCATCTATTTCAATTGAGAAACCATATACGGATCGTTTCCAGATCATAGAATGATAGAGACGGAAGTTTGTCATTCAATTATAGTCAAATGATTACAATACCGAGAGAGTATACATCAATTAAGCTCTGGAGGAGGTTTGGACAGAACCTCCTCTCTCTCTCACACTCACAAAGAGTAATGACCAAACTTGGAAATGATCAACATACTAACACCTATTTATAGGTTGGATGGTCAGCGTACCACATAGGCTCCGTATCAACTGATACGGCGGACCACCCAGCGTATCATCTGATACGCTGGTTAGTATGTTGACCCTCTCACATACAATAAACCCTATACATTCAATCTATTCTATTCGTACAGTAACGGCCACACACAGAAACTTGTCCTAACAAATTCCCCCTTGGACGTTACTGTCGAATGTAAATCGTTAACTTCAAGCAATCTTCAGTCAGTCTGCTGCAGACGCCTCTATCTTCAGCAAACTCCCCTTGACCGAAACTTCAGGTATGCAGAAAACAGTTCAGAATCTTGTACAATCACCACAACAAATAAAGTTCCCCCTCGCTTCAAACACTTCCACATCAGGCAAAAGATAACGGTTCACTTCATTAGTCGTTCCCGGCAATTGTTTAAGATTTCTTAAACATCACTACACTTTGACAGAAATCTTCAATCTTCACCGAATAGTAATACATTCTGATCTTGATGAAAACAGACACGATCAGCATCTTCAATCATAGAAATTCCCCCTCAGAATGAAATCCATCCCAATATATCAACAATCAAAGGCTATAACGTCAACTTCATGACTTAACACTGTATCGGGCATTTGATTAGAGAGTTCCAAACTATAAACGAAAACTTTGACATATCGGTTTGCACGAACATCAGAATACAGCACCTTTCCATGAAGATCAAAAATCACCATCATCCCCGAATTGATTGCTTATGAATATTCACTTTTTTAATTATAGAAACTTTGAAATTTTCAAGGGTCTCAATTTCCCCCTAAACAAGTGACATATTCAATTCTTGATTCCAACCCAGCAAGCAATGTGTGTTTTTCAAGTAGCTTGCAATGGAATCACATATTTTCTTCAGTTTTGTAAGTAATCATATCCATGTCTCTGAATCTCTGTCCATCATCAGAAACAAGTGTTCATGAATCTCTGTCCATCATCACGAACAATGAATATCCACAAACATGTTTCTCAGAAATTCGACGACTAATTCTTGATAAGCATAAGAATCTGGTAAATCTTCAATCATAATAACCCACAGCTATCGAATCAAGGGTAAACTCGATAACTGATTTAAATCATTGAAATTCTCACGACCTCTCCCCATACCCGAAAACAACCCCCAGATGTTGATTACTGATTAACGGGGGTTCGGGGGCAGCGCCCCCGAGAAGCGGGGTCCAAGGGGCGGCAGCCCCTGGCGGGGTCCAAGGGGCAGAGCCCCTGGCTGGATCAGAAGCTTCAGCGGATCAGATCAATATCTGCGGACCAAAATCCGGACCAACTTTACCAGCGGATCAGACTCGTACCGGCGGACCAGGTGCGGACCAGATATGGTACGGCGGATCAGATGTGGTACGGCGGACCAGATGTGGTACGCTGAAACTGCCGCGGATCAGAGAGTAACTGCCACGGACCAATCTGATGAAGATTGCCTAGCGGACCATCTGATCCGGCGTACGATCAATTGATCCGGCGGTTGAAGATCGCCTGGCGGATGAGCTGCGGACCAGCGGCGGACCAGACCTCAAAAACGTGAAATTCTCAAATTTCACTCCAGATTCAAAATGTTGTCGAATTTCTTCAATCAAACACCACTGTTAGGTGCGAAAATGACTCAGGAAGGTTCGTTTGAACAAAAATCAAGCAAAACGACACTGAATCACACCTAATCAGCCATTTAACATCTCAAAAAAACTTCAAAAACGAAAATGTGATCTGGAAATTGAACCAACGGCTCTGATACCAGTTGAGAAACCATATACGGATCGTTTCCAGATCATAGAATGATAGAGACGGAAGTTTGTCATTCAATTATAGTCAAATGATTACAATACCGAGAGAGTATACATCAATTAAGCTCTAGAGGAGGTTTGGACAGAACCTCCTCTCTCTCTCACACTCACAAAGAGTAATGACCAAACTTGGAGATGATCAACATACTAACACCTATTTATAGGTTGGATGGTCAGCGTACCACATAGGCTCCGTATCAACTGATACGGCGGACCACCCAGCGTATCATCTGATACGCTGGTTAGTATGTTGACCCTCTCACATACAATAAACCCTATACATTCAATCTATTCTATTCGTACAGTAACGGCCACACACAGAAACTTGTCCTAACATCAATTACCTCGACTTGTGTTTCAGTTTGGACTTCGGGGTGAAATTCAGCTTCAACTTCAGATTGAACTTCAGTCACCACCTGTGGTTTGGTGACCTCAGGATCTTTATCATCCAACTCATTTACCTCTGTTCATTCTCCTTCTCTTAACACATTTTCATATCCTCCTTCGGTTATGGTTCCTACAGCTGCAGTTCCTATACTTTCTTCAACATTAACTGTTGGTGCTTTGCTGGTGGAGGCTGTGTTTTGTTCAGCTTGATAAAAGGCTCTTTCAGCCGGAAATATAACATCTTTCAGCAGCCTTGTGATCATGTTTATATGCTCAGGGAGAGCACCAGAAATTAGCATGGAGGATTGAACCAATTCAGTGAGGTTACGGTCTTCAAATGGTGAGATAGCTATCAGTTGGCTACACTTAATATTCACCCAACTGTCTTCAACTGAGAAAGGTTGAACACCAGCTCTTCTACAGGCAGTGGCTCTTACTTTAGCCGGAATTCTTTCTTTTTCTTCAAACTCCCTTATAGCAGGTGTTGAGATAAGCTTCTCCCCCAATTTGACAGTATCAACTTCAGATATGTTTGGGTTTGAAGGTCCTGCTTCAGCCTGAATAGGAACAGTTTTAACCAATGATGCAACAGTGACATTGAGTGAGTCAACCTTTTGTTGGAGAGATTTGTACAGATTCATCAACTCAGGTAGTGTATAACTGTCCTCAATTGGCCTTTTACCAGTATCCCTGGATGAAACCAAGTTATCAATCCTAGATTGATCAACCCTGGTACCCATGGCTTCTTGGCACCTGGAATAATCCTCTTCTGTCTCAGCAACCCTTGGTTCCTGTGAAGGACCCGTAGGTGCTGATTCAGTGAAAATTGCCACAGATTGGGCCTTATTGATGTTACTACTAGCACCGAGGTCCGGTGGGGACTCACGGGTAGCAGCAGCCCTTTCTGTATAAATCTCATAATCACTCCTGAGATTCACCTCCGGTGAAGAGTGGAGGCTCAATGTAATAGGGTCTAGATCCATCAGAATGTTTTCATGTAATGAGGTTGGTGAGTTAATAACACCCTCATTTGGACCAAGATTGAATACATTGTCACTCATGGGTGATAAGGGATGTAGGGGTGAAATCCTTTCGGATGGGGATTGTACATCCTTGTCTAATGAATCCCCCTCAAAAGAAGGTTCATCCCTAAGAGATAATCTCAGTTTAGTTAGCTTCCACTTGGGCTTTTTTCCTTTTACGGGGCTAGAAGCTTCGTGTTGGTTGGTGGGCATAGGTGGAGGAGACCTAGCAACCACATTTCTCTGTCTTTTGAAATGACAGGTGGGGATTCGGATGAGGAAGTGGCAGTGGTGGGAGAATGAGTAGTGGACTTCCTCTTTTTGGAATGGTAAGTTTTTAGAGTAGAGGAAGTGGTCTAGATGAGGGCTCAAGAACAATGGGGTTTGTAGTCCTGTCATCTTGAGCAGGGTGCTCAGTTGCAGCAACAGTTTCCGTTTGAACCTCAGCTTGTGCAGGTTCATCAGGAAACCACCTTGGAATAGGCAAGGGATGGTCTGTATCCCTTCCAATAAATACTGTCTTATTTAAGGCTAAGTTAGAAAAAGTTTTCTCATTTAGAAGCTTTTGGTGCAAAATTGAACCTCCCAAATTAATTTGAGGGTATTCTTCTTTGAGAATGCAAGTTAAAAACTTGGGATAAAGGTAAACATATGCTGGTGTTGTGCAATTTTAGGGCATGAAAAATTAGTTTTAAGAAATTGAAGTTCTCACCCTTTACCACCGCATAGAATGCTGACGCATGTTCAGCGACAAGTTCATCAAAGCCTCCTTTCTTGGGAGTGAGACACACCAAAATTGTGTGAGCCAGGAACCTCCAGTTGTATGGCAGTTACCCCTTTTTGATGGTCTTTCTTTGCATTGAACCACCATATCCAATATCTTTGAACAGTGGCAGGTACTTCTTGGAGTCCACAACCACATATCCATTTTCATCCCTTAGTTTTAACACTTTTATAACTTTGGCTTCATCTATTTCCACTGTCATGCCCTGAACTGTTGACACGATTGCTTCACCACCGTTGCTATCTATGACTACCCTGGCATGGGACCAAAATTCCTCCATAATTTCTTCAAAAATCACCGCTTCAACTGTCAGAGCGTGATGAAGATGGGAGTTCTTCAAGAATTTGATCATGCCGTTGTAAATGTCGATTTTCTGGGTGCTTCGAGATAGGCTACTAGGTTGTGTTGGATAGGGAACTTCGAATCACTGGCAGGCTTCTTGCCACTTATGCTTGCCTTGGGAGCCATTGAATGTTGAGTTTTGAGGAAAAATTGATAGTTTTGGGAAGTTATGGAGAAGTTTGGAGAGAAATTTGGGAGTGGGGTTTGTAAGAAATGGGGAAATGACGGTAAACTAGGGCTTTTTACCTTTTTCGTTGGTGACGTGGAGGAGAGAGGTTTTAATGCAACCGTTCAGTGACTGATGTGACTTATGCTTTACGGTTTATACGGTACAACACGTTAAAGCATGTCATTATCCAAAAGGATATTTGCTGAAACCTCGGATATTTAATGGTTAAAAACATAATGGGTAATTTATTGTGTATCCACTTAAAAAGTTGTGCCTTCCGGGTAATTAAATGAAAAGTAACTTTGACTTGTTGACCCGGAAGTTCAAGCCCCATTTTCTTCCGTTTGAACTTCAAGCGGATAATTTTTCCGCTTGGAAGAATTCTTTTCAAAAAAAATTTCCACGTAGGTTACAAAGCATTTTTCTGGTTGAAGTTCACCCAGAGATTTTCAAAAATTCTTTTCTCACAAATTGAACCGGAACTTGAAGCGGAAAACTAAAACACATGAATTTTGAAGATAACTTGTGATAATTTTCATAGTTTGACAGCCGTTGCTGGCTATGAACTAAAATGGTTTCTAATTAACACAAAGATTTTCAGTTTCTTTTTCTTTTTGTATCAAGAGACGGGCTCTTCGACACATAGGTCTCTTTTATTAAGGTTGTGAAACGGTTTGTGTTAATCAAAGTTCATCACCCCGATGGCTATGATGAGGTAGAAACATCTTGCCTCATCGAAAGCTTTGGTAAACAAATCAGCCAGTTGATGATCAGTGATAACTTTGAATAACTTAATCAAGTTCTTTTTAGCACAATCTCTAATAAAGTGATACCTGATATCAATGTGCTTTGTTTTGGAATGCTTGACTGGATTGTTGATGATGGAGATGGTGCTATTGTTGTCTGCAAAAATTGGAGTTTCCATGAAGCTGATTCCATAATCAAACATCTGATTTTGGATCCAAAGGACTTGAGTACAGCAGCTTGAGGCAACAATGTATTCAGCCTCGGCAGTTGATGTAGAAACACAAGTTTGCTTCTTGCACTGCCAGGAGACAATGCTTTCACCCAAAAATTGACATCCTCTTGATGTAGATTTCTTGTCTATATCACATCCTCCATAGTCACTGACAGTGAATGCTCTAACGGAGAAGTCAGAATTTTTAGGATACCACAAACCCAGTTTTGGTTGACCCTTCAAATATTTAAAAATTCTCTTAACAGCCAGCATGTGAGACTCCTTTGGTGAGGACTGATATCTTGCACACAAGCAAACACTGAACATAATGTCAGGTCTACTTGCAGTAAGATACATCAGTGATCCTATCATCGCCCTGTACATATGCATATCCACTGGTTTGCCACTTAAGTCACTGGTTAACTTGTGGGAAGTGGAGATAGGATTTTTTGCACTTGAAGATGCCTACATGTCAAATCTCTTCAGCATATCTTGAATGTACTTTGACTGGTTTAGAACAATCCCAGCTGTAGTTTGCTTCACTTGTAATCCCAAGAATGTTAATTCTCCCATGGAACTAATTTCATATTTTGACTGCATCAAAGTTTCAAACTCGTTGCACAAAACAGTATTTGATGAACCAAAAATAATATCATCCACATAAATTTGTACCATCAACATATCATTACCAACACACTTGACAAAAAGTGTTTTATCAATTGCTCCTCTCTTGTAGCCATTCTCTAGAATATAGTTTGAAAGAGTTTCATACCAGGTTCTAGGAGCTTATTTAAGACCATACAAAGCTTTAATCAGCTTGCACACCCTGTTTGGATGGTCAGGGTATTCAAATCCAGGAGGTTGATTAACATACACTTCTTGTTCCAGCAAGCCATACAGGAAGGCACTTTTGACATCTATTTGAAATACTTGGAAATCTTTGAAAGCTACATAGGCTAGAAAAATTCTGATTGGTTCCAATCTAGACATAGGTGCAAAGAATTCATACAACCTGTGCCCCCTTCCTGTACATAGCCTTGCACAACAAGTCTTGCTTTATTTTTTGTTACAATTCCCTTGGCATCTCTCTTGTTTCTGAACACCCACTTAGTGCCAATTGGTTCTGCTCTATCAGGCAGGTCTACCAATTCCCAAACTTTCTTCTTATTGATTTGAAATAACTCTTCTTGCATTGCCTCTACCCAGCTGTTATCTTTCAAGGCATCAACTACATTGTTGGGTACTTCTTGAGACAAAAATGCATCATCATTGTTATTTTCCTTTACCGCCATCCCTTTCTTGATCTCAAATTCTCTACACCAATTCGTTTACACCATTAATTCTGGTATCAAATGGTCGATAATCAACGCTCCCTTAATTACTGGTATGTGAAGAATAGGCGTATTTTTTTGGTTTATAGTAATAGGAGAAGAAGATCCTTCAAGTCCCACAAATCTGTGATTAAACACAACGATGAGAACATCCTGAGACAACTCCATGCGCAGAAGATTCCTGATTGTTTTGCCTACTTTGTTGAGGCAACGAAATTATTCCGTGTCCTTGATGCAAAATTCAATGAATGTGAATCCGAAGAAGATGACGAAGATGATGAAGAAGATCAAGAAGATGAAGAAGATGAAGAAGATGAAGAAGATGAAGAAGATGATGATGATGATCATGATGATGACGATGCAAGTTCAGGATCATACATATCCGAAGATTCTAGTGATCTGGATTATTAATTAATGGATGTTTATGTTTGATTATGAACAATAAAAGTATTTAGTTATGATATTAGTAGTTATATTTGAATATATGATGGTTATAATATATGTTTATCATGTTTGATTATCTTGTGATATGGCCACTCATATTAAACATTGGTTGCGTGACAAATTATGACAAATGGTCACGGTATATTAATTTTAGGTGGCTAAAAGAATACCAACAGTGGACGGCGCTTGTAATCATTACTATTTCATTTACTTTATCTTTCAAATCTCCATCTACCACGCCCCTCGAGTATCGATATATACTTAATTATCGCTGTATCAGTTTTCATCATCATCTCCACCATGACCCTTTTCTCCCAGTCTTTCTCTCTCTGTTTTTCGTCCATCATCGCCATCAAAAAATGTGGAATTGGCGTCATCCGTATATGGAAAACGGTAAGTTGTCATCTTCACCATTGAAATTCGATTGAAATTTTCGTCTCAGATTTGGTAATTTTTTCTTGTGTAGGGAAAGATTGCACTCTGTATCTCCTGCGAGCAGATTTTAAGTTATTGTGGAAACCATGGAGACGAGGAGTCTCTAATGGTTCATACAAATGCTTTACTGTGAGCAGATTTTAAGTTATTGTGTTATTTTATAACAGTCAGCAGTAACGCCACATGTTGAGGTTTGCAGCACTTGTATTCTTCAGGTGCTTCTCTCCCTTTTGGCCCCATGAACCCGATTTCTCTTCAGCCACTTCTTCACCATTTTCAGTTGATCATAAGCAAGTGCATGTGAGAAAGCAAAGAGGGACATGTTCTCTCTTTTCACTTGATCAGTAGCAAGTGCATGTGAGAAGCAAAGAGGAATTTTTGTTCAGCCGCTTCTTCTCCCTTTTAAGTTAGTAGTTTTTCAGTTGTAATTTTATAGATCAATGTATTAATGGAATCATACCCTTTGGATTATGTATGTAATTGTGTTTGTTAAAGCAGCAGTTGATTTTGTTTGTTTATTTTTTACTTTTATTGACTCTGGTTTGCTCAAAGAGAGGAAACCTGCAGGCACAATTAAAAAAAGGAAACACTTGACTCAAAATTAAGATCCATAATATTCCAGAATACATAAAGAAAAAAAAACCAAATATTGTTGATACTGTAATTTGCTAAAATATTCAAAAACATTACAATGATCAATTAATCGTTTTTACGTAATATCATTCCAGTACAGTCAGCTCTATGGTAAACATTGTCACATGTATCTACGGGTGGCAATACATTATCGTTGTGAGGAAAAACTACCGTACTAAATTCTTCATTGGCATCGTCTTCATAATAATCTCTGTAATTTCTAGGAGGTGTCATAAAGACAATATGCAGTTTTTTATCCAGCTGGTCTTTGACGTAAAACAATTTTCGTGCTTGTGACGCGAAAATGAACGGGTCCTCCTTGTGACCTAGTCTTTTAAGGTTGACCAAAGTGTAACCAAGACTATCTTTTTTGACCCCCTGTGTATTCTCAACCCAGTCTTACATAAATAGAGGGATGCTTTTAATATGGTATTCTAGTACCCATATCTCTTTTAAAACCCCATAGTAAGGTTTTTGTCCATAGGTTAATACCTCGTTAGAGATGTGCATGTCATTTACCTCTACACCAACCCCGCTGTTCTGGTAAACCCTACCGTCTCGAGATTTTGTATGAAATGAATAGCCATTGATGTCATATACTTCATATTTCCTCACTCTTCTGTGCGGACCATGTGAAATCCACCTAACGGTCTCTGATATAGTTTCTGGGGACTCCGCTATCTCTTTTTCAACCTGAAATTCATAGTAGGTTCATCAGGAGAATTCATTAGGAATAGGAAGGTTATAGTTCTTCCAAAAATAAAATAAAGTTGTTCCGGACAACTCAGGTCAGTTGTTCAGGAAAGTTACAGTTCATCCGGAATTTAAAATATAAGAAAATAGTTTCGGTTCACCACGAAGGTTATAGTTCATCCGGATAGATAATAGAGTTGTTGCGGACAACTCAGGTCAGTTGTTCCGGAAAGTTACAGTTCATCCGGAATTAAAACTATAAGAAAATAGTTTCAGTTCACCAGGAGGGTTATAGTTCATCCGGATAGAAAATAGAGTTGTTGCAGACAACTCAGGTCAGTTGTTCCGGAAAGTTACAGTTCATCTGGAATTAAAACTATAAGAAAATAGTTTCAGTTCACCAGGAAGGTTATAGTTCATCCTGATAGAAAATAGAGTTGTTACGGACAACTCAGGTCAGTTGTTCCGAAAAGTTACAGTTCATCCGGAATTAAAACTATAAGAAAATAGTTTCAGTTTACCAGGAAGGTTATAGTTTATTCGTATAGAAAATAGAGTTCTTCCGGACAACTCAGGTCAGTTGTTCCGAAAAGTTACAGTTCATCCGGAATTAAAACAATAAGCAAATTTAGCTGACCTTGTTGCATAACCATTTACCAAATGTTGTGCTCTGCTTCTTAGTCAGCTCATTTAGTCTACTACCAGGATGTTCCTTTTCCAAAAATTTCATGTGTTCTCTGCAATACATGAATTCAAGTTATCTATAAAAGTTTATAAATAATTAAACAGATCAAAAAAGGTTAAGAATCTAAATTACTTTCTCGATATAATGCTCAATTTCAGGCGTATTTTAGCAACACATATAAATGCGCTTTCAATAGGAGCTCTGGAGAGACTTCAACTCATCTACCAGCTGACCCAGGACTTCCATCAGCACCGCTATACTTTTCAGTTGGAACACCAATAGTTGTGATGTTTTTTTTGGTATTCGCTGAGAAACTCAATCGTTTCTTCTACAATGTTCTCCTCAGCAAGGCACCCTTCTGGATAAGTTTTGTTTCTCACGTGGCCCTTAATTACCTTCATACACCTTTCAAATGGATACATCCATCGAAAGCATATTGGGCCACATAATTTTACCTCCCTAGTAAGGTGCACCGTCAAATGAAGCATAACATAAAAAAATGATGGCGGGAAATATTTCTCAAGCAGGCATAGTGTGACACAAAGATCTGCTTGCAATTTATCTAGTTCAACAACTGATGCATAGACGATCAAAAACCCTAAACACAAAAAACAGAACGGATCTACAAAAACCTTAAATTTTGGTGAATTCTAATTCTAAATAAATTATATAAAAATAATAAGATAAAAATTAAATAATGGATCAATTTGGGGTCAAATCGGTCAATTTGATGTGTTTAGGACCAATGAGTCCCAATAAGGTGTGTAAGTAAATAATAAGTTGTGTTTAGAACCAATGATGGCCCAATTGGTGTGTATGTAACCAATAAGTTGTGTTTAGACCCAATGATGGCCCAATAAGGTGTGTATGTAACCAATAAGTTGTGTTTAGGACCATGTGATGTCCCAATAAGGTGTGTTTAGGGGAAACGAGGGCCAGTTGGGACCAATGAGTCCCAATAACGTGTGTATGTAACCAGTAAGCATGTTTAGGACTAATGATGGCCCAATATGTAACTAATAAGTTGTGTTTAGGACCAATGATGGCCCAATAAGGTGTGTTTAGAGGAAACGAGGGTCGGTTAGGACCAATGATGGCCTAATTGGTGTGTATGTAACCAATAAGTTGTGTGTAGAACCAATGATGGCCCAATAAGGTGTGTATGTAACCAATAAGTTGTGTTTAGGACCAATGATGGCCCAATAAGGTGTGTTTAATTAGGGGAAACGAGGGTCAGTTAATTAGGACCAATGAGTCCCAATAAGGTGTGTTTAGGGGAAACGAGGGTCAGTTGGAACCAATGAGTGCCAATAAGGTGTGTTTAGGGGAAACGAGGGTCAGTTGGGACCAATGAGTCCCAATAAGGTGTGTTTAGGGGAAACGAGGGTCAGTTGGGACCAATGAGTCCTAATAAGGTGTGTTTAGGGGAAACGAGGATCAGTTGGGACCAATGATGGGCCAATAAGGTGTGTTTATGGGAAACAAGGGTCAGTTGGGACCAATGAGTCCCAATAAGGTGTGTTTAGGGGAAACGAGGGTCAGTTGGGACCAATGAGTCCCAATAAGGTGTGTATGTAACCAATAAGCATGTTTAGGACCAATGATGGCCCAATAAGGTGTGTACGTAACCTATAAGTTGTGTTTAGGACCAATGATGGCTCAATAAGGTGTGTTTAGGGGAAATGAGGGTCAGTTGGGGCCAATGAGTCCCAATAAGGTGTGTTTGTAACCTATAAGCATGTTTAGGACCAATGATGGCCCAATAAGGTGTGTATGTGACCAATAAGTTGTGTTTAGGACCAATGATGGCCCAATAAGGTGTGTTTAGGGGAAACGAGGGTCAGTTGGGACCAATGAGTTGATCAATAAGGTGTGTATGCATGTAACCAATAAGCATGTTTAGGACCAATGATGGCCCTATAAGGTCTGTATGTGACCAATAAGTTGTGTTTAGGACAAATGATGGCCCAATAAGGTGTGTTTAGGGGAAACGAGGGTCAGTTGGGACCAATGAGTCGATCAATAAGGTGTGTATGCATGTAACCAATAAGCATGTTTAGGACCAATGATGACCCAATAAGGTGTGTATGTAACCAATAAGTTGTGTTTAGGACCAATGATGGCCTAATAAGGTGTGTTTAGGGGAAACGTAGTTGGGACCAATGTTAAGGTGTGTACAATAAGTTGTGTCTAGGAGTCTAGGACCAATGAGTCCCAATTAATAAGGTGTGATTAATTTTCTTTTTTCTCATTATTCAGAAAATTTCACATGTGAACACATATGAAAAATAGCTATTTCACATGCGAAAGTGTCTACAATGAATCTCTCTATATATATATATACATGTATATATATAACAGATAACTTATATATTACAACACTTTGAAAGATATATATATATATATATGTGTGTGTGTGTGTGTGTGTTTGTGGTGTGTCTTTAGTACTTGACATCTTTTATTTTCACGTTAGGTATACAAATTCATTAGGATACAATTATCATTAAATTTATTGCTTAACATTCCATTTTCCATTTAAAGATCATTTTAAAGGTATGTTTAAAATACTATTATCTATGTTTAGAATTTTGAGTTTTTAAATCCGAGAAATGCTAACGTCTTATTGGCTGAGATATTTTCACCCGGATTAATCCCCAAATTACTTCCCACCATTTTTCAAATTTCCCCAAAATTCATTGATCAGTTCCTTTTCCCTCTCACCAAAATTTTATCACCAAAACGATTCATCACTCTCTTCTTCCCTACCACTAAAAATTCCTCTACAGGATTCATCACACTATCATCTTCAGGAGATCACTACCTAATTCCCGTCAGTATTAATTTCACTGTCATCTTCGATCAGGAGATCGATCATTTGTTTCATATCAATTATTTCATCTAATTAATTGTTATTCCATCGCATTTATTTCATTCTCTATTTATTTCATTTCAGGAATCATCTAGCTCATTTAACAATGGATCATGAAGCAGGTGATGATATTTATTATAATAACAGTGAAGGCGAATACAATGATGATTCTTCACAAGCGAGTGAAGAAGATGAAATGGATAACAATGATGATTCTTCACAAGCGACTGAAGAAGATGAAATGGATAACAATGATGCCCAAGTCGACAATGATGCCCAACTCGACAATATTGATGCCCAACTCGACAATGATGACCAAGTCGACAATGATGCCCAAGTAAACAAGAGGGGATTGACGCGGTTGACAAAGTGGCGTGCCAAATTTGAGAAAAGTGGTGGGAAAAATGGCCGATAACATTTGATGCGCTGGGAAGGGTTGACGGGGTGCATAGACCAGAATATCCAACTAAATATCCCTCATCTGCCTTCTCTGCAAATTTGGGCAATAGCTCGTTGGTTATCAATATTGTAACCGGACAACCAAACGGTTTAAAGAAATAGATATTAGGTTTTCTTTTTCTCCTAAGCTCATAGGGTGTGTTGTTCTTACCTTTGACAATAAAATCCTGTTTTGGACATAACAAGCAGTGTTCATTGCTTCTGCCCAAAATATCATAGGGAGTTTAGAGTCTGCTAACATTGACCTAGCAACTTCAATTGTCTAACAATTCCCTTTTCCTCACAAAATTAATTCAGAACATGATTTTTAAATTCGGTGCTATTATCACATCTGATTGTTTTAACTTTAAGATTGGATTAATTTTCTAAATTTATTAAAAGAGTTTTCAACAATTCAGTAGTTTCATCTTTTGTTTTAAGAAAGAAAACCTAAGTGTAGCTAGAAAAATCACCAATTGTAACAAAACAGTATGACCTTTTCCCTAAACTCATATCTCTAGTTAGACCAAAAATATCCATGTGCAGTAGATCTAGAGGTTCTGTGTTGCTTGCCCTTGAGACAAGGTACATAGTTTTCAGAACATGTAAAATGCTTGTTAAGAAGACCCTTAACTAAGCCAAGATTGACAATTCGGTTCATGTTCTTGTAATTTACATGCCCTAACCTCCTATGCCACAAATCAGACTCATCAGTTGAGTCTTTGGATATAAAACAAGCAGTGCCACAGGAAGGTGCAGCAACTGACATATCCAAGAAATATAGTCCATCTCTCCTAGGTAAACATGATTAGCTCATCAGGAATTTTAACACCAGGTTTGAGAACTATGGCCTCTCTCTCATTAAACATCAAATTTAAATTCTTGTAACACATCTGTGAGACACTGAGAAGATTGAAATTTAAATTTATCAACAAAATTGACTCTATCAAAGCTTACCAGTCCATTACTCACATCTCCTTGTGCTGAGATATGGCCTTTTGTGCTTCCAAAGGCAACTGGTCCTCCGTTAATTCTTTTTGTATTTTCCAGTATTTTCTTATACCCTGTCATATGGCAAGTGCATCAACTGTCTGTAGGGATATGA